>JAODUO010000300.1:17500-45000 GCA_025642075.2 Ridgeia piscesae
CATACATACATACATACATACATACATACATACATACATGCATGATACATACATACATACATACATACATACATACATACATACATACATACACACATACACACAAAATGCATGCACATATACACGCATGCCCACAAGCTCGCTCAAACCAAAGTAATAAAAGTTGTTGTACAGATGTGTTCATATCATCTGACCCACATCCTTCGAGAGTCTTGAATTCACCTAAGAAAGATAATTAGGAATTTTACTATGTTGGTTTGGTAGCCACACCCTCTACTCCCTATCTGAACGGTCACATGGTCGACTTGACCTAAACTAGACTATTAATTTTTAATCAATTATAACGGTTTACTCAACTGAGTCTGTCGACTGTCTGTCTGTCTGCTCAAAAACTGCCTAACGGTAACCACGGCACCAATTATAGACGGGTTGAACGTCACAACCAGGCAGGCACGTAATAATTGTGGTGGTACTGGTGGTGGTGTGATGTGTGAATATGTGTGTGTGTGTGTGGTGTGTGCGTGCATGCGTGCGTGTGTGAGTGTGTTCTTTCATGTGCTAAGGTGGTTTGTGTGAATGTGTGAATGTATATGCGATATGAGTACATTAATGGAGACATCTGGCAACTACTCAAATCCGATGTCGCCTTGTTGTTTCTTGTGTAAATTTAGAAATTGAATAAAGCTAGATTTACCTGGACCAACGAAAACTATCTCATGTGTCACAAAATATACCGTGCGTTATTTCCACATGCAAAGCCACTGGAAATATAGCGAAATTACTCATAGAAAAGAAGAAGAAGAAACATACAAAGGAGGTGTTCCATTGTAATAAATGCCAATTGAACGGATGGGCGAACTGAACGGGTGGGTAAATTGAACAGGTGAATAATTGAATGGATGGGCGAATTGAATGGGAGGACGAATTGAATGGGTGGGCGAAGTGAACTGATGGACGAATTGAATGGGTGGATGAAGGGAACTGATGGACGAATTGAATGGGTGGGCGAAGTGAACTGATGGACGAATTGAATGGGAGGACGAAGGGAACTGATGGACGAATTGAATGGGTGGGAGAAGGGAACTGATGGACGAATTGAATGGGTGGACGAAGGGAACTGATGGACGAATTGAATGGGTGGGAGAAGTGAACTGATGGACGAATTGAATGGGTGGGCGAAGTGAACTGATGGACGAATTGAATGGGTGGACGAAGTGAACTGATGGACGAATTGAATGGGTGGGAGAAGGGAACTGATGGACGAATTGAATGGGTGGACGAATTGAATGGGTGGACGAATTGAATGGGTGGACGAAGTGAACTGATGGACGAATTGAATGGGTGGACGAAGTGAACTGATGGACGAATTGAATGGGTGGACGAAGGGAACTGATGGACGAATTGAATGGGTGGACGAATTGAATGGGTGGACGAATTGAATGGGTGGACGAAGGGAACTGATGGACGAATTGAATGGGTGGACGAATTGAATGGGTGGACGAAGGGAACTGATGGACGAATTGAATGGGTGGGAGAAGTGAACTGATGGACGAATTGAATGGGTGGACGAAGGGAACTGATAGACAAATTGAATGGGTGGACGAAGTGAACTGATGGACGAATTGAATGGGTGGACGAAGGGAACTGATGGACGAATTGAACGGGTGGGAGAAGTGAACTGATGGACGAATTGAATGGGTGGACGAAGGGAACTGATGAACGAATTGAATGGGTGGACGAAGTGAACTGATGGACGAATTTAATGGGTGGACGAAGGGAACTGATGGACGAATTGAACGGGTGGGAGAAGTGAACTGTTGGACGAATTGAATGGGTGGACGAAGGGAAATGATGGACGAATTGAATGGGTGGACGAAGGGAACTGATGAACGAATTGAATGGGTGGACGAAGTGAACTGATGGACGAATTTAATGGGTGGACGAAGGGAACTGATGGACGAATTGAATGGGTGGACGAAGTGAAATGATGGACGAATTGAATGGGTGGACGAAGGGAACTGATGGACGAATTGAATGGGAGGACGAAGGGAAGTGATGGACGAATTGAATGGGAGGACGAAGGGAACTGATGGACGAATTGAATGGGTGGACGAAGTGAACTGATGGACGAATTGAATGGGTGGACGAAGTGAACTGATGGACGAATTGAATGGGAGGACGAAGTGAACTGATGGACGAATTGAATGGATGGACGAAGGGAACTGATGGACGAATTGAATGGGTGGACGAAGGGAACTGATGGACGAATTGAACGGGAGGACGAAGGGAACTGATGGACGAATTGAATGGGTGGACGAAGTGAACTGATGGACGAATTGAATGGGTGGACGAAGGGAACTGATGGACGAATTGAATGGGTGGACGAAGGGAACTGATGGACGAATTGAACGGGTGGACGAAGTGAACTGATGGACGAATTGAATGGGAGGACGAAGTGAACTGATGGACGAATTGAATGGGTGGACGAATTGAATGGGTGGACGAAATGAATGGGTGGACGAATTAAATGGTTGGGTGAAGATACACATCACGACAATGGATGCGAATTACCTAAGCGTCACAATTCTTTTACACCTTGCCTGTGCCATTCATAGAAGACACAAACAGCGATAAGTAAAAACTCTCCATAACGCAATGTAATTTTTACGACCTGTCATTACTCCGGGAATGCAGTTAACACGCAGTAGAATTGTGCAAGTACCAAATCGCGATGGGGCAAATATAATACATCAAGACACCTTCAAGTCAAGAATTGTGGCATACGCCGGCAAGGTCACGTTGACCCTAACCGACCGGCAGCTTGTTTTGCAGCAGCAAATGTCATTGCGATAGGGAATAGAAACATGAAATTATAAAATATGTTTTACGGCGAATACAACACTTACTACATACTTGCGTGCGTACGTACGTACGTACGTATGTACGTGCATACACTCGTATATACATACATTCACCCATACATATATAAACAAGTATACATACATACAAGCATAAAATACATATATATATATATATATATACATATAGACAAATATATATATATATATATATATATATATATATATATATATATATATATATAATATTATATATATATATATATATACATATAGATACGAGAGAATACCTACACATTGATACACCAGTTTTGTATGTGAGCGTGCATGCGTGTACACGTGTGCGTGTGTGCATATGTGTGTATGTGTGTGTATAAGAGTGTATATGTCTGATCATGCTTCCATTCGAAGCAAAACATATGTTATATATTCAAGTTCAAGTTCTGTAATTAATAGCACTGTTATTTGCAGTAGCAAAACACGCCGACAGTCGGTTACAACCACTGCGTGCGTGTAGACATAATGTTGAGTACAAGGTGTCTTGATTTAAGATATCTGTCCGAGCGCGTGGCTGTACGTGTAAAATTGTGTTGCGTGTCTCCAACGTTTGCGTCGCAGTGATAAAACATCGACCCCGCGTGCGCCCTTAACATAAACTTGGGTTACAGGGCAATTTGTCAATTCCTAAACTGCGTTTTTATTTTGTTTACGTATTATTTCACATATCTTACCGCGCAGTTAGCGATGTAGATAAACCGCATCCACCGACTCCACGAGTGGAGTGGTGTTCCCTACCAACACATGCAGGAATAACACATAAAAATTATAATTAATTATTTCATGTTGCGAGATGACAAGTTTCACAAAATGAACAGTTTGTGCAGTTGAAGAACAACACCTAGAACCCTACCACGAATCACAGCAATACCATTCTCGTGAAGAGACACATCACGACAATGGAAGCGAATTCTTTAAGGCTCACTGAAACAATTTTGTTCGCCCCACATCGCCTGTCCCTTTCACAAAAGGCCCAGACAGTTGTAAGTAAACTCTCCAAATCGAAATTGTATTGTTTACTACATGTCATTGCTCCGAGAGCGCTGGTAACACGCAGTAGAATTGCGCGATAGCACAACTATAACACATCAAGACTCCGTGAAGTCAAGAATGATGGCACACGCCGGCAAGGTCACGTTGACCCTAACCGATCGGCAGCTTGCTTTGCAGCAGCAAGTGTCATTGCAGTAGAGGAATAGAAACAAAAAAATATTAAATATGTTTTGTTGCGAATAGCATACGTATGTACGTGCATACACACACATATACAAACATTCACACTTACATATATACACTCATACATACACACCCACATATAAACAAATATACATAATAAAAACATGATAAAATACATATATATATATATATATATATAGAGAGAGAGAAACATACATACACACATACACAATATAATATATATATATATATATATATATATATATATATATATATACTTACATACAAAAATATACTTGAATAATTATATATAGCTATATATAAACATACATACATACATACATACATATATACATACATACATACATACATACATACATACATACATACATACATACATACATACATACATACATACATACATACATACATACAAACACCATCATACATACCTACATACCTACATACCTACATACCTACATACCTACATACCTACATACATACATACATACATACATACATACATACATACATACATACATACATACATACATACATACATACATACATACATACATACATACATACATACATACATACATACATACATACATACATACATACATACATACATACATACATACATACATACATACATACATACATACATACACACATACATACACACACACACATACATACAGCAAAACATATGTTATATATTCAAGTTCAAGTTCTGTAATTAACAGCATTGACATTTGCAGTAGCAAAACACGCCGACAGTCGGTTTCAACCACTGCGTGCGTGTAGACATAATGTTGAGTACAAGGTGTCTTGATTTATGATATCTGTCCCAGCGCGTGGCGGTACGTGTAAAATTGTGTTGCGTGTCTCCAACGTTTGCGTCGCAGTGATAAAACATCGAACAGTATACACACGCGTGCGCCCTTAACATAAACTTGGGTTACAGGGCAATTTGTCAATTCCTAAACTGCGTTTTTATTTAGTTTACGTATTATTTCACATATCTTACTGCGTAGTTAGCGATGTAGATAAATATGTTTTTGATTTCTTGAAATACAGTAGCATTCTTTCAGTTTGTAAAATATATTATCTATTCAGTCACCCACAATCATTCTCTCTGTCCACTGATCTGACGTGAAGGATTTAACTGAATTAACTGTACCCCGACTCAAGTATAATCTTAAGTGTAGGTACCACGCCGCACGTTATGCCATAGATTTGCTGTTAGCTCAGCATATCCTCGTTGTCGGATTGTCTACCCTTTCTAGGTCAAGCAATTCCTGCAACATAGATGAATCAGCCCTCTCCTCAAACTGAGGCTTGGTACTACACCGCCTTGAAATTCACGGGAAAATCATCTTCTCATAAACTGAATTTAAGTTTGCCGACGGATATATTTCGCTTCTTCTTCAACACGTGTAACGTAATTGTATCGCTTCAAATTACCCAAAGCATTGATTTATGATTTTTAGTTGTCGACGTCGTTGAAGTAGAGATATGAAGTATCGAAATATGAAGTATCGCTACACGTTGCTCGCTGTTGCCGTATTGGTGCTTATAGGAACGGCACGTTTTGCGGACCCGTGTAAGGTGAGTTTGCATGTGTTCTAATGAATTCAGTTATGTTTCCCATGTCGGCATGCTTGGTCTTATTATCTAGGAGATTCATCAAAATGATACAGCTTTTCAAATCGACTGAAATAGTAACAAAAACAGGCTTGGATCGCGCTGTCGGATACAATGATCCCATGTTCTAGCTTATCATATGATTTCAGTAAGAATCCGACATGTACGTAGCAATTATTGTTTTTAAATATCCAGTTAATACTACTACTACTTCTACTACTACGACTATTACTATACCAATAGTACTACTACACCTTCTTCACTACTATTACTACTACTACTACTACTACTACTACTACTACTACTACTACTACTACACTACTACTACTACTACTACTACTACTACTACTACTACTACTACTACTACTACTACTACTACTACTACTACTACTACAACAACAACAACAACTATACTACTACTACTACTACTACTACTACTACTACTACTACTACTACTACTACTACTACTACTACTACTACTACTACTACTACTACTACTACTACTACTACTACTACTATACTACAACTACTATTATGCCTATTACGACTACAATATTAATACCACAATGACTATTACGACTATTATCCTGCTACTACTACTACAACTATTACTAGTATAACGACTACAATCCTACTACTACTATTACTAATAGAGATTTAAAATTAAGGTCGTGTTTGTTGTTTTCAGAACAAGAAATGTCGAAAAGGTGAAATGTGCGTGTCCGTTGTGCCCCCCTGCAAAAGTCCCCCCTGTGCTCGGGTCGCCAAATGTGTACCGAAAAGTAAGTGGGCGATAATGACTAAGAATCAAGGCCAAACAATCATTACTGTACTGTTATAAAGCACCTCTGAAAGACTAGAATTAACAGAACAATTTAGCATACATTTTCTAAAAAGACATTATTGTTTAATTTTTAACTTGCATTTAGCTAACGTTTTGATAGTTTATTGGTATACGATAAAACCGTATCCATAATAATAATAATAATAATAATAATAATAATAATAATAATAATAATAATAATAATAATAATAATAATAATAATAATAATTAATTATTATTATTATTATTATTATTATTATTATTATTATTATTATTATTATTAGTAGTAGTAGTAGTAGTAGTAGTAGTAGTAGTAAGTAGTAGTAGTAGTAGTAGTAGTAATAGTAGTAGTTGTAGTTGTAAAGCGCAATGGCATAGGGGTAGAACTTCTGACTGTCGACTAAGAGAACCTGGGTTAGAATCCGGTGCTGCGGTCTTAAAACCTTGGGTAAGTTTGTTCACTCTACATTGTTCCAGTTCTCTCAGCTGTATAAATGAGTACATGGCTATAGACAGTGGTGGATATGTGCACGAGCAGATTTCGCGCATTAATTGTAGCATATGACTTGCTCAAAAGCTGGTGAATTGAGGAAGTATGATAATGGATGCCCGACGTGCAGGTGCTACAAACCTTGTGAGGTAAGTCTTTTACTGTCCGATATCACTGTCTGAGGTACACGCAGTTGGACTTATTTTAAATGCAAAATGGTTACTGCGTGTTCTCCGTTTATTCAGACACGGATGACTTCTGCGCATGCTTTCAAAACAAATACTGCAAACGATGTGTACATACAATGCTACGTAACACCACTACATTTGATACGCAAGTGTATGTTTAAATAACCAAATTATGATAGACAATTACGCTCATGTCCCCCTTAAAAGACCTATTTTTTTCGATAAGCTAAAATTGGCGGGTACAAATTCGGTGTGATGTGTAAAAACGCGGAGGGAACACACAAGCATATCGCGTCTGCGTCTACCTTCTGTTCTAAACATCTCAATCCAAGAATCAAATGCCGATTTCCCCTGGCATTTGTCGTATGATTGTTACGATTGCTCCGTTGAGTCCGTGCACTTATTACGCTTTACGTTCCCACCGTCTCAGGCATCTCGACATTATTACAAACTTTGTAATATACTTTGGTGGTTCTAGTCATTTCTAAGTTGACCATAATATTTTATAACGCTGGTATTGAAATGAGGAGCAATCTGGTTAGTTGATGAGCAATTGCAATTTGGTGACACACTCAGAAACACGCATGTCTCGGCGCAGAATATCAACTGTCACATCATACCATGAACGCGTTATTGTGGTCTTACATATGGTATAAAATATGTACAAGTGCACATTTTCATCACACATATAAATGTAATTGATTCACTTCGACGTTTTGACTGTAATCGGCAGGTTTCGTCAAAAGGTGATCGCCCTCAGCACGACAGGCGGCGTGGTGGGAAGGCCGTCCCAAGCGTGACTCATTCACTAGCCCGTCTCCTCTGTACATTGTAGATGTAGACTTGTTGATCTAGTTCGTATCCTTCATCAATCGCGCAGAAACGTCTGTCTCTCTGTCAACTACTATTGCGTTCGCTCAGTCTGTGACCCAGTTTTATTGAGTCTCCTTTTTCGAGTGAAACCACTACTTTTGTAGTTACCACTACATCTTTCGTGTGTTCTGCTAGGCCCATTGCCCAAAAGCTATTTCCGGTTCGCCAGGGTATATTTTCCTATATAAATGTTTTTGAGATTCAGTTGTTGTAAGACCGCGGACGGTATCATGATGTTTTTATATGCGCTGTACAGATTTAATCGTAAGGTAATCGTTCCTCTGGATTTGTCTGTGATATTACAATCCTTGATCTTTCTCTTTAGGTGTTTTGGTATTACATCAAACGTCGACAAAAATACTAAAATGTGCAGTTCATAGACGAGGAAACACCTTGGGGCAAGTGATACAGATGTCTCTGGAATTTCTGACGGGCACACACATGGTTCCCCGCAGTATATCAGAAGAAATGCTGAGATGGGTTCAAAAATGCATGAAGAGTACGCACAAACACACATTTAAGCGAATGAAATACGGCCCCAGCGAGGTAACTTTTGGACGCCGTGCGACGAAATATTACAACAGCAGGAAGTATTCTTGTTAATTTAATAAAACAAATCATTCATGTACCTTGTTTTGTCCCGCAGCGTGCAATCGGACAGAATCTCTACAGGACCTGCATGTATGATGCTTGCGGGAACCAGGTAGTTTATACAAAATAACGAAGTGTGTATATATATATATATATATATATATATATATATATATATATATTATATATAACCCAACAACAGTACTGGTATGTGTGTTCTGATGATATCAAGTTGTACAGGTCCCAAGATGCTGTGCAGCTGCTACATCACATGTCCTGTCATATGCTAATACGGATAGTTTAGTTGTCGACGCCACTGACACATTTTGGAGAGAGTATTCATGGCCGATTTCAGTCATAGTAAGACGAATATAAAATGAAACTTATCCAAATAAACATTGTTGCTCTGATTATGCAAGCCCGACTGTGGGATCTAAATAAGTGATTATTATTACTATTATTATTACGCACGTGTGTGTGTGTGTGTGTGTGTGTGTGTGTGTGTGTGTGTGTGTGTGTGTGTGTGTGTGTGTGTGTGTGGTGTGTGTGTGTGTGTGTGTGTGTGTGTGTGTGTGTGTGTGTGTGTGTGTGTGTGTGTGTGTGTGTGTGTGTTGTGTGTTTTTAATGTTGTGGTGTGTGTGTGTGTGTGTGTGTGTGTGTGTGTGTGTGTGTGTGTGTGTGTGTGTGTGTGTGTGTCTGTCTGTCTGTGTGCGTGTGTGTGTATGCCTGCGGGTGTATTTAGTAGAATATGAGGGAGAACAATCCAATAAAGAAAAGACTATGTTGGGTTATTTACGCAAATTATTAAATTATTACGTGGTGCAAATTATCACAGGCGATATATCTGTCATATCTATCTTATTTAGTATTTTAGTCGAGTTTACCTGTTGTGCCATTTGCGTGACATGGTTGCCCATATTTAGGGAAGGCAGGAATTAACTGGGAAAACGTTGACTTTTTCACCACACATAATATAAATACAAGCTCCATTTCGGTCAGGATGCGTAAATAAATTATTAAAGATCATATTCATTGTTGTCAGAGGACCAGATGGCCAAGACGTCAGATATGCGTGTCGGTTGTGTCCCCCTGCAAACGCCCCCCCCCCCTGCGCTCGGATCGCCAAATGTGCACCGACAAGTAAGTAGGCGCTAATGGGTATGATTGTTCATGTCAAGTCAAAACAATGATCATCATTATTGTTATTATTAGCAACAAGAAAGTGCGCGAAAATGAGCAAGATTGTCGCAATCTCGCTAAACCGGTTGTCGCTTGGTTGCGTGACGTCTCGAAGAAGACAATCTGGTGACTTTGCAGGCTTTTGATGGTTATCCGTGTGAGTGGGCGCTAAAGGCGCTGTCACGTTACGGAGCTGAGTAAGCTGGGTGGGACCTTGTTAACCGATGGTAAACTTCCAATAATTTCTGCTTTATAAACAACAGCAAATGTCAAGTACTATCTGGACCACTCGACAGCAGTGGCTGTCACAGGACAACAATTACTGAGTCTGGCTACTTAGCAGAATGGCGTGGTCAGTAGGATCGCAAGCTGGGGTCAAGCGATGCATGACAAACCCAACAGAGAGGCATCGATCGACATAATATTGAATATCACTAGTCACTTCAATAACGCCGTTTTAGTGGAGTGATCATGTCGATATGCTGCCTGGAATGTCCTTGTGCATTTCAGAACGACGGATCGACGGACCGATCGGCCGATCGGCCGATGGGCCGACGAACCGACAGACCGAAGAACTGACCGACCGACCGACGGACCCCCTCGACGGACCGCCGGACCGAGGGACCGAATGACCGACGGACCGACCGGCCGATTGACTGACGGACCAATGGACAGACGGACCAAACCTGTTCGGCAGATGACACTAAGATGATTTGCCATGCCGACGGAAGAGTCGAATTTGTGTCATTGCCAAATGCCTGAGCTACTCTCTAGTACTATTTGGACCACTCGACAGCAGTGACTGTCACAGCAAATCAGTTATTGACTCTAGTTACTTAGCAGAATAGCGTGATCAGGATAGGAAGCTGGGGTCAAGCTATGCATGACACACCCAACAGAGAGGCATCGATTGACAGAATAGTGAATATCACTAGTCACTTCAATAAATCCGCTTTAGTGGAGTGATCGTATAGACATGCTGCCTGGAACTGGTTATATAAATGATATTTCTTGTGCATTTCGGTCGCCTAGCTATTATGCTACAACGAGCTAAACAATATATCGAGGCAAATGCCAGCTATTATTAAACGCATTTTTGACATATGTCCTGGCGATACAGTTTCAAATAAAAATAATTCATACACACAGTATAATCTTTCTTGTACAATGATGTATTCTAATTGTATTGTTTTAGCTGCGCCACATGAATGGTTGATGACACAGCGAGGTTATGAATATAACGGACATGGCAGTGTCACTCGGGGTGGCCTTACATGTCGGCATTGGAGTTTATAGACGATGTGTGCATAGGTTATGATTATGTTACATCTGCAAAGATCACTTCAATAGAGGTATTGCTGAATCACCTTTCTAAAGCTAAAATAACATCTTATTGCTCCATTATTGTATACCTTATGACGTGGGCTATTATATTATTATATTAGTAGTTATTTAGTTGACTTGCTTTGTTTTTCATTGTGTGCGTTTTGAGATAAATTGATTGATTTATCGATTGACTAATGCGCTGACGACATCGTATCGGTGATCCCCATGAAGACCAATGCATCTCTTTACTGTACCTACAAATGGCAAACAATGTCCACGATCCAGTCATCATTCTGCCATCTAGACCGTTGGCGGGTGCGCTCAGACCTACGAGTAGGTGCACAGGACGAGTCCGGAGGTTCGGCCGAATGATCCGCAGCTGGTGTAGTGGGATGAACAACGATAGCTTCTGGTGGTGGAGGCAGGGGCGGTAATGCAGGTTGTTCAGCAGCTACAACTTGATCGGGGCTGGTTTGTTCAGACGACCCAGGTTCCGAGTCAGAGGAAGAATCGAAGCACACATCTTGACCGCGAATAGGGCCATCTGGCGACTTGTTGGAAAGACCAGGTGTTAGTGTGTAACAGTCAGAGATCCGAACATCGTAGGTCTTGCTCCCGAACTGAGACGTCGTAAACGTCCTAAGTTGGCACCACCCTTCGGCGTTGAGCAATTTCGTGACAATGTATTTTATTTTATTTTTTTAAAGATAAAAGATAATATAAATTTATTATGTGGCAACTTTACATTTGGATTGTACATGTACATTCATACTAAAATCAATAATTCCATACAATATCATATTAATGTACAATGTTAGCATATCTTGTTAAAAATTAAAATCATCATTGGAAACCTACGTAATAAATTTAAAACATATACATTAAGATATACTTTACATAAACATTGTTATAAAATAAAAATAAATAAACAGTTAAATCAAATTAAATTGTCTGTTAAAATACACGTACATTACTAGCCTATCTGAAAATGCTCATAACACCACGGAATTAAGGATTTTGTTAGCGATTAGTGTTTGCCCTTGGGATAGGTAACTTGTTACACAACCTCAAGGCATATGGCACACTTCGACCATTGGGTACTAACGCATTCAGTTTGTGATCCCTACTCTTCATTTTAGCGAAATACGCTCTACACAATTCATCGCGTCTGCGGTGCAACGTCGGCAGGTTTACCATCTGCAGGATATTTTCGTACTGATAACCTGGAAATATAGTTTTGAGACATCTTTGTTGAATTATTTCTATGTTGTCCGATAAATATTTAGGTAAGTTCGTATGCCATATAGGGCACGCATATTCGACTACAGGTCTAATTACAGATATATAAATTCTAAACAAATCGTTTTGGTTGATACCAGCACGTTTCAATTGATAAATCATGTACATTTTCTTTCTTGCTTTTGAAATTATTTCATTTACATGTGCATTCAAACTTAAGTCAGATGATATAGTTACACCGAGAACCTTTGCTTGAGACACTCTTTCAATATAATTTCCATTCATATAAATATATGGCAGAGAATCTACAAATGTTCTGTCTCTTCTTAAACATATAACCATTTCTTTGGTCTTAGTCGTATTGATACGCATGTCATTATTATAAGACCATTGCTCAACGTCGTCAGCTGAATTCTAGATAACAGATAGCATGTCTTGGTTGCATATTTCAAATATAGTCCCATTTTGACCGCCAGGTGAGTTACCAAAGAGTGTCTTCATATGTTTCCACCACCAATCCCGTGATGATGTTGCTTCTATTGATGCAATTTTGGATTGATAGAATTGGCGTCGTAATTTCGGCACTGCGCGATTCACTTGATTGCGAAGTCTTTTTGCCCGTTCCACGTCACCCACCATGCGTGCACGTTGCCTCTGCCTAATCAGGTGGCGAAAGCCATCGGTGACCCATGGTTTATCTGTGCTGTGACGTGTTACAGTCTTGAACGGACAACACATATCCAATAAATGATCCACAGTTTCTTGGAAAAATGTAAACTGTTCCTTGCACTTAGGCAGTGTGTACAAATACTCCCATCTGATCTGTGCCAGGGTCGAAATAAACACTGCTCGTTCAGTTTTACCCATGCGCCTGGTAACAATGTTCTGGACCATTCCGGTATCGAGTGCTGGATACCATGCTGGGACAAGTAATACCATCTTGTGGTCTGATGTTCCTAGTTTATCAATCACTGACGGTAAGCCGTATACAGGTGACATGTTAGACCACATTTTGCTGCTGCTGCTCGTAACCATAATGTGTACGTAAAAATGTGTCCTTGAATTGATTAAAATCGCCACTTAAAATAACACCACATTCTGGGCTGCCACGCAAAATTGTGTCCAGACTGTTTATCATGTATTCTCGCATGGACCAATTCTCAGCACCAGGTGGGTGGTATATGCATGCTAACATAATGCACGAGTACTTTCTTGGTAGTGTTTGGATTTATTTTTTAGCCATATGACTTCGCGTCCATCTTCTTCAAGATCGTGCAAAGTTCAAACGGAATAGTCTCGGCCACATAACACGCCACTCCCCCGCCTCCTTTTTCAAGGCGGTCTTTTATCTCACAACAAAACCCTGCCAAACCGACAGATTCCGTCGACATGTACGGTTTAAACCAGGTTTCTGTGACACATACGCATCCAACGTCGTTCGTGCGTACCACAGCAAGTAACTCATCAGATTTCTCAATAGAAAGTGACCGATCGTTGAGACACATAATCACTGGTAAGCTCCATCTTGGCTTGTTCGTAAGCATAATTAAATTGTTTGCATTTGCACCACTTGTTCTATGCTGCGTTATTGTTACTGTGCACCTGGTGATTATTGGCCGAATGCTAAGGTCTTTGTATTCTGTACATGGCATGGCCGTGTCATTTCGGCCTGTTTCCTAATCCATGTTAACATGATGTTTACTCTTGTGTCCCTTTTGCCCACACACAAAACACGAAACTGCATTCACATGTCGGCAAGTCTGGGTGACGTGATTTGTCTCACCACACTTGTTACACTGGCCTGCAGTACGCACGTGTCCAGCGGCGGCACGGTGACCAGCACCAGTTGGGCGAGTATCTGGCGAATTCCGTTTGTGTTTCGGTGGTCGCTTCCCAGTTGCATTCAGCACATTGCGGCCCCCTTGAGATAAGAGATGACCAGATGACATCCTCCGTCGTTGTTTCGAAGACCTGTTGCCGGTCGGCCTCAACGTGTTGCATCCCGTTCCGACGTCACGATGGCTATGGTGCCTAAGTGACAAGTTGCCCATCAACCTTTCCACACAGAAAGACAAATGCCATCGCTCTTGAAGGCTGACGTGTCGCAAGATCCATCGTGGAACAAGAAATTTGTGTCATTGTCGACAAACCGCGCACACGTAATACGACACTTGTTTTTAAGGAAATTGTTAATTTCCTGAATTTTGTCGTCTTGTGTCCCCGCTGTGGAAGGCAAAACACTGCTGATCGTCACTTGCTTTACAGCCTCTGTTGTAGTGGCGATGAGGTCGCTGAAGTCCTGCTTCACCTCCTACATATTTGCGTCTTCCGTAATTCCATCGCCGTACACGATAGTCAGTTCGTCAGCGTTTTTGCAGACACGCTCTGCACTTGTCTCTGTCACCCTTAACGTAAACGAGATCGCCTACTGAGATACTGGTGGCAGGAGGTGAGTTGTGTCCGTGTGCGTTACCCTTGGCACTGTGCGCGTGGTTGCCCGCTCTGCTTGAGTACTGGTTTAAGATCAGTTGTCTGTCTGTGACTGGCAGCTGCTCAGCGGTGATTTGGTCTCTCTGTGTCCAGACTTCACGGGCTAATAGACCACCCCTGCAAATGCGAGAGTTCAAGTTCGCTGTTGCAAGTGCGAGTGTAACTGGCGATACGGGACGCGACTTCGTCTTTCCGGGTACAAATTTTGTTAAGGCACTGCTTGCAATGCTATCTGCGTTGCGATTGGTCGCTGGAAGTAAACACGCGCCACGTGCATTTGGCAGTGCGACTTGGCAGGCGGGAGCGTCGTCGGATCAAGGAATACACAAAACCAACCAGAACGCGCGCAAAGTGAACTGAGCGAACTGACCTACATAAAAACATCACGCGCTGTTTTTCTACCGCATATAAGATCGTTAGAATCTAGGTGAAAATAACTGTATTAGTAGAATAAGAGGGTAAATAGCCGAAAACACGATATTGTTTCGATTATGATGCAGTGCTAATAATTATTATCACATGCATTTAAAACATAAAATTATTTCCATTTTTATTACATAAATCTTATTTTCGCAATTAATTAATCTCACTGCTAATAATTATGACATGCATTTAAAACATATATTTACATGTTTATCACACAAATATAATTTTCGCAATTAATTGTGCTCCCTTGCCAATAATTATTATGACATGCTTTTAAAACATTTATTTTCATTTTAACTACATACCTTTTTTTTTTTTTTTTACAGTCATGTCCAATCAGTTTCATACAAGTTATACATGAAAATATAAACGAAATGAATGTGAACATATCTTTTATATAACCTGACATATAAACACGTCATACTCACTCCTAGTCTTATAATGAGTAACTATATATTGTAGTGCCATGAACAAAACATACGACAGAGGCAAATTATCTACCAAGTTATACAATAATACTATTGTAAACACAGTTGCTGTAAAACAATCAGAACACACTCATTGTATGAGTGAACAGTATTGCAATGAAGCACAAGTAATTTCACTTCACTGCAACTAAGGCTGTTTTTTTACACAAAGATATTCCTAGTGTAAAACGTTGAGAATTTGCAACACACACGTATAGTTGTATATAGCAAGCTGCAGTGCTATAAGTTCATTCTACACATACACACAAACAATATCAACAATGAACACAAATGACAAGCAGACTGCCACAGTGCTGTTATGATTTACAAATAATTTTTATTTTCTTGGTGTGGAAATGGAATTAATGAAACTTGTTGCAATTCCAACTGTTTCTCACACACATTTTGATTGCATTGTTTACCTAAGCAATGCAATAAATGTAGTGCTTTTTAGCCAAAGCAATGTTTACAGACACAACATATGCGAGGTTGTGTGGTGCTTGCCTCTTCTTCTTTTCCTCTTCTCGCAAGGACTTATTGAAGTAAATTATTCTCTTTACATGTTTTTTCATCAGTTAATGTAGTTGTATATTCTATATGTTCACATTGTACTTTACAAGTTAGCCTTGAGCAATTTATTTTATATGTAAGAGATTTATTGTTTATTTCTTTTATATTCACATGTATGACTTGTACGAACATTATTGGAAATGACTGTAACCAATAACATTGATATAGTAAAAAGTGAAATAAATGTTGTTTTAAATGCATGTCATAATTATTAGCAAGTGAGATTATTTAATTGCGAAATTGTTGTTGTTGTAATAACAATGAAATAAAATATTTTAAATGCACGTGATAATAAGTATTAGCACTGCATCATAATCGAAACAATATCGTATTTTCGGCTATTTACCCTCCATTCTACTAATACAGTTTGTCCACCAGATTATAACGATCTTTTATGCGGCAGAAAAACAGCGCGTAATGTTAGTATATAGATCAGTTCGCTCAGTTCACTTTGCGCGCGTACAGGTTGGTTTTGTGTATTCCTCGATCCGACGACGCTCCCGCCTGCCAGGTCGCACTGCCAAATGCACGTGGCGCGTGTTTACTTCCAGCAACCGATCGCAACGCAGATAGCATTGCAAGCAGTGCCTTAACAAAATGTGTATCCGGAAAGGCGAAGTCGCATACGGGACAACCGTCGGGAGACAGCTGCAATAATTCGATACCCAGCTCTTTGATAGCATGTTCGGCTACTGGGTTTTGTTGACGTTTTTAACATGCCCAATCTCTAGCCGGATGCCAGTCTAGTCTGAGTCGTTCACCAGTGCAACGAATCCTGGTGCAGGGTCAACACGGACTGTGATCGGATTATCGCCTAGCAATCGTAGTTCAGCACACATTGAGAGGAGAGCATTGCGTAGCTGGTCGTGTCGTTCACCGTCAATAAGTGATGGCAGAGTGTATGAAGACAGAGTCTCGCGAAGAACGATGATATACTGGCGATAGCGGCGTGTGACATCTGCAGCAAAGGATGAACCGACCACAGTGGGAGCCTGGGTGAACGACTGTGGCCGCAAGTACACTGGGATAGACTTGACGGCTTGACATTGGTGACACGCGACTGAAGTAGCTTCTGTTGAAGATACGTTTCAGTTGGGTCCTAGATGGGTGGCAGAACCTGATTTGTAGCGCGGTTAAGAGGCGATCGACTGAAGGCCGAGGCACAACGATGCGCTCGCGTGGTGGTTGGAAAGGTTGATTATCTCTGCCGATCAAGACGTCATCGTTGGCCACAGAGACGGTCCTTAGATATCTCTTGACGTCGCCGACTTTGGTCAACTTCTTTGAAGGGCGAGTCCCTTGTGTCAAGTCAGTGAGTGCGTCTGAGATCTGGACACTCGAGCTGAGTGGCATGCTAGGCAGCACGGCTAGTAGATGGCACCTTGACTGAACCGTCGATAACATCGTCCATGGAACCACTGAGTACAACGGAGTATTCCATCTCTCTAACGAACTTGCAAACCTGACAACATGAGCTATAGCACTCACGAGGATTGCGGCTTCCAAAGTCTGATGGTAAGTTTGCAACACCATCGATGTGTCTGATGTGAACACGGTAGCGGCAGTTGAGAGAACTGTTGTGACGCTCGAGCTGGAGGGTGAACTCATCGCGCATGAGTTTCTCGTATGCCTCGACACACGGGCGATTGTCTGTCAAGATCTCGGTAGCGTGTGATGATTGGATGATGAATGGAGCAAAGTGCTTGATCGCAGCACCTATGCTCAATGCCGCGACTTCACACGGTAACCACGTGACCTGATGTTTGCGCAATATTGCATTGAAGACGCCTGCTTTGTCACTTCTGCGGACGTACAGCGTATTGCAATCCCTCTGTTCTTTATAGAACCGTCTGTAACGATCCACAGCACGTCGCTGGGACGAGGGATCGTGATGGATTTGCAGGTATCCAGGGCTGTCTGCGCTTTCTTGAATTCGCTCACTAGTTCGTCGGCCCAAAGTACATTTTCGTTCGATGCTTTGTCGGCAGTAGCTTGATCAAGTGGATCAAGTAGATTAGCATAGCTGGCAGAACACGACTGGCGATCTTGTATGCACATACAAAGGAGCGCAGACCCTGGACACTGACTGGGGGCTCAACAGCACATAGTGTTGCAATCTTGTGTGGACAGGCCTGCAGAGTACCGTTGCACCGTGGAATGCGATGTGTAGCTCTCCGAACAAAGTCTCACTCGACCTGAGCAAACGTCGGGATCGTCAGCGGGTGAGACTGAGGTTATCTGACGAGCATGGCAGATGTGTTCGCCCCAGTTAACCAGAATAGGGGCATCGGTATCATTGGCGACAATCAGAGCTCCACTGACCGAGAGGATCTCCTGAGGAGGAGACCACGCCCTCTCTGGTTTACTGTGCATGTTGGTACGACTGTCCAGTCGACTCTCGAGAGCCCGCAGTGTATCGGTCACAAGGTGTGTGTAGCTCCAGATAATCAGGAGGAAGGCTTGTGTACGTCTCACGGAGGGCACATCAGCCTTGCTCTCGCCTGTGCCGTAGTAGATCATGTCGGCATCACCGATAATGATCTGCTTCTTGGTCGGGCGGACAGCTACATCATTGCGAGCACGGAAAGGGTTTCCTGCCAAAACATCGACGTCGAGTTGTTTAACCACTAGTGCATCGAGTTGGAAAGACAAGCTTCCTCTGGTGACGTTGCAGTGGATATATCCAATAACGTTTAGTGGCGTCACACCATCGGCCTGTCGAGCGATTTGAGATGCAGGCGTGATAGGTAGCATATACACGCGAGCTGTGGACGCGCGGATCATGTTAGTCGTAGCACCAGTATCGACGATTATAGCCATCGGGTGTTGTCGGTAGAATGTGTACAACACAGATGATTGTACCACACCGACGCGATGTGAGACGGGGTCGCGCTCGACGAGACGTACCGCGGGATCGCTAAAGACGTTCCCAGGTGTGTCGCCGTCGTATAGGTCATCCTCGTCTTCTCGCATACGTCGTTGGTCACGAGTCTGGACCAGCCCAAGTCACTCTGAGGTGAGTAGCGGCAGTCGATCAAGTCGGTGGTTTGCAGAGCACACACGACTTATGAGGAACTGACCGCCGTCTGCTAGATGCGACAACTTTGCGGTTGTACTTGAAGCCATCCCAAATACGCATAGCCCGAGTATCTTCGATGTTGCACAGCTCATCTTGAAGGGAAGCCAATGCTTGGGATATCTCTGGTTTTAGGGAGGCCATAGAACGGTTGCGCAACTCAGCGCCGTATCTTTGTTTGACAAGTAGCGGAAGGCCGGGGTATATCAGCTGTAGCCAGAGATAAACAATGGTGTTTTCGAGTGATGGCGACACTTCTTCGTCGATGGCTGTCGCAACGCCATGGTGCGTGACACCACCCAACAGTGAGGAGATTGTGCTCAAAGAAGGCAGTGAGACGTTGGAAAAGATCCTCAGGACGCTTGTCGTGTTCATGACGAATATTGACTAGATCGAGAAAGTGCGTTCCAGTTGACTGAAACCCAAAGTGTTCACATATTTCTGCCACACACTAGCAAGCCATGTTGAGTGCTTCACTATGGCGTTTCGTGAAATGACAGGACATAAATTCGCAATCTGCCCCAGCATTGGTTCCATCTGTATGCATTTTTGCATGGCAGTACGCCTTGCGGCTGTAGGCACATCATTAGTATCGTCAACCAGCCCCCTGGTAGGGGCGTTTGTAGATTTACGCAGCCAAGTAATGTCGCATCCAGGAATGGCGCGAAGTTGGCATCCAGTGACAGAACATAGATAATGTTCTCTTTCCAACTTTGGAATTATGTCACTGTCTCATTTTTATTGAGCAG
Source organism: Ridgeia piscesae (assembly GCA_025642075.2). Lineage (NCBI taxonomy): Eukaryota > Metazoa > Annelida > Polychaeta > Sabellida > Siboglinidae > Ridgeia > Ridgeia piscesae. Next base: position 37,729 of record JAODUO010000300.1, read on the forward strand.
CCACTGCTTGGGCGCGCGATTAGTGGCCATGGTTAGTACAGTGGCGGCTGCTGCAGCGGCGCGAAGAACGCTTAAGTTATCGCCACAGTAAAATCACTTTTTACGATTAGTAGAGTTAACGGGCCGTGGTTTTTCATTAACCTATGTATTGGTGTCTCTCGTAGGCGTGGACACGCTGCAATCACGCCAAGGAACGAGGCTCGTGTTCTACAATATAATGATTTATTCGCCACAATTACAAACCTTGTTTAACATGTGTGAACCCGGGCGAAGCCCGGATGACCCGAGGGGGGGTAGACCACAATAACGGAATACTGGCGCAAGTGAATAAAATTATGTCACGTCTGTCTATGACGGACAGCCGATGGAAGCACCTGATAAAACATCAGCGTACGCCATATGTGAGCCGAGTCCAAAGAATGTGACACGCTCACTGGCCCGGAAGTCGACCAGAAACACGGCGCCAGAGAAACACCGGTGCATATCACATGGGCAAGAGCATTCCAGAGAAAACAATGGTACTTGAATGTGACATTTAATCGGCCAGGTGTATGGCGCCAGAGAACACACCCGTGCGCATGCGTGGTAGAGAGCATCCAAAAGAAAATTTTGCACTGACATCCGGCATATAACGGCCAACTATCTCGGCACCAGGTAAAACATAAGTGAAACATGCCGCCGGCAAGGTGGCGACGTTTGCAGCAACGGCATCGATGGTTTGATGCAGAAGTTGATCGCTGGCGTCAAGGCGCTCTTCGACAGCAATGGAGACAAACAGCCTCTACCAAGGTATGTAGTAGACCGTGCTCGATCGGCACCCCGTGACCAGAGACTGGCACAGTAGCTGGGATAGAAGTCAATGCGGGCTCGACACCTCACCGACATCTGGCATGTAACTGCCAATGTTCTTGGCGCCAGGTAGAACATCAATGTGTTACGCCGGAAATCTCGCACAACTGACACACACGACACCGACCGCCAACATGCGACCCGCACATGGAAATAACAGCGAAGGATGCGTGGTCATAAACAGCCTAACTGAAATATAAGGACTGGTGTACATGGCCAAACACGCCGCCACACGTCGCGCGGATTCGGGTAATCCAATGGCATACAAATGAAACAGTGCGAACTAGACACCCGACTAATCCCGGAGGTGGACGGTGTGTAAACAATAACGACGTGAACATGGCACTGAAAAAAACAAGAGAGAGGGCCCAAAAAGGCACCTAACAAACACAGTGGGAGAAATATGCTTCAGCGAGTTGGCCACTGGTCGTTTTATGTGGTTGACCTTATTGGACAAGTGTATGGCCAGTCTGTTAGATGTCAATATAAAAGTCCTTTCTGTTATAAACGAAAGCATGCAGACTATAAGCTAAACACGCTTGTCTCTCACTATTAAGAACATTCCAACAAACGGCTACACATTCTGCATTAGACTGCGCCCGACGTGGCGCCCAAGCAGTTCTGTGCCATTAGGAGTTGGAGGAGTTTCCTTCAGAGCGATGGCGAACTAGTGTGACACGTATTGTATTCGCCGACTTGATCAATGATCTTTAACTAAAACTGATATTGGTTGGTTGATTGTGTTCTCTCTTCTCTCCTTTCTCCTCTCTCTCTCTCTCTCTCTCTCTCTCTCTCTCTCTCTCTCTCTCCTCTCTCTCTCCCTCTCTCTCTCTCCCTTCCTCTCTGTCTCTCCCTCACTCCTTCCCTCACTATCTGCTGTCTGTCTGTCTGTCTTGTCTGTCTGTCTGTCTGTCTATATATATATATATATATATATATATATATATATATATATATATATATATATATATATATATATATATATATATATATATATATATATATATATATATATATATATATATTTTATATATATATCTTTTATATACAAAATCTATATATATATATATACATATATATATATATATATATATATATATATATATATATATATATATATACATACATATATATATTATTTTTATTTATCTATATCTATCTATCATATATATATATATATATATATATATGTATATCGATCTATATATCTATATATATTATTTTTATTTGTCTATATATATATATATATATATATATATATATATATAAATATATATATATATATGTGTATATCATATATATATATCTATTTGTATATATATATATTTATTTATCTATCTATCTATATATCTATCTGTCTGTCTATCGATATATCTATATATATATATATTTTATATATATATATCTGCCTGCCTCCTGCCTGCCTACCTATCTATCTATCTATCTATCTTTATATCTATCTATCTATCTATCTATCTATCTATCTATCTATCTATCTATCTATCTATCTATCTATCTATCTATCTATCTATCTACCTACCTACCTACCTACCTATCTATCTACCTACCTATCTATCTATCTATCTATCTATCTACCTACCTACCTACCTATCTATCTATCTATCTACCTATCTACCTATCTATCTATCTACCTACCTATCTATCTATCACAACAAGTACCGTTCACCCTGGTCCTACTGGTCACTTGGTTAAATATGGACATCGAAAAGTTGCTTCACCCATTTACCTGTATTGTCGCCGGACAGACAGGGTGTGGTAAAACGACCTTTATTGTGTCTTTTATATGTCACTCTCACACTCTCGTAAATCACCACACGAACAGATCACGTGGTGTTATTAGAACGGCAGCCATTGACGATTCACTAGGCGATACCAATAACAATCAATCAGTCTTATTCGTGCTATGTGAATGCGGTCCCTGCTAACGAGGAGGAGAAGTACCCTGTCACCGAGCTAAAGAAAGAAATGAAAGAGGGCGTGGAGCCTTATAGCGTCCCGTCTATCCAAGTTAGAAATCACTGTGTCAGACATGAACACTGTGAAAGTGTCATCCATCGACAATTCGGTCACCCAACTTATTAATCTAAACACCAGCCAGGGTGATGAGGAAAGTAAGCATATTGACGGATGCATGTATGCATGTCTGCGTTGACGGTACTTTCGAAATGTTTTGTTATGAATAAAATGTACAAATTGTATTGTTTATTTTTTCTCTTATTGGGACAAGCGTCCACCAAGGTCCCTGTTATGTGAAATATAGTCACTCTTATTATGCACATAATTATTAACTATGTTGTCGTGCCCCACCAATGTTGTCATGTGACAACTTCCATCGTAGATGTGTACTTATCTTTATTTTACAAAACAGACATATGAATACCATTGCAAATGTAATCATATGTTGGTTATCTTCTTTTAACGGGTAACCGATTTAGGTAATTGCGCAATGATATAGTTGGTATCTTCCGGCAACATCAAATGATATTGGTCGTCGTACTAGTACATTCACATGACAATATATTCACATGCACCAAACGATGATAATAAAATATACTACTACTTTAAATAAAATAAATAAATAAACAAGAACAATCATATAAAAAGGACCGAATAATAAATTGTTCTGTATAACATCGATAAATAATTGATACGATCTAGTAGAAATATATTAGCTTAAAATGTAAAATATGAAATAAAATAATATATAATATATTATGATAAAATATACACACTAAAAACTCATCAGAAAGTGGAATATGTGTTTCCTGCGGGTAGGAGAAAAAATCACTTCTGTTTTGACAGGGCTTGAACGGCTAACGGGAAAAAGCTAGTACTAAACCAGTTGATCCTGGTTTTGATGGATCTGAATCGGCGACTAGATAGAAGAGGTTCAAATAGGTCATGGGCAGGATGGAATGAATCTTGAGAGATGCGAGTGGCTCTTCCTAACAGGCGCTGCTGATGCAGTATTTCAAGGCTGGGAAGGTCTCTGCCGATGATTCGGCAAGCAATGTTCACAACTCAGTTTAATCTGAGCGTTTCCTTCTGTGTAATCGACCCAAACCATACTGTGATAGAAAATAACAGAACAAACTCGATTACAGCTCTGTAAAAGTTGAGCATGACCTGTGTGGTCAAACCAAACGATCTTAACCTTCTTAAAAAGTACAGCCGCTGCTGGGCCTTTTTGACAATACTAACAACATTAAGCTCCCATTTGAGATTACTGGAGATTGTAGAACCGAGAAATTTGAAATGTTGGACGATTTCAACTGTCCTGCCATCGATCACAAGAGGCGAGGGAGGAGAAGGTTTCTTTCTCCTAAAATCCACAATCATTTCTTTCGTTTTATTTACAATAAGTTCCAGATTGTTATCGTTGCACCAACTGATGAGTTTGTTTATTTCATCCCGATATTCAGATTCATCAACATTTGCAATTAGCCCTATCACTGTAGTGTCATCGGCAAGATAGACAATCATATATAAAAAGAGAATATAACATTGGTGACAGAACACAGCCCTGGGGCGTGCCAGTAGATAACGTAATTGATGATGATAAGTTGTCTCCTATTTTTACCAACTGCGGCCTGCTTAAAAGAAAATCGAGGATCCACAGACATATGGATTGAGCAATACCGAAACACTGTATTTTATCAAGTTTTGATGGGATTATTGTGTTAAAAGCAAAGCTAAAATCAACAAAAAAGGATCCTAGCATAAGTATTTGGGCTGTCGAGATGTTGAAGAACGTAAAACAATCCTAGAGCGACAGCGTCATCAACAGATCTATTGTTGCGATATGCAAATTGAAATTGGTCAAGCAATGGATAGACAATAGATTTCAGAAACTGCAGGACCAAGCGCTCGAGTGTCCTCATGACTACAGAAGTCAAGGCAAAAGGCCTGTATTCGTTTAAACAAGAGGCTGTATATTTCTTGTGTACAGGAATGATAGTTGACTTGTTGAAGCAATGAGGGATTTTACATTGGGAAAGAGACACATTGAATATGTCTGTGAATACACTCGACAGGTGGTCGGCACACAGAAAGAGATAAATGCTTCATCATACACCGCTGATTCTGGTGGTAAACTGCCGCTGTGTATCCCGCCGCGCGGGAGTTATTTGATTTGTCATGTGGGAACACTTTCCTCCGCTCACTTCGGTGTGGTTGACATAAAGCTATAATGTTACCGACTCGCACTTTCAATTATCATGATTGAAACACCATTCCGGAAATTGGCTTTTGGCTAACCAGTTTCCATAGATGCAATCGCTTGTAAATAAAACATCGTTTTTAATATACTTACTCGAAACAATTAATTGGAAACATCGCACGTTGCTGTCGTGTAATGTTTTGGGGGTATAAACCGATACGATCGACCTTCATGACAAAAAAGAACCGTATAGGTGACAAACGTTTGATGTACCTGTTTGCCTTGGCTCATTACGGCTTGTTTAGAGCCATTTCTCTAATATATATGGTTATTTCTCACAAAACGTCGACAAATGGGACTTTTGTGAGGCAAAGTTAGAGGTGTTCGTAAAATGGTATATTTTATGTCGCACAACGGCGACTTTTTGAAGATCTCGTGGAAGGATTTGGGCAACTTCAGTCAGAAAATTGAAATGTTGACATGCTTATCAGAAATGTGTGGCGACCACTTGAAACCGAGGATATGCACGCATTTCACTCTACAGAAAATGCTGTTATAGCTATGCATCATTTAATTTACCTTCCTATTACTTCCTATCTATGCACAATAGGCATATGCGCTAAGGATTCAGTAGTTACTATATCTGATAACTGTTTTTGTTCTACAGGTACAGGGATAATATCATTTGGACCCGGAAAGAAACTAGTATATTGTAAACATGACCTCCTGTCACTATGTACCACTACCAGGGCAATTCTGGGTCAATAATTAAATTAAGATCTGAACAGCTGGAAGTGATGGATGGGTGCATGCAGTGACGCAAGAATTATGAATATAGAGTAATTATGTATAAAGGTTGTACGGATTGAATAATGCATATTTACGGTTTCATAATATTATGTTGTGCGATTTATACACACAATACGGTAACTGATAAATTGGAACACTGATCAACCGTAACATACTAATAAATAGTTATAAGTTTATTCACCACTCAAACCTCTCTGCTGTCAATATTCATTTGCTAATTTACTCAAATATCTTCACTCCCCAGGATGCGAAGGCATGCTCATTAGTTCAGACTGACTGACAGATAATTGATAAAACGTTTTATTAATCGCAAACATTTCTTTGTATGTATATACAGAACAAAGAACACATTCACCAGTGCCACAACTGTGTGGTAAGGACTTAGAAGCAAGAACAAAATGTACATATGCACTGAGGAAACGATGCATATTCAAGGTTTCACAATTTTGTCAGTACATGGATTATGCTCATATGTTTGTAATTAGCTGCTTCCAGTAATGATCCGACAGCTAGAAATAGAATACTAAGTAAGTATGCTCCTAATTTAAGAGCACATAATTGCTTTTTCAACCCAGTCATTTACAACTTATACCAGCGTCATTTATACACGGCAGCAATGTGACTGCCAACAGTTACAGTATCAATATTCATAATATGTTCCATTGCCATTGCATTCACCACGTTGTTCTCTTCAGGTGCATTCAAAACGTTTTTCTCTTTAAGTGCGTTCATCACCTCTTTCTTTTCAGGTGTTTTCACCAAATCTTTCTCTTCATGTTTCTTCAATAACTCTTTCTCTGCAGAAGTCTTCATCACCTCTTTCTTCTCAGGTGTCTTCAACACCTCTTTCTCTTCATATATCTTCATCACCTCTTTCTTCTCAGGTGTCTTCAACACCTCTTTCTCTTCATATATCTTCATCACCTCTTTCTTCTCAGGTGTCTTCAACACCTCTTTCTCTTCATATATCTTCATCACCTCTTTCTTTCAGGTGTCTTCAATCACCTCTTTCTCTTCATGTATCTTCATCACCTCTTTCTCTTCAGGTGTCTTAATCACCTCTTTCTCTTCAGGTGTCTTCATCACCTCTTTCTTTCAGGTGTCTTTATCACCTCTTTCTTTTCATACGTTTCGTCACCTCTTTCTCTTCAGGTGTCTTCATCACCTCTTTCTCTTCAAATATCTTCATCACATATTTCTCTTCAGGTATCTTCATCACCTCTTTCTCTTCAGGTGTCTTCATCACCTCTTTCTCTTCAGGTGTCTTCATCATCTCTTTCTCTTCAGGTGTCTTTATCACATCTTTCTCTCATCCGCCTCGTCTACCACGTTTACGCACGCGTGGACCCCGGGCGTTGGCCGGGTAAGACAATGTCATTAAAACGATAGTTTGGTTGCATGTCACACTCACTCATAGTATCCCTGATGTGCAG
>JAODUO010000300.1:47500-87500 GCA_025642075.2 Ridgeia piscesae
TTTCAAGCATAACTAAAAAATATGTAAGGCGCATTTGTAGATTACTTGTAGTGTGTAATTTACTGATTTTATATGATCCAGAATGTTTAAACTTATTTTAGGAACTTACTTTATTATTAATTCTTAAATTATTAACATATTTTATTATTCAATTGTTATTTTATTTTAATCTACTGTTGATAGGTTTAGATTATACATGTTATGTATTTATGTTTTTATCAATGTTTTATATTGAGTCTCTGAACGGAATTATATTTTTTATATACGGCGCTGTATAAATTCAAGTATTATTGGTATTATGCGGACAAGACGGCATAAACTGAAATAACTTTCAGATGAATTTGCACCTGCCCTGGTCCTTCACTTACAATTCTCTCTGTCAACAAACATTGTCCCATCATACTGGAGACATGCTTAAGTCATAAATACCTGCAAGAAAGGGGAAATATGACCGATCTGATGTACACGTTTGACATGAAAGAATGGAAGACGAAAACTTGACATAGTGAGCAGACGCTTAGAAAATGGAGGGGAACAGGAGAAGAGGAAGACGGAAAATGCAATGTGATGACTGCGTTAAGAAAAAGTACGAGTGGGAGAAGAATGGGGAACACAAGCAAAAATAGAAGAGTTGAAGACTGGTGATTGAGAACACAGTGAGAGAAAACTGAGTAGAGCAATGACACGAAGAAGAAACGACAACAGTAACCACTGCCAAGCTCACCCGTGGTGACAAGAACACAAAGAGGCCACCAACTTGCGAGCTGTTGGAGTACATTGCATTCTAACGAATCGCCAACATTCCAGTACTTCGAGGAACTCTCATGCAGCCCGGAGAGCGGATTAGTGACTGTGGAATCTGTCAATACATTCGCTAGAGCAAATCAACACATGTTTAATATATCAATGACTGATGACAATGGTTCTACGCCTTTGACACAACTGTCTACAAGGTGACACCATTCCGGTCTCGACTGAAACATACTCAACAGGACATAAGAGCCGGAATATTAGGATCCTCCCTGTCAAACGCATGTCCCTGACAACTACCAGGATCAGACGCTCACTATCGCACGGATACCAGTTGCACAATCACATCCCGCACAGTCTCCAACGTGAAGTATCTAGACATCACGGTCACATCCGCACATTCTACGTAAGTATCTAGGCATCACGGTCACATCTGCACAGTCTCCAACGTAAAATATCTAGGCATCACGGTCACATCATGCACAGTCTAAAACGTGAAGTATCCAGGCATCACGGTCACATCATGCACAGTCTAAAACGTGAAGTATCCAGGCATCACGGTCACATCATGCACAGTCTCCAACGTGAAGTATCTAGGCATCACGGTCACATCATGCACAGTCTCCAACGTAAAATATCTAGACATCACGGTCACATCATGAACAGTCTCTAACATGAAGTATCTAGACATCACGGTCACATCATGCACATTCTCCAACGTAAAATATCTAGACATCACGGTCACATCATGCACAGTCTCCAACGTAAAGTATCTAGACATCACGGTCACATCATGAACAGTCTCCAACATGAAGTATCTAGACACCACGGTCACATCATGCACATTCTCCAACGTAAAGTATCTAGACATCACGGTCACATCCTGCACAGTCTCCAACATGAAGTATCTAGACATCACGGTCACATCATGCACAGTCTCCAACGTGAAGTATCTAGACACCACGGTCACATCCTGCACAGTTTCCTACGTGAAGTATCTAGGCATCACGGTCACATCATGCACAGTCTCCGAACGTAAAGTATTAGGCATCACGGTCACATCATGAACAGTCTCAACATGAGTATCTAGACATCACGGTCACATCATGCACAGTCTCCAACGTGAAGTATCTAGACATCACGGTCACATCATGAACAGTCTCCAACGTGAAGTATCTAGGCATCACGGTCACATCCTGCACAGTCTCCAACGTGAGGTATCTAGGCACCACGGCCACATCCTGCACAGTCTCCAACGTGAGGTATATAGGCATCACGGTCACATCATGCACAGTCTCCGACGTGAGGTATATAGGCATCACGGCCACATCATGCACAGTCTCCAACGTAAAGTATCTAGACACCACGGCCACATCATGCACAGTCTCCGACGTGAGGTATCTAGGCATCACGGTCACATCCTGCACAGTCTCCGACGTAAAGTATCTAGGCATCACGGTCACATCATGCACAGTCTCCGACGGGGATAAGTATCTAGACATCACGGTCACATCCTGCACAGTCTCCGACGTAAAGTATCTAGGCATCACGGTCACATCCTGCACAGTCTCCAACATGAAGTATCTAGACATCACGGCCACATCATGCACAATCTCCAACGTGAAGTATCTAGGCATCACGGTCACATCCTGCAGTCTCCGACGTAAAGTATCTAGACACCACGGCCACATCCTGCACAGTCTCAGACGTGAGGTATCTAGACATCACGGTCACATCATGCACAGTCTCCAACGTAAAGTATCTAGACACCACGGTCACATCCTGCACAGTTTCCTACGTAAAGTATCTAGGCATCACGGTCACATCATGCACAGTCTCCAACGTGAAGTATCTAGACATCACGGTCACATCCTGCACAGTTCTCCAACGTGAAGTATCTAGGCATCACGGTCACATCATGCACATTCTCCAACGTAAAATATCTAGACATCACGGTCACATCATGTACAGTCTCCAACGTGAAGTATCTAGACATCACGGTCACATCATGCACAGTCTCCAACGTGAGGTATATAGACACCACGGTCACATCATGCACAGTTTCCTACGTAAAGTATCTAGGCATCACGGTCACATCCTGCACAGTCTCCGACGTAAAGTATCTAGGCATCACGGCCACATTCTGCACAATCTCCGACGTGAGGTATATAGGCATCACGCTCACATCATGCACAGTCTCCGACGTAAAGTATCTAGGCTTCACGGTCACATCATGGACAGGATCCGACGTAAAGTATCTATACATCACGGTCACATCCTGCAGAGTCTCCAACGTAAAGTATCTAGACATCACGGTCACATTCTGCACAGTCTCCAACGTGAGGTATATAGGCATCACGGTCACATCATGCACAGTTTCCGACGTAAAGTATCTAGACATCACGGTCACATCCTGCACAGTCTCCGACGTAAGGTATCTAGGCATCACGGTCACATCCTGCACAGTCTCCGACGTAAGGTATCTAGACACCACGGTCACATTCTGCACAGTCTCCAACGTGAGGTATATAGGCATCACGGTCACATCATGCACAATCTCCGACGGTAAAATATCTAGGCATCACGGTCACATCCTGCACAGTCTCCGACGTAAGGTATCTAGACATCACGGTCACATCCTGCACAGTCTCCAACGTGAGGTATATAGGCATCACGGCCACATCCTGCACAGTCTCCGACGTGAGGTATCTAGGCATCACGGTCACATCACGCACAGTCTCCGACGTAACGTATCTAGGCATCACGGTCACATCCTGAACAGTCTCCGACGTGAGGTATCTAGGCATCACGGTCACATCATGCACAGTCTCCGACGTAAAGTATCTAGACATCACGGTCACATCCTGCACAGTCTCCGACGTAAGGTATCTAGGCATCACGGTCACATCCTGCACAGTCTCCAACGTGAGGTATATAGGCATCACGGTCACATCCTGCACAGTCTCCGACGTAAAGTATCTAGGCATCACGGTCACATCCTGCACAGTCTCCGACGTAAGGTATCTATGCATCACGGTCACATCCTGCACAGTCTCCAACGTGAGGTATATAGGCATCACGGCCACATCCTACACAGTCTCCGACGTAAAGTATCTATGCATCACGGCCACATCCTGCACAATCTCCGACGTGAGGTATCTATGCATCACGGTCACATCCTGCACAGTCTCCAACGGAAAGTATCTAGGCATCATGGTCACAACCTGCACAGTCTCCAACGTCTAGCTATCAACAGTCAGCAAGACATGGACTGGGAAAGTCACATCAATAACATAACCAATAAAGCCAACAAGTCCTTTGGTTTTCTTCGTCAAACCTAAACATTAACCACGGTACCATTAAGGGAAGAGCATTGTATTTACATTATTTGCTTACTCTTGTAAGCAAAGCTGTTCAGCTTCGATCGACTAGTTCTGATTTACTTGTGCCTGACGTCAACACAAGTATTTGGATTAAGGTTTTGCTGTGGGTGGCCTACTCTTTGGAATATGCTTCCTGCTTGTGTTAGTTCAGTTGAAATTGTTGCTACATTCCACCGTCATGTAAAAACATACCTTTACGACATTGTGTATGGCAACTGGATTTGTTTATTGACTCTGAGATCGATCGACCCTTTTTGTGTTGATGCGCCAACGCTCTGAACGTGCGTTTTAAGGATACATGCGTAACAGATAAATAGAAATTACCTTATTATTATTATTGTTATTATTAGTTTTTTTCATTGTTGTTGTTGTTGTTGTTATTGTTTTTATTATTATTATTGTTGTTATTGTTATTGCTATTGCTATTGTAATTGCTGTTGCTGTTGCTGTTGCTGTTGCTGTTGCTGTTGCTGTTGCTGTTGCTATTGCTATTATTATTGTTATTGTTATTATTATTGTTATTGGTATTATTATTATTATTATTATTATTATTATTATTATATTATTATTATTATATTATTATTATTAGTAGTAGTAGTAGTAGCAGCAGCAGCAGCAGCAGCAGCAGTAGCAGTAGCAGTAGCAGTAGCAGTAGCAGTAGCAGTAGCAGTAGCAGTAGTAGCAGCAGCAGCAGCAGCAGCAGTAGTAGTAGCATTTTACGATACCTTCGTCTTGCCAGTGCTGGAATATGGTGCAACGATTTCAGAACCATTCACGCAACATAACATCGACTATTTGGAGGCCGTTCAAAGAGGAACTGCGCTTTTCTTAACCAACAAATGTCATCATACATAATCTTTGGAACCTGATATATATATATATATATATATATATATATATATTCGGATAACCTTCGCTGAAACAACCAACACACAATGGTCGCTATGCCATGCTGTACCGAATCAAGAATGGACTACTCAAAAACACCAGCCTTAAAAAACTAGTCCCACTATCGTCAGGCATGCATCGTGGTTATGACCAGCAGTTCAACGTCATCACTTGCAACACGCAGTACAGGGTCGCACCATTCCGTCCTCGAAACATAAAACAGTGGGACTCCCGCACTAGAATGCGGTCAAAGCCAAGACTGATGACACATTTGAGTCGTGGGACCCCAGTAATCAAACAATCAACTTGTCACCTGTAACTATCTTATGGGACATATATTTATTTAGTTAGTTAGTAGGTTACTAAGCTATTGATTTATTGTTCACTCCTCTCTTATATTCCGAGGGTTTATTTTATTATATTTTATTGTGTTCGTTGTTCGACGTTTCTAGTTTTCTTTGACGGTTAATGCAAATCATGCACTAGGTGCCAGAATAATAATTAAATATTGTCGGCATGAATGGGAAGAAGAGGAAGAAATATTGCTGCGTATATTTATTTACGGCTAACGTTATTAAAACGAATTATGTTAACAATTCCCTGAAACAGTACGTCATATTCTATTTCAGGGTGGAGTTTTCTTAACAGCATATCATCTTAGGGAAACGGTCCCTTGTGCGAATGTTATACCTATCTCGTAACACTATACATTGTGTCCTCGGGTGTATGTCTTCGGGTACGTTCGTGCGTGTGTGCGTACGTGCGTTATTGCTTGTGTGCGTGTAGTAGTTGAAAAATAATGGAATAACTCCATGCAGCACAAATAAGACACTAGAAGCAACGTTTAACAATCTGTTAAACAAAAAGTAGACGCCTCCGCGGAGTCAGATGTGTTCATGAGGTCTGTTTGGATATGTTTTGAAGAGATGCATTTACTAATGCTTTTGCAACGTAACATAAACGAGATATGTCATAAAGCAAGCAATACGACGGTAATCAAAATAAAATAGTTCACTTACGTGACATATGTTTCTGTGGGTGGGACATATTTGCACATCCCATTATGTAATTTAAGCCACGTTGCGCAGACACTAAGCCCACTGAAAAGACAAAGTATGGTCAGGTTACAGTAGAGCTACCCATGAAAGTGGGAAGCAACACGAGTAATTCACCGCGTTGACGGTTCCAAATTCCGTTCGACACAATAACGAAATATATATGCACTGACGTCTGAACGAAAGAAATATTGTTGGACTGAATCGGTGCTTCAGTTTGCTGGTCGGTTCAGTCAAAACTAAGACACAGCGAAAGACGGGGAAATGTTGTTCAAAACATTTTGCCGTCGCGCCGCCGTAATAGGCTATGACCCAGACCGCCAAATTTGGGCAATTCTGTCGTTAATTTGGAGCGTATGTTTTAGCTGTTCCATTGCTGATGCAGACATGACTATGATTTGCGAAGATGCATTCAAAGGTTCTTATTGAACCAGCTTGTCGGTTTATATTCACACAGATTGCAAATATGCGTAACATTGCAGAATTAACAGCTTTCTAAGGGAAGTGATTGTTATTAACCTTTCCTACTGTCCCTGTGAACATTTGCTATGTTTGTGAAGGAAATAACAATAAGCATTACCATTCCACAGAAGTATCATTATGTTTCCTGAGGCTGAGCAATACTTGCTGGTCCAAATTGGTTTGTACCCAAATGAGATCGTGAATACAGATTCCGGGTATGTTAAGAATAGTAGAGCAAAGTTATAATATTGCAACGGTAAGGCAAGATCAAATTAAATCGTGCGTAAAGCGTTGTTTACATGCATACGTGATACGGGTGGCAGATTTGTTCGCCAACACTGAGTTGACCGACTAGTTGGCTAGGTAGTTGGCCATATAATTAACCGTATTTTTATATAAGGTAAAATCAGCGAAATTATTTAACTTTAACAGTTAGACGTTATTTCAGTTTCATATCAATGTGGAGTTGTTTAATATAATCATCTTCCATACGACAACACCAACTTACAGGAAATGGCACGGTTTAAAACCCTGAAAATCCGCTGGCCAATCCTGGATACCGAAACCTCCGCAGCCAGACTCTGGAACACACGCCAACATATTATCATATGAAATGTATTCAACACAAGTAAATTGTTCACACATTGGATATTATGGCTTATTGTGCAAGAAAGACGCGGCAACTTACTTGTCATCCTGCACAAAGCTGCCGGCTACTAATAACCGGTTGGTACATCTGCCTCCCTTGCTATCGCAGGTCGAGTTGCTACTCATCGACTTAGTAAAATGTTATCCTAGAGGAGACGCCAACTAGGAATTCAAGCCTCACGTGTATAAAATATAGTGTCAATATAAATGATACTTTAGACATTGAAATATTTATTTATTTGTTAACTTTAACATAATAATGTTTATATAGATGAGTGATCATTTTTAAATGACATCTTATATGTACTTATTTATTTAGTTACTAGCTTAACATATGTATTTTAAAATAGGTATTGTTTTCATTTTAAAGGACATCTTAGAAATATCATTTAATTATTACATCAAAATTATATTTTATTTATTTATTTTAAAGGACATTATATATATATATATATATATAATGTTAACGTATGTATATAATGTATATAGTTACCCAATCTGTTACCCGACGTGTGTGTCCTCAAATTTTGATAAATTGCGTAGGTCAATATCTGGTGAAACTGAATATGCGTCAGGGTTTTGTCCGTTCCGGGAGTCTTGCCAAATTGGCTAGTTAAGGTAATATAATTGAGTGCAGACCACCATGTATGGATTTCAGAGTCCCGTAGGAATCAGATGCCCAAAGTGAGATCAAGGGTTCTATAGCTTCACACAGATACGTAACTCCTCGCGAATTTGCTTGACATTACTTAATGTGGCACCCTCTATTTTCTAGCATGTACTAGCAAAGGTTCAAATGACAGAGACTGCACCAGCGGTCATATATCCCCCCTCCCCCTAACTCACCTCACTCGCCTTGTAGAGTGTTTTAAGCTAGTCTATTATTAAACTGAGTTTAATGACATAGTACGTTCCTGGGCCTATCACGTAATAAACGCGATCGTACTGGCCCCTTATTATTAAAGATGTGATAAGTTTCCAAATTCTTGCTCAATAACTCCCGTACCTGTTCTTTTTACAATCGTTTTCTTTTATTATTTAGATTTGGCACTTGCTACAGTATTATTAGCGCTCCGGACCAAGTTGATTCACGACCAAGCTGATTCACAAGAGTACACATATTTGTTCAACTGTAATTAATTGCTGCAGTTATTCTATAAAATTATTATTTTACTCACCGCTGATGAAACTGTAATATTATTGTAGCCTGCTGCGCTTTACTCGGTTTATGAAGCGACAAATTGCAAGAAAACATACGTGGGTGGAAAATGGCAATGTCTTTTAATTGCACACATATAGTAAAGTCAAATGGTAAACATGACAAGAGGCATTGCCGTTGGCCTAGATAATAAAAGCAAATCCCCACACAAGCATAGATGCATTGTGCAACTAAGTCAAACAGAATATGATTATAAAGAGGTATAGAAGATTTATTCACAGAACGATAACAAGCAGAAACGTCCCAATTAATAATGTGTACAATTCAAAAAGGTAAATGATCGTTATTGTTCAGTTAAAACGGTAAATAGTGTGTGTACAAACAAAAACGTTCCAATGGCGAGTACACAACCCAAACAAAACGGTGACTAATCTAATGGTTACAGCCCAATTAAAACGTTCTTATTAAAACGGCGTCAGCCACTCAGACTATCTGGCATGGATAAAACACACACCATTATTACGCCACAACCAAACTTCATGTTTTAATAATATTATCACCATAAACAGTATATGGTGTACAATCAATGGCCTTGAATTAAACATGGTATACTAACATGACACTCAAACCTCATGAATACAATTCAGATGTAAGTTATAACATATTTAACAAGATTTAACAAGATTGCCACCTAGAGATTCAACTCTAGATGGCAGGTGGACTAGGAAGCCATTTGGCTTATCGAGAGTCCAACCTATCTATCTAAGTATACCCCGCCCTTCTTAGGTATATGTCAATTTTATTTTTAAATATATTAACACTGCTAGCACCTACACAATCAGCTGATAATCTGTTCCATTCCTTTACTGTTCTTTGTGAAAATGAAAATTTTCTAATATCTAGTCTACACTGCTTCTTTGCTAATGTAACTCCATGTCCTCTAGTCCTTCTCTCTTCCTTGAAAAAAATATTTGTCAATATTTTCATATCCATTCAATATTTTAAACACTTCAATCTGATCTCCTCTCAATCTTCTGGTTTCTAGTGTTGTTAAGCCACATTCTTTTAGACGCATTTCATAACTAATATTCCTGAGTTTTGGTATCATTTTGGTTGCTCTCCTCTGTACTCTTTCTAGCATATCAATATCCTTCTTGCGATATGGCCTCCATGCTTGTATACAATATTCTAAGTGAGGCCTAACTATTGTTTTATACAGCGGTATTATTAGTTCTTTTTCTTTGTACACTATATTTCGCCTAATTAATCCAAGAATTTGGTTTCCCTTCGCTGCTGCAATTCCACACTGCTCTGATACCTTCATGTCAGCACTAATAGTTAACCCTTAGTCCTTTTCCTTTAAGGTAGTATTTAGTACAGTATCACCCATTGTATATTGTGCATCTTCATTCCCATGTCCTGTGTGAAGGCACTTACACTTTCCAAAATTAAACAGCATTTGCCACTTCTCAGACCATTCTATCAACTTATTAAGATCATCTTGTAAATGCTGTCTATCTGCATCACTTTTAATTTTCCTAAACACTTTTGTGTCGTCCGCAAACTTCAACACCTTGCTTGTTATGTCATCATCCAAATCATTGATATATATTAAGAATAAAATAGGTCCCAGTACTGATCCCTGCGGTACTCCACTCAAAACCGCTTTCCAGTTTGAAACCTCCCCATCAACTACTACTCTTTGTCTTCTACCAATAAGCCATTTTTCTATCCAGTTGATCATTCCATTTCCTATGCCATGAGCCTTTAGTTTAAGTAGTAGTCTTTGGTGTGGCACTTTGTCAAAGGCTTTTTAAAAATCTAAGTAGATTATATCTACTGGTGATCCCTCATCTAGCCACTTTGTGACATCTTCCAAAAAATATAACATATTTGTTAAGCATGACCTCGCTTTTAAAAATGGGTTTATCAATTTATTTTTAACAAGAAATTCAACCAGGTGATCTTTAATTAGTCTTTCTAATAGTTTGCAAATCACCGATGTTAAACTCACTGGTCTATAGTTCTCTGACTTGTTTCTTGAACCTTTTTAAATAATGGTATAATGTTTGCTTCTTTCCATTCTAACGGAACTATTCCCTCCTCTAATGACAAATTGAACACTGTTGCAAGCGGTATGCTGATTTGTTCTACAATTTCCAATAGTAATTTGGGAGGAATCCCATCCACTCCAGGTGATTTATTATCCTTCATATCTCTTATTTTCATAGCTACCATTGTTGGGGTTACAATTAGTTGTCCTAAATAGTCAAACTCTCTCCCTTCGAACTTAGTCTCAAGTACTGGTAATATACTAACATCTTCCCTGGTAAACACCGAACTAAAGTACTCATTTAGGTTTTCTGCCATTAAGAATCCCTCTGTTATTATGTTTCCATCACTACCTTCTAGAGGACCGACCTTATCCTGAACTTTCTGTTTACTTCGAACATACGCATAAAAACTCTTGCTGTCATGTTTTATATTAAAAGCTATTTTTTGTTCGTAGCTTCTCTTTGAATTTCTAATTTCAGCTGTAGCTTGATTAAGTGCTTCTTTATAAATGCTATAGTCTTCTTCACTTCCGGTATGTCTATATGTCTTCCACATCATTTGCTTGTATTTGATTTTTCTAATGGCTTCCTTCGATAAGTGTTTCTTCTTTGACCGTTTCCCCTGTTTTTCAAGGGGACAAATTTGTCAACGACGCAGTCAATTTCACTCTTTAAAATATTCCAGCATTCTGTTGCTGTCTTATTCTTCAGTGTGTTATTCCAGTCTATCTTTGCTAAATATTCCCTCATGTCCTTATATCTTCCTTTGTGAAATTTTTTCCTGTACCTTATTTTTCTATTCCGTTCTCCCTTTACTTTGATGATAAAATGTATCTGGTTGTGATCACTACACCCAAGTGGCTCACATATCTTGACATTATCAACAAATTCCTTCTGTGAGCTCAATACTATGTCTAACACGTTCTCGCCCCTGGTTGCTTCTAACACATGTTGAGAAAGGAAACTATCTTGTACTAAATTTAAAAACTCTTGATCCTCTCTCCCGGTACTCTGTAGAGATGTCCACTGTATATGCCCATGGTTAAAATCCCCCATAATAATACAGTCCCGTTTACTCACTTCTTTGATAGCGTTATGTATTTTTTCATTATCTTCCATGCTTATGTTTGGACTCCGATACACTAACCCAACTGTTAAGAAAATACACAGGATGTTTAAAAAGTTTGCCTTGATTTGATTTAAAAAGTCAAAATATGCAATTTGTTTAGATCTACCTGGTACATGTAACAGTCAAGAATACATACAATAACTGACACAACATATAACACAATTAATATCCTGCCATCATTGCCTTGGCTTTTAATCTTGGATAGCCAATCTAAGATTCCTAGCAAAAACATCTTTTCGATGAACTCAGCTGTGTGAGCTGCTTCTTCTGCAACATATATTAGGCACTTCAACAAATAATTCACAATCATATGATGTTAAATGAAAGGTAATGAGTTGCAGATTACATAACTGTTAATTTTATTACGATATCTTTATTATATCCAAAGTTATTGCAATTTAAAGACGAAATAATTGCGCAAAATATGTGTATCTCTTATAATTCGCAGGCAACCTAGACAGACATAAAGGTGTTTGTAAAATGCCACAATGTCCATGAATATGTTTATAATATTATATAAACATGAAATTTGTAGAACCAGCTTACTCATGATAAGATATACACATTAAAGTTATGTAATATTAATAATAAACTAATTAATAAATCAACATATGATTAGTAACCGTGCTTCGTATAGACTTACACATGAATAAAAAGCCGTAATATCCATAATTATTCCATTAATTACGGTAGTAAATACACATTACCCAGTAATGTCATATTAACACTAACTTAATAAATAAGTTAATATTGGGTAATCTTAGCATGCTAGCTCGACTAATGGTTACGTTTTGATGAAAGCCTGCAGTAAATAATTATGAAGTAAATATAAGTTATGCAATGCTTAGAACCACGTGAAACATTATGATCAACCATCAATAAATACATGTCATTACAGCATAAATAACAACCTTATTACTAAATATTAACTAAATAGCAAACTCGACAGATCAATGCATGACAATGAAGCACAGCTGTCATACTTCACTTGTTTATGGATGACCGTGAAGTTACAGGTTAGACAAATGCTGTATGCTCAATAGTGAACAGTAATAAAATGTTATTGTTTCACAATATTCTGCATTTCAACATTACCTTGATGAAGTAATGTCTATCAACTGTTCACAGTGTTTCGTCACCCACTCCAACATCTGTTGTGCCAAATACAAGACTGCTTTCTGCGTTACCCTCCACAGGGATAAAGTGCAAGATGAAGAAGCTGCTCACATTACTCCGCCTCAGTATTGTTCAGTGTGGATAATTATGTGTATTATGTGTCACATTCAGTGAAACAAGTTATGTAATAAATTAGAAATTAGTGTAAGCGGATGATGCATGTGATATATTGAAACCTTTATAGGTTATGTATATTCACGGTTAACTGACAGGTACAGTTTTGTTCAGACAATAAAATAGTGTTGTGTTCTTGTTTATTAAAACTGCAGTGTACATGTCACGTTCACAGGCACTGTATCTTCAGAGAGCGTAGATATGTTGCTGTGTCATCTTCAATCAAACGAAGCTTGTAGTTATGAATACACATGTGTGTAATTTTTCAGGTGCGAGATTTCTGAAATAAAAAATTCAAAGTGCATGAAATAACTACAATAATTCATCAAGCACATTATGTCAGTATTATTGTATATTCATACTAAGCATTTAAATAAATAACACATACTAATTATTTGTAATGTTTAACATTTCTAGAAGTAATTGGATTATTATTAATTATAATTAGGAATAGTAGTAGAAGAGTAGTAGAAGTAGTGATATTTTATTCACAATATGCCATAAAACAGGAGCACACTAAATAACATGAACAATCACCTTATTAACATAGTGGACCTTAACAATATAAATAACACACAAATAAATATTAAATAAAGCAAATGGCAGTCAATGTTGACAATACATAGCAATGCCTAATTAGGCCTATTTCCAACATGCTATGTCTATGGCTATGCCTATGATTGTTTTTAGAAGTTTAATTTAATTTTATAAAGTGTTATTCTACAAAAGTCAAAACCATGCCAATTTTAAATTAACACAAATTACTACATAACTGCGCCCCATATAAATGTGTGTAATACTAATATTCAACATCCACGAAGTCACTACGCGCCTCTGCTCCGATGACGCGCATTTGGTCACAGATCGCTCAAACATCACATTTTGGAACCGCGCAAAAGCCATATTGCACGAGGTGGGACGGCAACGAAATTTTCAAAGACATATCAATTACATAGTGTAGATTTACCTAGAAACACAATCATTAGTTAATCGTATCTTAACGAATACAAAACTTGCAATTGAAACACAGCTATGTCATTAAACCAATGAAATGTCGCTTAATATTGGCTTAATTTCAAAAACAAAAAGACGTACAGAGAGTTCAACTCACCCGCAAAACGATCCTTGCAGCGAATGACGACCTTGACCGTTAAAAGGCCGCGGAAACTCCGGTTGAAATAAAGCACTACCCAGGTGCTGAGTAAACGGCCCGCGCTGCAGCGGTACGCGAAACTGCGCACACAAAAAACCGCGGTCGCTGATTTCGTTGTATTGAACACAACTATTAATTCAATTCAATATTATTTAGTCCAATAACATTCAACAAACGTTACAATTTGAGACCATGTCAACATGTTGTACATATAATGTTGTTTGAAGGGAATACACATGAAGGTAGAAACTTATATTAGTATGTATCCCCAAACACAATTATTGTGGTCACAACCATAACAATAAATCATTAGATATGTAAAAAAAACATTATTGACTTCATGCAGAAATAATAGAGTCTCTGTTAGTAATAGTATCTATTCTTCTAGACTCTAGTTATGCAGCGAGTCGAAATGGTAACGCGGTGGTTGTAATAATTACAAAAGTTAGCCAAATTTAACCAGATTGCCACACAAGAGTGAACTCCAGATGGCAAGTGGACACGGAAGCCTTCGGCATATTAACAATCCAACCAATATTATATGTGTATATTCCGCCCTTCTGAGTTATTTGTAGATGTTGTTTTGAAACACGCCACACTCCCCATAGGCATAGGAACCATTACGCAACGGGGGCCAGTGAGTATTTCATGTAATATAAGTACTTTTTTAAATGTATGTTAACAAAACTCATTTTACATCTTTGTCAATCAGATTGTTTGTGTAGATGCCAAATGTACCTATTTAGCGCTTTCTATGTTTCATATGACGGTAATTACAAAAGATATCCTTAAATGTTCGACTCGCGATCGTATTCTACTGGCGTTTCAATGACTATACCGTATACGTTTGACCATTGTTTTCATGTTTTCACAGGGGAAAGTATCAATTACTTTACTTTTACATAAACATTTCTTTAATAGATCCACAATTTGCCTTCTCTCTTCAACCGGGAAGCGGTGAAAAGCCATTTCCTGCGACTGTTGTTGCGCTTAGGATCAGCACAAAACTGGCCATTCGACTTCCAACGTCGAGCAGACGCCATCATCTGTAGCACGCTTAATACTAGATGGCGCTAGTGGTTGTGGCGTCACAGGTTATCGCGAGGAGTTGCGTATCTTTGTGTAGCTATAAGATCCTTGGTGAGATAGTGATCAATGTGTCTTTATTTGAGTATGAACTAAACACAAATCTTTGGTTAACATTATTTAGACAGCTGTAAGGCCCAAAATCCAAGATGGCCGCCATCACTCATGGAAAATACAGAAAATGGCATATCTCTGGAACTACTTGAACAACTTCAATGATGTTAGACTCTATTGTATGGTTTTCAAATATGCCTGATGATCTGGAATATGTTTCAGGTCGATAGTAGGCCAATGTCATGCAAGAAGGTCAAGGTACTAGTCATTTTGACTGGTTTCAAGTCGAAAGTCATGCAGTAAGGTCAAAACAAAGGTCAACGTATGATGAACATTCAATAAAATCAAATTATAACTATTAGATCATGTTACATTTTTTTTATTACAGCATAATACTAGAATACAAAAGTACAAACACCAAGGAGGCACATATATATACAGAAATACAGGTTCAAGGTCAAAATCTGAATACCAGTAAGCAAATAGAAGTAATTTCAAATAATGAACTGTACTGCATGTCAAACAACCTATTTAAATTTATGCTGAAATACCTACAGGGAAATGTAAAGACAACACATTGAAAACGATTAAATATGGGCGAAAATAAACATTTTAAAGGTTAGATTCTTTAAACATACATATACAACACATCTATCATGGAACATACCATGTTGAACACTTAGTGAGTTAAATCAGTGGTACACAATCTTCTGATAATGTCATCCTTGTTCACCTCCTGCAAAAGTCTTCATCTGCTATCATCCTGTAGTCAGGAAGGTTGCTGCAATAAGAATTGTGGCATTTGCAGAGAGCAGTGCAAGGGAGGTTGTTATTCTTTCATGAGCAGTGACCCTTGCAAGACATCTTGCAACCACATTTGATCAGTTCCAAGACGGCAACTGGTGCTGGTTTGTGGAGACACCGGACTGGAACATACTCGTCCCCGGCAAGCAGCCATCCATTTTCCTCTAGGGGCAGAAGGCATGGGTGAGGTGTTGTATAGCTGTTGTCCACAATGTTGGTGCGTGCGATATGGGGCATCAGTGTTGCTCTGGTCGGAGTAAGCTTCTCGCTCTCCAGATTCCTGGACCTGAATAGTTCCAAACACAAAGCTTGTCATCATTGGGCAAGGATAGTTACGAGGTGATCCAATTCTTCTTTGAGATACCAGTACATTTCCCTCCCCAATCTACACCTATGAAGTTATGGAAACCAATCAGACATTGACACTTCTCTCGGCCAATGACACTCACACGGTCACGAATGGTG
The DNA here is from genome assembly GCA_025642075.2 of Ridgeia piscesae. Lineage (NCBI taxonomy): Eukaryota > Metazoa > Annelida > Polychaeta > Sabellida > Siboglinidae > Ridgeia > Ridgeia piscesae. The sequence continues at coordinate 63,881 of JAODUO010000300.1, forward strand.
ATCGATCGATAGTTGTCGCTTTTTCCAGTTTTCCAGTGAGGAAATTGAGCTTGGTGAATGCACCAAGTCTTCCATGACCCACAAGGTCCATCAGCAAGATCAGTACGTCAGTGTCAGGCGACCACACATATATGCCTCTCAGAAAGGAGTCACCGATGGCATCAATTACATGCAAATGAATCACGGTGTCTGCCTCCTCATGATTGCGAGTGGACATCGACTCAGCCAAGGAGTAGGGTTGATTGATCTGAACTGTGGTACCTTTCACAACCACCATATTTTTATTCGATTCTTTGTATTCCTCCAGTACGACATTACCAATTTTTTTTGGAGATGAGGGCCTTTGTCTTTGAGGCAGAGAGCAGCTCTTTTAGGATAATCTTAGCAATATCCATATCGTCATGGATTGCAAATTTGACCACCTTTCCATGTGCTCGCTTGACCCTCGTTTCTGTGTCAGTGATTGAGCAATGTCATAACAGTCAAATATGATGCGCTCCTCATCGTACGGTTTCATCATCCTTGTAATTCTCTTGACAAGGCATCCTTGACATTGATGATCTTCTTCATGCCTAGACTTTTTTCATACACTGAACTACAGCCATACTGTCAATGATGACAACATGGTCATGAGGTTGAACTAAGTCATCACTGCGAATGTTCATGAGGCCATCGTGTGTATCATATTGCGCTGGTGCCTGGACTGGTGTTTGTTTACGTGGTGCATCAATGATGGCCTCGGTTGGTGTCTGTGTCTCGGTCCAAATGGGATTTGCCTCCTCAACAGCATGTATGATGGATGGTTTGTCTGTTGGAATGAGGAGTGATCCATCTGCGCTGCCCGAAGAAGTACGGCCCATCGAGAAGTTTGTTTGATCAGTATACATCTCTGTGGGTGCAACTATCATACCAGATTAGCGTTGGGAACTATTCAGGTCCAGGAATCTGGAGGGCGAGAAGCTTCCTCCGACCAGAACAACACTGATGCCCCATATCTTACGCACCAACATTATGGCTATGATGGACAAAAGCTATACAACACCTCACCCATGTCTGCTGCCCCTAGAGGAAAATGGATGGATGCATGCCGGGGACGAGTATGTTCCAGTCCACGTCTCTACACCCCAGCACCAGTTGCCGTCTTGGAACTGATCAAATGTGGTTGCAAGACATCTTGCAAGTGTCACTTGTCATGCAAGAAGAACAACCTCCCCTGCACTGCTCTCTGCAAATCCCACAATTCCTATTGCAGCAACCTTCCTGACTACAGGATGATAGCAGATGAAGATGATGTATGACTGTTGCAGGAGATGAACAAGGATGACACTATCAGAAAATTGTGTACCACTGATTTAACACACCCATGTTCCATGTTGTATATGATGTTTAAAGAATCTCTAACCATTTTTTTTTATTTTAGCCATAATTTAATCTTGTTCAATGTGTGTCTGAATATCTCCCTTTAAGTGTTTCAGGGCAAATTAAACTGGTTGCTTGACATGCAGTGCAGTTCATTATTGGAAATTACTTCTATTTGCTTATTTGTATTCAGGTTTTGACCTTGAATCTGAAATTCTGTATATACATACATGTGCCTCTTTGGTGTTTGTATGTTTGTATTCTAGTATAATGCTGTAATAAAAAAAAATTAACATGACCTAATTGTTATAATTTGATTTTATTGCATGTTCAGCATATATGTTCACCTTTGTATTGACATGACTGCATGACTTTCGACTTGAAACCAGTCAAAATTACCTTTACCTTAACCTTCTTGCAAGACCTTGACCTACCATCGACCTGAAACATATTCTAGATTACAAGGCATGTTTGAAAACCTTACAATAGAGTATAACATCATTGAAGTTGGTCAAGTAGTTCCAGAGATATGCCGTTTTCTGTATTTTCCATGAGTGACGGCGGCCATCTTTGATTTTGGGCCTTACATGTGTCAATAATGGGATTAAGTTACTAATAACCATGCTGTTTAATTGGATTCCAAGTCAAGTCAAATCTTGTTTGGATTCATCCCTGCTCATCCATGCTTTCTTACATGTCTTACTTATATGTACACTCATTTATATTCTACGTGGTTCAAACTTCTCGGATCTTTGTCGGATATCACCAGCAACAGTAAAACACTGCTTACTTTATATATTACATCTTAATAATACAAGGTTGGTGATGTCTAACAATTTGTTTACATTTATTTTGACAATCGCTCTGTTGTTTTGTTGTAAGATTCCAAATGTGTGTATATCTATAGTAAGGGTGGCTATTTTTAATTATGATGGTGTCACCGGAAGACGGCTTTTTAGCCAAGTGACATCCATGCAATGCAACACGTTGACCATGTGTTGCATTAAATGCTTTAGTTTTGTGTTCTTGTACACGTTGCGTCGTGAAAAAAGTTACTCTTTCTCGAACTCTATCCAAACATATACTCACCGCGAGAAATGCATATTACGGTGTCCGCGCTTTCCACATACGTCTTCTCTCCTGCCTCGCAGCAATACGTTCCTTCCTTCCGCAGTCCATATTTTCTGCCAAAAGATGAGAACGTCTTATTAATGAATACCAGTAACTGTTCACCATTCACAAGCAACGACGCTTCCTTTTCTACCATCACAAGTTGCACGACACATATTCTACCTTCATAACCAATAGCAACATAAACACTACTATTATTTATATAACAAACATGAAACTATCACGGAACTGCAACAACAACAGCAGCGTCGATTAACGATGATGATGATAATGAATAACGACTATGACGACGACGACAACAACAACAACAACAATAACAATAACAATAACAATAACAATAACAACAACAACAACAACACACACACACACACACACACACACACACACACACACACACACACACACACACACACACACACACACACACACACAACACACGACTACAATCAAGCTAACAAAAAGCTAAGCGGCATCAACTACAAATGTAATCGTAAAATGTTCACACTATTTGGAGCTTCAAACCATTTGTATATAATTAGTGTCGTCAAATGACGTGACATCATCTTTGATAGAAAAATGCACACACAAACATGCATAAAAAACAAGTACGAAAATAGCTACAAGTTGACGTCCTACACCACAACGTACTTGCAACATCTCCCCCAGCCCAAGAAGCCGCAATGGATCCACTCCAGGCAGCGAGCTTTACACGGAAACTCTACATTGGTGCCTTCTTTCTTCACACATAATCCACATTCCTCTGAAACAATAATGTTCAATTAAATCAACGAAAAAACATGAACCCGCATCTTAATCTCACAAGTAACTAGTGTGTTTAAGGATTTCCGTTTGTTGCAATAACTGGAAGGTTTACTTATAATTGCGACACACTGCGCCAGTTATGCGAACGTGACGTCTGGTTATTTGTTATGTAGAATATCGCTATAGTTATTCCACACCCGACATGTGGTGCTTTTGTGTTCTTGAGGCTTTCGAAAGTTCTGGTGATGGAAACATTGGTGACGACTCAATATACTGTGTTTGGTTCATTTTCGAAGTGCGGTAATGTGGTAGTGTTGGTTGATTGATTACTTCTCGGAAGTGTTCAATCCACCCCATGGCTTGTTCCTCGCTTGTTAGACACACTCTGACATATCTACTCTTTATAGGCATTTTATAATTACTTAGGCACAAGTTTGCTCTTGCACAATCCTAACATTTCCTTTGCTCTGTCATTCATATTTTTCAGTACCAACATTTGCCCCTCTGTATGTTCGGGCGTACTTCGTATACCGTCTACTACTAATGCAGATATAATCAATCTCTTCCCTGCATTACGCATGTTGAGTTCTACGTTTTGTTTGTATACATTTATGGTTGAAGAAGGTCTTGCCAACGCTGATCGCACTGACACTATTCAGCGAAACCAACAGTTCACTGTGATAATTCATGAGCTACAACCGTATAATTATTATGTCTTCATCCTTGCTCGCGCTAAAGTCTCCTATCATCACTGGTTATGCCGTAACTAGGTATCTCGCCCACCGTTCTGAGAACCACTCATTTAATAAATGCATGCAATACAAAGTGACACGTAAGTGGTATTTCGTGAAATACAATGTTTGTAAAACGATAATTCACTTCACGTGCGAAACCGAAGTAGAAGGGGCAAACTAATCGATTTCTGCTTCATCGTGTTCAAAAGTAATCACAGTGCGACAGAATGCAACGCATCCTTATAACAAACAACATCAATTGTTTAACTTTCCTGTTGTGATTAGTGTTAACAGTTGCTTATCATTTCGTCCGATACATTTCAAACAGGGGAAGGTCGGACAAACAGTGCCACAAGTTTTCCAAATATAAAAAAACAATACATTAATTTCGGAAACAATATATTCCAAACTTGATCTAGCCATATGTAAACTTGTTATGCAATACGAATTTCTTTCATATTGACATTGACCGTCTGAAAACTCCAACCAGAAACGCGTCTTTAAAAAAATGAGAATGCAAATAAGGCATTTTGCATATAAATGAACCGCCTTCATATCCACCCAATCTTAATGTTCCGTTTGCGGACTTCAACTAGCCTGCCACGCTCGCCCGCCCGCCCGCCCGCCCGCCCCGCCCGCCCGCCCGCCCGCCCCCCCCCGCCCGCCCGCCCGCCCGCCCGCCCACCCGCCCGCCCGCCCACCCGCCCGCGCCTGTTTTTGTTATATTTGTTATGCTAGTACACTACCTTCTATCCACAGAATTACGTAAATAGTATGTCTACCATCCTGGCCCATGGTTAATTTATGTAGGATATTTGTTGACAAATAAATGACAGAGGCACTTACTCACCATCACTATCGCAGTGGGCCGTCGCCAAGAGGCCGATCAAACACAGTACCAGGTCAAGTCGGATGTGACACATCGCTGGTTGCTGTCAAAGACTAAGTATGAGCACGTCTCAACTGGCACATTGTCTAACGTACGTTGTTCGCTGATAGTTTCTCGCGAGCTAAACCTTTCAAAATAATGTTACGTTACGTCACAGATACCGTCACGTGTAAGTGAGTCACAATACAATATACATTGCGAGGTTTCGCTCGAAGTTAGGAAACGGTACACTAGGCTCGCCAGAAACGTAGCTAGCCTTATGTACATAAGCACATACGCACGTAAGCACGCACGCACGCACGCACGCACATATATCAATATAAGGCAACCGCAAAATGCCCACTTCGAAAGGTGGATAGAGGATGCCCAAAATTGTTCCCAGCCTTTGTCAACGAAAACGTCGTCATTCACTTCACAATTTATGGAAATTTTGACTGCAATATGTTCAGTTTCCAGGCGCAGTGTACGGAATAAATAGATGCCGCCGCCTGTAGGCTGTCCTGTCAATGCAGCAGCAAAAACACAAACCGGCTTCAGGTGACTGAGGAATTTCTTTGATTTGTTTAAACTGCGACCACAACTGGCGAAGCCCTAGCTACAAAGTGTATAGCTACATAGGAAGAGTATGGGATTATAGTAGCAATGATGCGGAGTCAAGGATATGATGGGTAAAAAACAGTTAAATAGAATCATATGTCACCTATTCATATTAACAAAAAATATCTAATTGTTTAGCACTGCCTCAGATTAATCTTCGCATTGTGTCTTGGCGTTTGTAATCAAACAGAATACAAAACAACTACAAACAAACCGGAAAATAATTACCTTAAGTAGTATTTCCCACATTGCACCACTTTACATAAAATTAAACGCGTTAACAATAAACCATAATGATATCCTTAAATCAAAAACAATCACACTGTTACTACAAATATGTACACCATGAGTTAGCAGTATATTTACAAAACGTGAACATATGCTTAAATAACGTAGTCAACAAATTTAATAAACACATAGACAACAAATTAAATAAACACGTATCAATCAAACATGCTTTTGGATATAAATGTCTCAGGCATACTCTTCCACTATTACTAATTAACATTCTCGACATAGTCAAAGAAAAACTGAGTTAACATAGTCCACAAGCATTTACCAGGAATGTTAAACTTTATTTCTTGCAATATTATCACGTATCGCGAGCCAAAATGTTATGTATGTTTGAAAACAACTATTAAAATGTACAAAATGTATGTGTAAAAACAGTGCCTAAAATGCAATGACCGTGTAAGCTGCAGACATGTACATACATTATTGCTTTGTGTATACGCGCGAAAACCTATGACCCGCACTGACCTATATTACAGATGTATGATTAATAATGATTAGTGGTGAGCTCGCAGTATATCTCTTGGACACGCTGCAATAATGTAACGCTTTAACGCTTCTACAAATATAATGTGCTCACATGAATAGGGCCTGTAAGTGGGTCACGATAGATGGCGAGACTCCGCGCGACTGGAGCTGATTTGGGATTGGACACAAGAATAATATTATAACGACGGATGACAGTTGTAGCTTCCGACTGATAAATACTAGGAATATCAGGTCATAATTATACTGGGTTATAACTTTCTTATCTTAAATGTCCAATTTAATATTAAGTTTACCACTGTCACAGACACAGCGATTTACGTAGCGCAGAGAGTATTCACGATTTTAGGCCATATGTGTCTTATACTGGATTTGCATATTACATTGCTGTACGTTGTGGTTTCACAACAGTTCGATAAGCATTTATATCTGACAAGTTGTCTAAATTCACGTATTCATAACACGCCTATATATTTGCCCCAAAACAGGTTGTACTGCGCGAAAGATGGCATTCTTCATTACTAGTCAAGATCGCCAAACACAAGTACTAGCCGGCGACGCCATGACAACCACCATAATAATCGATTAAAATGCATGGTTTCCGTGTTCACTGTTACCGGCAAAGTGTTCCGCTGCGTCTGTTTTTAATTATCCTTCGAACAATGTAACTGTGAAATTTGGGGACAGTCCGATTATTACAACCAAAAACAAAACAAAGTTCTATATATCAACATGGAGAATATGGACTTATCTGTATACATGATATTAGTGCTGTCTCTCAGGTTATATTTACTATTATTTTGGCAGACGATACAATGTAACTGTGAAATTTGGGGACAGTCCGATTATTACAACCAAAAACAAAACAAAGTTCTATATATCAACATGGAGAATATGGACTTATCTGTATACATGATATTAGTGCTGTCTCTCAGGTTATATTTACTATTATTTTGGCAGACGATAGACACATATTTGTTTATACCAGGGAATAACTTGCATGTAGTGGAGAGAATGAGTTTAACAGTAAATTCAGCGAGTTAACACTGTGGCTTAAAACATTCACAGAAAGAGAGATAGAGGAAGATATATATATATATATATATATATATATATATATATATATATATATATATATATATATATATATTATAAATATATATATATATATTTATATATATATATTATATATATATATTTTAAATAGACACATATTTGTTTATACCAGGGAATAACTTGCATGTAGTGGAGAGAATGATTTAACAGTAAATTCATGATTAACACTATTATATATAAATATAGATATAAGAATGAGTGAAATATATATATATATATATATATATATATATATATAAATTTTATCATATATATATATATATATATATATATATATATATATATATATATAAATATATATGTATATATATATATTATATATATAATATATATATATATATATATAAATATATCTATCTCTTCGTTCTCTGAATATAATAGGCAAATAACACAAACAATGACTTTCAGCAATACTCACACCATGCGAAACAGACATAATAATTGTTTTCCTGATGGAACAGAAATAAATACTGTAAATTGTACCACATTTCTAAGGGTAGTAATATATGATTAACTAAGGTGTCGTGAACATATACAATTATATATGTAACAAAATAGTAAAGAATACTTGTATCATGAATAAGGTTAAGAACTAACTGGCCACGCAAACTCTAAACGGTTTATACCATACCATACAAAACATACGTGTCTAAAATCCATGTTTCATAGAAAAGATCAGTATGCAAAATTAGTCAAGTGGGATACAGAAACTACACTCAGTCGCATCAACCACATCAAATATTGCCCATTTATCAACAAGTGAGGAATGGCGGTCGAGCGGTAGCGCGCCGGACTGTCAATCAATTCCACCTGCCGCCGTTTGTAAAATTAGGCAATTTCATTCACCCCGCATGTGCCTGTGTCTTTCGGAAGAGACACCACTAACCAATGGTCCCTTCTATGTGGTGTCTATGCTAGGGAAGTAAGATATCCCACACAGGGAGTAAATGTGTAACCTCTAGTGGACTGTCTAATTATAGAGAAGGACAACGAATGACAATAACGGTCAACAAGTTGACCGCTTTGTTATCAGATATATTTAATGACGTGATTATTATAAATGCATTTCCATATTGTCGTAATGGTTTCATAAAATATCGTTTTGTCCCACTAATGTTAAAACAATTGATTAACATATACTGGTCCAAACTAATGAAATGTCATTGTAATGAAAAACCATTTAGAAAACAAACATCTCTTAAAGTCTTTAACAAAATCATTGTGCGCACTTATTCTTGATGGTTAATTGGTAATCATAAATTGGGATGATGTGATTTTATATTATTTCGTTTTTGCATTGCTTTCATTCTTGACGGTTAATTGATAACAGTTACTGCTAATATGTGACCATGTGATATAATATTATTTAATTTTGCACAATTACACTGCGTTTATTCTTGGCGATGAATTGTTAACTGATAATTGTGATTGTGTGATATCATATCATTTAGCATTTGCACAATTGCACAACTGCACAGCGTTAATTCTTGATGATTAATTGTAAATTGAAATTACGTGATATTATACTTTTTAGTTTTCGTACCATAGCATGTTTTCGTTAAAGCCGCTCCCTCCACTCATTCCCGTAAAAATCGTTTGCGATTATTAGTAATTTCACAAAAAGCGGAGGTATCAAATACTCCCTAATGATCGCCTAGTTGGTTAATGCATGCATGTTACTTCTTTTTTCTGAAATTAATAAAATAAATATGAACTCTTTCGAATTACGTTTTGATCAGGCCAGATCGAAACTCTGTATGACACTTAACTATGGAAATGGAGATTTGAGCGGAATACGCTTTAGTCGTCACGCGAACAAGGCTTTGGGGCGAGATTGACCTTCACCCTGTCGAGTTGTTTACGTTTAGGAACAGCGAGTTTAGGCAGAAACATGATTTTTATATGCCACCAACACGGCAAATTAAGCAGACAAAGACATCATCGACGCATGATTGGGAAATAATATTGAACTTTGCAGTGAACAGCATGAATTCGGAACAGTGACAGTGTCCTTTGCATGCATGGGCACCATGGGCCGGCGAGCTGTTGGCGTTGCGGCCGTAGGTTCTGTTCGCACAGATGTTCTTCCAGATAGGTTTGTAATTACGAATTGCTCAGCTATAATCACGTACATATTTTTAGGCGTATGAGTAAACGTCGTTGATATTACTGTTAGACTACATGGCCTGTACTTAGATGATTACGACATGTCAATGATTTATTATAATACTATGTAATGTTTCTGTCACATATGGTATGTAGCAGGTTAGTGTCCTAAGGCTGAGATTAACTAGGCCTGATTAGCCTAGTAGTAGCTAGGTATAAAATAAATGCATTATAAGTGATCCGTAACAATTATACTTAGGACTTCGTTATACTTATTCATAACGACCATATTTAATACATTTATAATAATAATTTAATACATTAAGCAATAATAATAATTTAATACATAAAAAGGTATATATATACATATTATTTTAATTTATTAATAACATTAATGTAATAACATATATAAAATATAAGATATCGCTTGCATTTGGAAGCCTGGGAGGTGATTGTTAATAACATTGCAAGTTTTTTCAAGTACATTAAAATTTAAATGTGCCATATTTTCATAACTTGAGGTGTCATCACCATAGGGTATGCAGGAAAGCTCATCATCTCAGGTAAACGAGTGTTGTAATACACATTAATTTTCTCTCAGCAAACCTTTTATGAAACCATTAGAATAGGTCCATGCTAATTTGCTTCTATATTGTTTGAAATGTGACCCAGTTTAAGTGATAATAATATGTTGTGGCATTTTCCGATATCACCACTCCAGATGAGACAGTGGTATGGCTGAAGCTATGCGGTATCAACAAAAATATAGACTACATAATTTGGTTCACCGGCCAGTAGAGGTTTTTGTGCCCTCAAAACGACTTCTGAACATGCCCCGCTATGTGATATTTTATGTGTCTATATTAATGGGTGGGTGTATTAGTTAAATTGTATATAAGTAAAGACATCATAAAGTAAAAACATTTTATCAAAACTATTTCATGACATTGACTACAAAATAATGGCAAGCACAATATAAGTATAACTACAGGTACAATCACTGCACTTGATATATGTATTTATTTCATCAGATAACAAGCAAAGCAGCAATAACAAAATTAGGAAAAAGTTGAAAACGTGTTAGGTAAATGTAAAACAACAGTTACTTTGATAAATATTCGTTTCATCAACCATCCAGCTCATGGTATAGCGAATACTAATTAGTTCAAATACATTAATCCAATTCATTAGGCTTTCAAGTTATGCCTTTCACAGAGAAGACATTAGCTTTAGCAAACATGTGCTTAGTAATACATGTCATGGGAAAATTGTTCAATATTCTGAAACAAGTTCACCCACAACACACACACACACAACTGTTACAGAAACATGCTATAAATAGATACATATACATGCTATGTACATATAATAACATTATGTCCATAACAAATATGTACAGCACTTTTACCATGTTGGATATTGTGCTTTATAAATAATAAATATATTAAATAAAGTAACTAGGTTATACTTTATTTTTTTTAAATCACTAAATATAATATAATTTATTTTAATATGTTTAATGCTTTGTATCTTTACACCTAAAAAGTGGCTAAACTAGTCAGGGTCTTTTGCCATGTGCGATTGCTATATGTTTACTCAACCCTATGAAGAATACTGGCTAGAGATAGTGGTGAATACTTTTCTTTTGTACAATTACATATTAATTTCAGTGTGGTGGAATGTTTCCCATATTAGTAAAAATGTTCAATATAACAGGTCTGATTAATATATATATATATATATAACATGTGTGGCATGTAAATTTTATAACACGAATAAAAACATTATATTACCATGGTATTGACTTTGGCTAAGTGTGTCGTCACATATAAAATATCATACATGTCAGGGCCATGTTAATTATCACTTTGTTTCTGGTATAGGCAGATGCGGATGTACAGCAAAATGCCAGGAAGTTGGTGTGCAGTATCATCAAAGAGAGTGAACTCACACAATGTCACCGATATCCAAGCTGATGTAGTTCACCAAAGAATGTCGAACCTGTCTTACAGTGTCAAGAGAGATTGAGCAAAGGCTTATGCCATGTTTGACAGACCATGGCATCCACCGTTCCATTACCAACTGCAAAGCTAGTCAGGCGTCACCATATTCGCATGTCAAGCACCCTGCATTCTGCATTGGTCTCTAGTCAGTCAGGGTATCTGACCGGGATGGAAGCCAGTGTACACACCACCAGTACTGGGGAGTCTGTCACGATGCAACACACATTACAACTGGGATCACTTCACTTGGTCGACATTCGAATACTTGAAATTTAATATGCAGCATCTTGCACGGCTCATGGCTGTATAGTCTTGTCAACAAATACAACTGTCCTGTATAGCATATTAACTTGTTGAACTAGTGGTAGTAAGCATTGTTCAGTTTCTTGCTGACCTGTAAAGAAAAGCATGTATTCAATTTCAGTAAACAAAACGCATCATGGTAGGCCTAGTGGAATTGGGAGTAAATTATGATGCCATGTACTAACTACTGCATGGTGTACACATATTCCTTTTTGACATTTTATGTCAAACATGAATATGTGAGTTCGTATGGTCAAAGCAAATGTTGGAAATGACAAAATAAGGTTGTTGTGATGCCAACAGCACATTCCCATCACAAACTATTCAAGCATTCATAATATGTATGTCTACCTTCTTCAACTCTGTATTATTTATGTCTTGAGTCATCGCTGCAGTATTTCCCCTGCTATATGATGAGTGAGGTGGACCACCTCGGTGTTTTTCTAAACCAATTTGCTCAACATGCCAGGATGGCCACCTCATAGGTATTTCTTGCTATACACATGTTTACACTTGTAGCTGTGCATGTGTTTCCTCTCTATTTCCCAGGGAATATGTTAAAACATCCTTCAGGATGCACCACTTTGAAGGTAATTAAAAAAATTTATCTACATAGTCATGCCCCCCGACTCACATAGTGTAGCCAAATGCAAAGGTCATTCTAGTTTTCCATGTTCAAGATAATATGTGAATGAAAACAAATGTATATTTAAATGGACATATTAAAATATTTTGATAATGTATACGTTGTTGATTGTTAAGATGCTTAAATTACCTAGATTGATCAGATGTGAGCCTCCCGCAGACTACGTATCCTCCCGGCATCTGCCATACCCATGTGACTGCCTTAATCTTAGCCCCTCCTCTGCCTTGTCTCACTTTTGCATTGTAGTGTGGCCTGTAGCAATATTATAATTCGAATCATATATTATGCATTCATATACTGATGTGATGAAAATTTTGATATGTTAAAACAGCTGGCACGTGTGAGTTGAAAGGTACCAGGTATATAGACTATAGCCAGGCATCATTGACTACAATGGAAATAAGTGCAAGAATGTTATATGTAATATTTGCATGATAGAATGTATACCTACTGTATATTGAATAAATTCATCACCATCAATCATCGTTGTCATAAAAATCTAAACTATTTTGCATAAAATATAATTGAAATCAACAACATTCAGTAATAGCACTGAAATGTGAGTCACAAAACACTGTATTAATAATTGTGAAATATAATTCTCCGTTTGTCGTTCTGTTACACGAGATAACGGATGCTCCCCCTAAAAATACAAAGAAAGTTTCTTGCCCGACAAACAAGAGCCTAATACCAAAGTCCCCCATGCCAATTTTATTTATCATTTCCTCCCTCACGTCATCCATTTTGTCTGGATATGTACTTTCGCAATTACTAAGTTTATTAACAAGATCCTGCGTAATAAAATACAATACCGGTACATATCAACACAGGTTGTGTCTGGCTGAGTGATGCCTAGCGATGTCGATTATGACGATTGTGACTGTCAAACTGGCTTGCATTGCCGTTGTCAATGACACTGTCAGACTTATAATTATTATAATCTTACAAGTTAGAGAATCCGCGTCGCATAGACATTCGCAAGTTAGCCCCCGTCTACTCGCTCTTGTTGCTAACTGCGTTAATGCACTTAAAGAATCACTTTGTCTTTAGAATCTTAGTCATGACGCGCCAAAGCACGTGCGATTTGTTATTGTGCCGTGGTAGGTCGATCTCGCGTAAAGCACGTGACCCAAAAAGCACAGGACATTGGCAGCTGCTGATTATTTCGCCAGTTATACCGGGTGTAACGGCGATTCTTTATTTACGATTAAAAAAATGACAAGTACGCATTAAATAAAATAACTGACTGTGCATATTAGCTAAACTATTAACACATTACATATCTGGTCATAAAAGAACCGGTTTGGCGATTAGCAAACGAGTGAAAGGAGCAGCTTTAATACAATTACGAGAACAAGGGACTATGGGCAAGGCCAAGGCTGGCATTTTCCAATTGTCTTCGACGGTTGTCCCGTGACTGGTTGCGCCTAGCCGGCTGCAAGCATATGTCGCTCGTGATATTTCTCAATTTTTAGTATGTTCTGCATTTACATCGACGCTGATCTTGACTACACATATACGTAAACCTCTGAGGATCACGTCAAGTCGTTGCGTTGTCTCCAAGGACGCCGTATGTGTGTGTTTTTTTATTGATCTTTACAAACTAGTTTTATCTTGCACTGTGCATAGACATTCACTGCGGCTCAGTGGACCATAACCCATTCAGTCGATCGCATTGCGCATCCATACCGTCAATCAGGTACACTGCCTGTCAATTGCTTCCACATTCCTGTGCGTCACGCCTGGCTGCCGCTACATGGAGGACGCTAGTTGATGTCGGCATTGCTGTCCGGTTACCAACGAAACGCGGCTGTCGGGGAGGTGGGCGAAAACAAAGAACAATCAATCCAGTGATAGGACATCGACCACCCACCGACCGGCCCCACACACGTCGCAACAACAACAACCTAATACAAGTGCCGACCGTAACACGGGACTCGACTGTATTCGTTGACAAGGCTAAGTTTTGTCTCATTAACGCCAGATCTCTGCGAAACAAGTCATTGTTCGTACGTAACTACGTCGATGAGTGTTCACTTGACATTGTTGTTCTAATTGAACAGCTTGTATCCCGTGTAAGTGTCGACACCCGCGCCTCAGAAACACTCTCCGTCACTCTACGAAATGCCCGTACCAGCTGCACAACGCGTGTAATTGTGATATACCGATCACCGAACTCGTGTTTTGGAACATTTCTGGACGACGTGTCTATGGTGTTACTGATCGCCGGTACTCACCCCACTGAAACGGTTGTGTGCGGGGATTTTAATACAAAATATGGCGAACCAACTTGCACCCACGCGGTAAATCTGACCGATCTGCTTGACACGGCTGGCTTTACGCAACATGTTACCGGAGCGACTCACGAACGGGGCAATACGCTAGACTTGGTGATTACAGCCAAAACCTCGCATCCCATTGCTACTGCTGTCAAGCCCACGTCGCTAATCACCGACCACTACGCGGTCGAATGCGAACTCCTCCAGTCAAAACCAAGCCGTTTGAAGCGACATATCACGTATCGAAAACAATCAGCTATCAACAACAACATCTTCGCGGCAGACTTAAGGTCGTTCAATCTGAACGCTGATGAGGCTGACCCTGTTGTCCTACTTGCGGCCTACGACACATGCCTACGCACCATTATTGACGCGCACGCCCCTCTTGTGTCGCGGACCATCACTGTTAGACGAACGACACCGTGGCACACCAACGACCTGACAGAGGCGAAGCGAGCCCTCCGTCGTGCCGAAGGCCTTTGGCGGAATTCGAGCCTAACTGTGCACAGACAAATTTTCAAAGACCGTCGCAAAATCAGGAAATTGTTAAAAACAGCCCGCACTGATTATTACAGATCGGAGATTTCGAAAGCTGGTGGCAATATGCTCCTTATCTACGGCATCACAGATTATCTTCTTGGCCGAAAGGTGAATATGACTCTACCAGAAGTGGCAGACGAATCGCCCTCGGCACTCGCTACCAAATTCCAACGATATTTCAAAGACAAGACAGAAGTGCTGTGCCAGAATCGATCTCCGCTGCCAGCTGACGACACGCCAACAGTTGTGGGTGCGCACTTCGACGTGTTCGAGCATGCGTCACCTTCAGATGTGAAACAAATAGTACTGGCATCTGCCACAAAATCGTGTGAACTAGACCCACTGCCGACATCAATTGTCAAACAACACATCGACGCTCTTTCTCCTCTACTGGCCCGGATCATCAACGCCTCGCTAGCCACAACCGTATTTCCCGCACCCATGAAACACGCTGTCGTTGTACCAATTTTGAAGAAGGGAGGGTCTGACGCCAACGCGTTCACAAATTACCGCCCAATATCTAACATCACGTTTGTGGCGAAGACGACTGAGCGTTTCGTTGCACAACAGGTACAACATTTCATGGAGGAGAACGGTATTTATGGGATTTATCAAAGTGCGTACCGTTCGCACCATAGTGCGGAAAGCGCACTCGTGCGGATACACAACGACATCGCCCATTCGATTGACAGTCGCCAGAGTGTGCTCCTCGTGCTACTCGATCTAAGTGCGGCCTTCGACACCATCGACCATACAATACTGCTGCGACGGTTGTCTGGATACGGGTTATCTGGGGACGTCCTCGCCTGGCTGACATCTTACTTGTGTGATCGGACATATGTCGTACGAGTAAAGAGTGGCGTGTCGGAATCAGACATCATAACTACAGGAGTGCCACAAGGGACAGTCCTTGGACCGCTACTGTTCAACGCGTACATCGCACCACTGACGACACTTTTACAAAAGCACAATATTCGCCACCACCTATACGCATACGACACCCAACTGTACATCACTTTCCCACCAATCGACCACACACAAGCCCTCGCGCGTATGGAAGCCTGCGTACAAGACGCGAAAGCATGGCTCTGTGATAACGGACTCGTGAAGAATAACAACAAGTCACAAGCCATTGTCATCCATTCATCAAGCCTGCGTACACCAACCTCGTTAACCCGCGTCAACATATGTGGCCAGCTCGTCGATACTTCCCCCGTTATACGGGATATGGGATTCAACGTCGACGCAAACCTAACTATGACGTCACAAGTGGCCAACGTGTGTCGCTCTGCCTACTACCATCTGTCACGAATCGCCAAGATACGAGACTCCATCAGTACCACTGTATGTAAGAGTCTCATACACGGACTCGTAACTTCGCGACTTGACTACGGCAACGCAATATTATACGGCATAAGTGATCGTCACATGCACCGTCTGGAAATGGTCCAGCGGTCTGCGGCACGAATTGTCAGGCAAATTAGGCGGGGCGACCGGCAGTCCATGACAAAAATACTGCGGCAGTTACACTGGCTGCCTGTCAGAAAGCGAATCGATTTTAAACTAATTGTACTTGTGCACGCCGGAGTATCTTGCGGCACTGCTACGCTGCCACACACCTCCCCGTTCGCTGCGCTCTGCAGGCGGGTTACTGCTAGAGGTGCCCAGAGTCAACCTGGAACGTTTCGGCCGCCGTGCATTTGCCTGTGCAGGACCCACTCTGTGGAAAAAAACTTCCAAGGAACATACGTGACAACAGCAACATTACACAGTTCAAGAAGCAATTAAAGACATTTTTATTTTCCATATAACTAGTTTCACACAACGAACTTTATAATTTAGCTAATTTATTATTACGATATATACATATATTATTTATCTTATTTATTTTTATCACTATCAGTGCAGTATAGCGGGTTCTAATGTTTTGTCTGTAATGTCTATGTTTAATATTCATTTTTAAAAGAATTATATAATTTATACATAGCCAATTTTACACGGTTTTTATCATAGCGTCTCATTATTTTATATTATTATCATTATTACTGTCACCATTATTTTAATCAGTATACGCAAATTTACATGTATGTACACACCCGTGAACGGGACAGCCGTCCCGGATTTGATGGTGTCAAAATAAAGTTATTATTATATGCCACTATGTACATTCATTTTGTGTATGCCGATAACATTAAGGAAATTAATATTGTTATTATTATTATCATAGTACTTTATATAGTATACTATGTTTACCAGAAGTTGGTTTATTTGTGATATTTGTTTCATAACTGCGAATAATGAGAAATGTTTTGGGACGAATAAAAACAAATTGAATTGATCTTTGAACAGTGAACAAGTGTACAAATTGCATGTAACTGTGGTAACACATGATGTTTCAATTGTATGTGTTAGTGAGGCATGGTTTAAAGACTATATGGATTCAAGTAGCCTTACTGTGCAAGGGTTTTGCTTGGAGAGAAACGATAGGGATCATGGACGAGCCGGTGGTGTAGCCTGCTACATTAGAAATGATTTAATATATAAGAGATTGAATGATATGGAGGTTCATGATTTATAAATTATGTGGATTAAGGTTATGCCAAAGAAAACGCCTCGAAAATTCTCATGTATCCTGGTAGAATGTTTATATTATACTCCAAAGAAGGAGTATTCGAAAATACGTGATCATTTAATCACCAACGTTGACACTGTAATGCGAAAACACCCAGAATGTGGTGTGATCATAACTGGAGATTTCAACCAGTTGCGGGATAACTTTATGAAAACCCACTATAGATTTGTTCAAGTAGTTACTGTTGTAACACGTGGACAGGCGATATTAGACAAATGTGGACGAATATGGAGGAGGTGTACACCCCGCCTGTTACTATTTCCGAACTGGGGTCATCGGACCATAACATGGTTTTGCTTAAACCTAAAGCGAAAAACTCAGTTCATACTGGATGCGTGATACGGTTAACCGTAAGGTGTATGGGGCCAAAAGAAAAAGTCACATTCAATATGGCTTTATCAGCAATCAAATGGGAACCCCTATTTAGGCTTGATTCATGTGTAGATCAATATTCCTACTATAAAACGGTTATTTGCAACATGATGGAAATATGCTTTCCTACTAAAATTGTTACCAGGCATACGGCTGATAAGCCATGGGTCACAGACTGGTTCAAAGACTTAGTTCGTAAAGACAGCGAGCTCACATGAGTGGTGATTTGAATCAAGCAAAAATATTGCGTAATAAGGTCAACCGAGCCGCTTCGAAACTTAAGTATAATTTTTACCAAACACAAATTGCAGCAATGCATGAATCGGGATCCCACGATTGGTGGAAGCATATGAAAACAATAATGGGACTTAAAACAAATGGCAAATCATGCATGCACGGACTAGCTAACAAAACAACGGATGGTGATTGTGGCTTACTGGCCAATACAATGAATGATTTCTTTGTGTCTGTGTGTGACCATTTGCTTCGGTTAAATAAGAGTCACAAGGTGTTCGACGTTAACGAGGAACTGCCGGATCAGTATATGATAAGCGTATGTACTACTTTTAAAGCCTTCGAGAGTGTTAAAGCCAACAAGGCTACTGGGCCTGACAACATCCCTGCATGGGTGTTAAGAAATTATGCAAATGTTATCGCCCCTACATTAAGTGCTATTTTTAACAATTCACTAAGAGAAGGTGTACTCCTGTCTATGGAATGGAAAATGGCCAATGTAATACCGTTGCCCAAAACAAGCCCCCCTGTGTCGATTGAAAAATATATTAAACCAATTTCATTAACTCCAATAGCTGCCAAGGTTTTTGAATCAATAATAATGAAATGGGTGGATGAAACACTTGAAGGTGAAATTGATGCTAAGCAATTTGGAGGGATTAGCGGAACGTCCACAACAGACGTTCTTGTCGAACTGGTCCATATGTGGTATAAGGCGACAGATAAATTGAATTCTTATGTCAGAGTTGTAATGCTAGACTTTAGCAAAGCGTTTGATCCTATTAATAATCATTTGTTGCTAGATAAGTTACAGTCATATGGGTTGCCTGTACATATTTTTAGATGGGTGGCAACATTTCTATTAGACAGAGCTCAACGAGTAAAAATAGGAAATGAATATTCCCATTCTGGTCA
The DNA here is from genome assembly GCA_025642075.2 of Ridgeia piscesae. Taxonomy (NCBI): domain Eukaryota; kingdom Metazoa; phylum Annelida; class Polychaeta; order Sabellida; family Siboglinidae; genus Ridgeia; species Ridgeia piscesae. Next base: position 83,276 of record JAODUO010000300.1, read on the forward strand.
TCCCAATGGGGGAGTACCGCAAAGGAAATTGTCGGGACCTAACTGTTTCCTGGTTTACATAAATGATTTAAGAACGACTGTTCCATTATATAAGTATGTAGATGACAGTACGTTATTTGAAATATGCGACAGAAATGATGTATCTGTTATACAAGAGTCGGTTGATATTGCTGCTAGATGGACAGAACAGAATGACATGAACATTAATTCGGAAAAATCAAAAGAAATAATCATTAGTTTTGCACAAGATGGCAATTACAGAAGCACTATCCCGAATATAAAGATTGATGGGGAGGGATATAGCACACGTTTGCCATGCCAAACTATTAGGTGTGACCATTTCTCAGGATCTGACATGGAACAAACATGTGGATAATATTGTGAAAAAGGCTGGTGAACGCTTGTACATGTTATATCAGTTAAAGCGTGCAGGGATTACACAGAAAGATCTGGTCAGCGTATATGTTAGTGTGGTGAGACCAGTTCTAGGATATGCATGTCCTGTATGGCACACTAACTTGTCCCAATATTTGTCTGACAATATTGAAGTTATACAAAAAAGGGCACTAAAATGTATTTTTCCTGGATTGGGTTACGCGGAAATACTTAGACGTATTAACCTAAATCATGTAATTAGTTTTTGATATATTAAGAGAAAATCTATTAACAGAAAACCATGTCTGCAGTTGTTCTAATCCACCATTTATCACCCGAACAAGGTCATTTAAGTCTCTATCACAACATAATAGATTTGTATCATCAGCAAATAAAATATATTTGAAAACTTGTGAGACTTTACAGATTTCATTAATATACATGATAAATAATTTTTATTCCAAAATAGAACCCTGAGGGACACCACACGACACAGTTAGTATTTTTGAATGACAGTTATTAAAACTGACAAACTGCTTTGTATTTTCTAAATAACTCTGAATCCATTTCTGCGAGACACCATGCAAACCAGTGGCATTACACAGTATATCATGATCAACAGTATCAAAGGCCTTCTTTAGGTCAATAAATACACCAACAGTATACTTAGGATTATCTAACGAAGTTGTAATTTCTTCTACCAAATCTAAAAGAGCCTCAGTTGTTGACATGTTAGATCTAAACCCATGCGGACTTAGACTGAGTATGTTACATTTATTAAGGAACATGTTCAATATGTCGTTATATAGTTTCTCCAAAATTTTAGATAATTGTGGTAATAAAGATATTGGCGTGTAATTTGTAAAAACGTTTTGTATCCAGACTTATATAGTGGAATAATTTTAGCTATTTTCATTTTGTTTGGAAAAAACGCCTGTTTGAAATTAAACATTACATATATGAGCAAATGGCTGCACTATTTTGGAAATTACTTTCTTAATCAGGCTCATGCTAATGTCACTGAAATTAGTTGATTTAATTTTTTCCCAATTTTTTACAGTTCTAATAATGTGTAGGTTATCAACAGGACTTAAAAACATAGTATGTTCAATGTTTTTTCTAAGTAATCATAAATAGTTGTATCGTTTTTATTTAAGAGGAAATTTTTTGCTAAGTTGGGGGCCAACATTTGTAAAGAAGTTATTACATCTAGTAGCAATATCTTCTTTCTTTGAAATGATCTTGTTTTTTATAAAGTATTCTGGATGCGTTGGCTTATTTTTGCGTTTGTTAGTTACTACATTTTGTATTTTCCAGGTCTCTTTAACATTTGCTTTTTGTTTTTCTAACAACGAGCTATAATAGTTGTTTCTGTAATTCTTAATATAGATGTTAATTTATTTTTGTACATTTTGTATTTTTGTTCTGCTTCTGCAGATCTCATTACAATGAATGTTTTATATAATTTCTTTTTTTACATGCCCGTTTTAAACCGTTGGTGAACCAGGTTTTGTTTTAATTTTCAAAGCTTTTTGGGGGAACGTTTTTACTGGACAGTGTTTGTTAAATATATCTATAAATATGATAAGAAAATAGTCATATGCTTGATTAACATCATCAGTTTTTAAGACACTTTCCCAGGTTTGTTGACTCAGTTCATTGGAAAATGATGCCATTGTATCCTCATTCATCTTTCTGATAAATTGAAATTCTTTTTTTTTCATTACACCCGCTTATGTTATACTCGCAGAGTGCAAAAATTGGTAAATTATCACTAATATCATTGAACATGATTAATTAGGTTGAAGCGTAATTCATTTGTGAATATGCTATCTATTAGTGTAGTAGGCTTATTAATTAGCGGGTAAAGACCTAAACTATACGTTGTGTCTAGAAACTGTTTAGTATTATTATGGATCTCATGTTTTAATAAATCTATGTAAAAGTCACCACACATAAATATTTTTTAAATTTAACATCACTTAAGTTAATTTCTATGTTTTCAAAAAAATGTTATCTATCGGTGATCCTGGTGTTCTGTAAATACAACTAATTACAACATTTGTGTGGTTCTTTATGGTAATTCTATAGTAACATATTCAAGAATATTTTCTACTACAAACGATTTACTTTCTGCCAGTGCGCCTGATAATTTCATGTTTGTTTAGCAACACTACTTCGGGTACCACTTGTGATATGGAATGCATCATAATTGTTTATACTAAAGTCACTAATTAAGTTTGGTTCTATCCATGTTTCAGTTATAGCAATTATATCAAATTTTACGTTTAGTTCTAATTGTGAGGACAACGGTCTGAGTAATTTAAAGAATGCAAATTAATTTGTGGACATTTATTCATTAATTTATAATGGTCATAAGTAACCTCGACAGAAGAATTTCATAGACAAGTTCATAATCACTGATTTCCTGAAATGGAAATACTTTACAACATGATATATAAAGATAATTTATATTTTTACAATGTATTAGTCTGAGTTGTTGTTGTGTTACGTTTGCACAACGTTTATGAAAAATACCTCACACAGGCCACATTTTACGGCAATATGTTTTAGTATTGATTACATATTAGACATGAATGTAGTTTGATCTGGGTATTAGCCTTCATTTTGATCATAAAGGAGGTGTAATAAAGGTACACATGAATAATACAACTATTTGTTGAATTTATGATACCACACATGTAAAAGGAAAATAGAGAATCCATACAATTTTGTTCACAAAACACATGATCTACACAGATTGTGAATAATCTGTCCATCAACATTTGTACAATTTCCGATATAACTGGCTAGGCTTTCACTTCTATGTTCAATGTGATGTTTCTCAACTATTATGAATCACTGTCTAACACATTGTCATATTAATAATCGCACTAAACAAACGTCGCATAAATGTGTTCGTAACAAAATATATAATTTGAAAATAAACACAAACCAACCATGAAACGTAATACATATCAAGCGTCTATACCAAGAAGAAGACGCCTAATATGAAACATCGCGTCAACAATCACACTTCAAAACGTCAAGTGAATACATAAATAACATTATATTTCTTGTGGAAATACATCATCACGTCAGCAGTCACACTCGGTGATGAATGATTCACGAAACAACATGTGGATGCTCAGAGTCACTCCCTTAGTTGATACTATAAATATTAAAGCATACATCATGTTTAATAACATAATAATATCCGAACATTTTAGTAAATACTAGTTATCAACTATTTGATTATTTATTTATTTATTTAACTTGTAATATAATTAACTATTATATAATCAAATACTATTTATCAGGAATAGTATTGTGGTAGTATTAAGAACACTATAAATTATTTATATTGAACAATATATACTGATCATTTTATTTTACAACTACATCTACATTTTAAACTTTAATATAATCTATATATTCCTGTAAAGTGTATTGCGCCTCTGGATGGTTTTATTGCTAGAGATATAGCATAGGCAAATGCTGTTATTTATTATTATTATTATTATAAATAATGTTTAATAACAGTCAGTGGAATATGTAGGTCGTTTTAGGTACTATGTACAATTTCGTCTTCGTAGTGTAGTCTACATGACACCGCTATTGGCTTGGATTACTCGAGTCACTCCACCTGGAGGACAAAAGAATACCAATTTTACAATGTCTCGAGAGGTATGGATTCAGCATGGGTTGATGTTCTCTGACGGATAAAGTTGGTACTAAGACGATGTTAATTAATGTGATGCAGAAAACGACGATCCATGGCCCAAACAAGGGCGGTCCTCGTAAAATAATCCGTCATTTTCAGCCATGCCTTACCTGTGTACATATAAAT
>JAODUO010000300.1:90000-100000 GCA_025642075.2 Ridgeia piscesae
TATATATATATATATATATATATATATATATATATATATATAACGACGTACTTCAATTTGGCTTAAACAGTTTAATAACGCGCTGAAACTGCCAACACAACCAAATAAGCTCGACCACGGTCCCCGCTCTGCTTCTCGCCACTCTTCAGTTCCGGGGACGAGCGGGGGTGTCACAGTCGCAGACGGGGGGGTCACTATCACACTATTAAAGTTGCATTCTGACATAAATTACCATTTTTAACGCATTTTTAAAAGGTTACTGCCGATATTTTTAACGAATTTGAGAAAAGTCAAAGCAGATATTTGCTTATTAATGTACTTCCTACCACATATCTCACTTTGCGGTTTTATACGTTTTTTGATCAAATATAAGTTTGCAACAAATAACGACTCTGGATTTTACAAGATGTTGATATATTTTTACTTTGGGAACTCTCCTGTCAACGAAAGTAAACGATGTCGCAAACAATGACGACAATTTAAAGTGTGAATGTACAGATTACATTACATTAATGTGTTGTGTGAGTAGAAATTTCCCTTTTCCACAACGCGGCATCAAACTTATTATAAATGCCAGTCGGTGATTTTCCTGTGACATCTAGATTTGCAATGTTGTTGACAAATCACTCTCAACTGGGGAACGCGCGACCGGAAGAGAGCCTCAGTTTGGTCGTGGCACACGGCATTATGGGCAATCTGGTTTATTGTGTTATGCTTAGGCCGACATTTAAAAAATCGTCGCGTAAAAAAATATACTTGTAGTACCCGCTGACCAAACGGACAACTGACCGATTATTTCAATCACGGGCCCCGGCGCTTCGTAGTAACTTCGAACAATGTGACTCGTCATATTACAGCTAGGTCAATCGGGTCAAAACTAATTGCATGGCCGCGCTGCTGGTCGTAATAACAATTTTTACGTCAATTTGCTGTTGCATATCGATTACATGCAGGAATGGTGGAATAAAAGGTGGTAACGGCGGTTTTTGTTATTGCCGACCAGGAAATGACGGCGATAATTGTGAGAAAACCGTTACTGATTGGACAAAAACAAAACAAGCATCTCAATCGACAACAAATTCATCTTGGTCTGGTGCTGACAAAGCTATTGACGGAAGTCTTGATCGTGCCTGCTTAACCAGAATTGAGAAGTATCCTTGGTGGAGAGTTCATTTGAGAGTAATATTGAAAGTAGGCGACGTACAAGTGGTCCCGTACATACCTACTAAGTGGGGATATGACAGAGTTAACATGTTGTGGAGTGTTATGGTTGGTAACACTAGCACTGGCATATACAGGTTATGTGATGACAATAATGAAAGGCAAGACTGCAAAGGCGCGGTGGGATGCCTTGTGGTGATCATAAAACAGTCGTCGACCTCGGAACTCGCGTATCTTGGGTTTCGCGAAGTGGTGATCTATGGAGAGCGTATTTCTCATTCCCCGTGTTTGAGCAATCCCTGCCGTAATGGAGGAAGTTGCAAGCCGAAAGACACTTTCTTTCATAGGTGTGTCTGCCCACCGACCTGGCCCGGGCCAAATTGCGAAGGGAAAAACTGGGCACGAGGAAAGACTGCAACACTATCAGGATCAGACCATGCGGTGATTGCAGCGTCAAATACTGTCGATGGAAACAGAGACAATGTGATGAGGCATGGGAATAATATTGACAACCAGTGTGTAACAACCACCCGCGATGTCACTTCTCCATGGTGGAAGGTTGAATTTGGAACCACGATAGAAGTTATACAGATTTATATGGTGACTCGCGTGGAAAGTCGCACCACTGATCTGCTTCATTGTGATATTTTCGTTGGGCCACGTAATGGCACATACACGAAATATTACGATCAAACTCGCGGCAAGAAAACGAGTAGCGACACCCAATTCTACGCATCGTTTTATCTCTGGTGTGTTCCTGTTTCCACAGGCAGCACTGTGGTAATTACGTATACTTATCAGCATACTTCATTCGAGTCAACTTTTTATGCGATTCTATCATTGTGCGAAGTGGAAGTCTACGGACGTATACCATCATGTGCGAGCAATCCATGCAATAACGGAGGATCATGTCGTCCGATTAAGAATGCTGTGAGTTTTGGGACTCATGAATGTTCCTGTCCCGTTAATTGGATTGGTTCTAATTGTGAAGATTTTGCCCCATGCGGGAGCAATCCGTGCAACAATGGCGCCAGTTGCAAGGAGAACGGCACTTCGTACACGTGTATACAGCAGAAAGTCTCTGATCCATGTGCGAGCAATCCATGCAATAATGGACGAACGTGTCAGCTGATTCATAATACTGGCACTATAAAATCTTATGAATGCTCCAGCCCAGCTAATTCTACTGGCGGCTCACATCGTGAAAATATTGATCCATGCACGAGCAGTCCGTGCGACAATGGTGGCACTTGCAAGATGAACGACACTTCGTACGCGTGTTTCTGTCCGGCTGCGTGGACTGGAACAAACTGCGAACGAAAGCCAGAAGTAAAGGGGATGTCTACTTCGACGAAGGTGCTTATCGGCGTGGGTGTTACCGCAGGCGTCGCGGCCGTTGGCGCCGGTGCAGCTGCTGCGAGTTCAGGTTCGTGCTCCGTTCTTACGACATACTCTGGCGACATAGTGTCAAGAATGGCAGGCATGATAGCATTAAAGACAGTCCGAAAGAGATTAGCAGAAAATGACCTTGCGGCGACGTTAGGCGACAACAGGAAAGAAGAGGAGGAAGAGGAGGAAGAGGAGGATGATGAGTATACGATATGGGACGCTGTGTGTCATAGCGTATCGTCATTGGTATATGGCGAAGAAAACGCAAGCGATGCAGTGCAAACGGCGGCATCTGACCATCAGCAAGCATAATATATTATAAAACCATCAGCCCATACCTGCAGCTCATGGAATGAGATTTGTTCCCCGTATGCCTTGAATGGGAACATAATTTACTACCAGCGGTCGCTACGGGACGAGGATACTCAGGAGTCTCTCAACTAACAATAAATCTCACGGTTGAAATTAGTACTTTAAACGGTTTGCTTTGTAACGCATTATTTTACCAGTTGACAGAGAACGGTGAATGGAACTGACCGAGAATTGGGTGATTTTAGCCGAACAATTCGAATAAAATTATATTACTACCCAGTTATTTAAATTGTTATGGTATACATACTTAAAATACACTATCTATCTATCTATCTATCTATCTATCAATATATCAATATCTATATATATATATATATATATATATATATATATATATATATATATATATATATATATATATATATATATATATATATATACTTTATATATTCTCTCTTCTCTCTCTCTCTCTCTCTCTCTATATATATATATATATATATATATAGTGTGTGTGTGTGTGTGTGTGTGTGTGTGTGTGTGTGTGTGTGTGTGTGTGTGTGTGTGTGTGTGTAGAACTCTTGACCACTGTTATACAACCATCAAAGGCGCCTATCGTTCCATCCCTCGCCTGGTCATCCGGTTTCTGAAATCTGATTTCAGTTTGCATATCGTGAAAATAGATCTGTTAACGACGCTGTCCATCCACGGTTGTTCTATGTTTTCCAACATCTACACAAACCAGATAATTACGCTACGATCCTTTTTGTTGATTACATAGCTCTGCTTAAGAAAAACTATTCTCTCAAAACTGTCTGAGAAGATACAGATAGAGGGCCGTGTTCTATCACCAATGCTATGATATCTTTTTACATAATATGATTGTGTATCTTGTAATGAAGGTTCACAAATATTGAAATTTACTGATGATACTTTAGTGGTAGGGCTCATTACTAACTCTGACGAATCTGAGTACCGTGACCAGGTGAACGAACTATTCAGATGGAGCAGCGAAAATAATCTGGTGCTCAATATAAACAAAAGAAAAGAAAGGATTATCGATTTTAGGAGAAATCCAATCGAGGGGACGGTGGTTCAATCCCACCTACCGCCGTTTCGAAACTTAGGCAATTTCGTTCACCCCACATTTGCCTGTGTCTTTCGGAAGAGACACTAAAAGCAGGTGGTCCCTTCTATCTGGTGTCTATGCCAGGGGAAGTAAAAGATCCCACACCGGGGGTAAATGTGTAACATGTAGTGGACTCACTAATTCTAGAGAAGGACAACTCCTGCGTTAGCCCAAGTTTGGGCTATTTGGCGGTAACCACCTGAGACCTGAGACCCTTACTTCAACAAACTTCTGTGTTTTCCGAGATTCACAGTGTAAACATGAAAATTGCCAAATTGATAGGATCGCCATACTTACAAAAATGCATGTAATTTTTGATAGGAACGTAGTAGATAGATGATTTTAATGTTTGTCATGGAGTTTTCAAGTATGCCCGACACAGTGGTGGCGTCAACACATTTCAGACACTGCTTAATTACCTAAATCTTAGATGGCAGCCACCTAACGTCTGCAAACATGAACCTTCACTTTCACCTATCCCGTAGTCTTAGTGGACGGTTGGGGCGCCACGGATGACCTGGCAACCAGCTCCCTCCATTCCTCTCGCCTCTCAGCCTTCCTCATGGCGGCGCCCAATGTCATGCCCGTCCATTCCGGGATGTAGTCCTCCCATCTCTTTTTTCTGTCTGCCTCGTCTTCTCCCTCCTTGCTCTGTGCCCTGCAGGATTGTCTTGGCAAGCCCTGAAGATCTTGTTACGTGCCCGTACCATTTCAGTTTGCGTCGTTTTACTGTGGTCAAGAAGTCTTCGTGGGGCCCAATGGCTTGCCGTGTTCTGTTTCGCACCTCTTCGTTGGAGATGTGGTCTCTGTAGGTGATGCCGAGGAACTTTCTGAGGCATCTCATCTCCATGGCCTGTATCCTTCTCTCTGTTAGTGTCCAATACTCACAGGCGTACAGGAATATGGACATGCCTAGGAAACGCATCAGTCTGAACTTTGAGCTGAGCGCTATGTTCCTGTCATTCCAGATGGTCTTGAGTTTTGCGAGTGCTACGGTGGCCTGGGCGATCCTGGAGATAATTTCAGGTTTAGATCCTTCATCTGCGATGATTGCTCCCAGATATTAGAACCTGTTGGCGCAATCTAATTTCTCGCCGTTGACCCTGATGTCAGTGCTGAAGCCATTGGTGTTGTTGGTTATCAGTTTGGTCTTCTCTGCATTGATCTGCAAGCCGAAGGCTGTAGAAGTCTTGTCAAGGCGCTCCACCAAGTCAGCTAGCTCCTCTTCCCTTCCTGCCAGGCCGTCTATGTCGTCGGCAAAACGCAAGTTTGTAATACTCCTGCCACCAATGCTGACTGTCCCTTCATGGTCATTCAGTGCGTCAGTCATAATTCTCTCCAAGAAGATGTTGAAGAGTGTGGGAGAGCACACAGTCTTGTCTTACTCCGACGGTGGTTCTGAACCAGTCCCCTATGCTGTTGTTAAGGTAGACTGCGCTGGTGGCCTTTTCATGGAGGTTCTGTATCATTATTATCAGGTTGGCGTTGATGTTGAAATGCCTCATGGTGGCCCATAGTGCTGCATGCCATACCCTGTCGAACGCCTTCTTGAAGTCAATGAAGACGTGATAGAGGTCTTGCTGGTGTTGGAGGTACTTCTCGCACAGTATCCTAAGGTTGAAGATTTGCTCTGTTGTGCTGCGTCCTGGTCTGAAGCCTGCTTGTTCCTCAGCGATGATCTTTTCCGCTTGCGGCTTCAGTCGGTTCAGCAAGATTTTCAACATATCGTTGCTCTGGTGGCTGAAGAGGCTGATGGTACGATCGTTCTGGCATAGCTGTAGGTTGCCTTTCTTGGGGAGGGTGATGATGAGAGATTGGGTCCACGGCGTGGGCCACTCCCCTGTCTGCCAGATCTTGTTGCAGATAGTCAGTAGGCCACTTATCATGGCTTCTCCCCTGCTTGCACCAGCTCCGCTGGGACGTTGTCCGCTCCTGCTGACTTCCCCTTCTTGAGCGATTTCACCGCTGCTTCCACTTCTTCGCGAAGGATGGGGTAGTTGTCGTTGTCGGTTGCTGGAGGGATGTTCAGTACTTCACGGGTTCCTGTGGCTCTGTAGTTGTACAGCTCGGAGCAGTGCTCGGACCATCTCTATAGGGTGTCCTGTTCTTCATTCAGACCTTTTCCATCCTTGTCCTGTACGGTGGTGGTTCGCCCTTGCTTTGTGCTGGTCAGATCTTTCACCAGCTGGTAAGTTTTCTTGCTGTTATTCTTCTTCGTGCTATCTTCGATGTCCTGGCACTGCTCTTCAATCCACTTCATCTTTGCCTTTTCATGCCTTTCTTGATTTCTTGGTTGGCTGCCCTGTACTGCCTTACGTCTTCCGCATCTTTCTCCTTCTTCAACTCCCTTCGTTTGTCGCACAGATTAAGTAAGTCAGCTGTGATCCAGGGCTTCTTGACTGGGCGATGTTTGCCAAGGATCTCACTGGCGATGTTCGTCACTGCTGTGTTGAAGATGTTGATCAACGTTTCCATGTCTGTACCGTCAGCGTCCAGAATGGTGAGCGCTGCAAATTTCCCTCCTATCATTACTTGGAAGGCTTCTGCTACTTCGGGGTGCTTCAGCTTCTCAAGGTCAACTTTGAACCTATTTGGGTCAAATGAGAGAGAAAGAGCGAGAGAGAGAGAGAGAGAGAGAGAGAGGGAGAGAGAGAGAGAGAGAGAGAGAGAGAGAGAGAGAGAGAGAGAGAGAGAAAGAGTCGTGTGTTGTGCCAATCATAGTCCCACTACCGACTTACCTATGATAATATGCAGTTGTAGAAATCGCCTAAGATTACCAGAGCAAAACTCGCATTTGTAGGATAAAGTGAGGTTAACGCACTATTGTGTCTGGGTCAGTGGGTATGACGAGCTGTCGACTACTACAACGATCAACCATCCAGACACAATGAAGAAGTGGACGATCGTTGCTTTTTCCACACGACATATCAGCGTTCCGATAGTATCTGAGATTTCATCAGTCGGTGGGGCTGACTATTGTGTTTGCGCAGCGTCCTCATGTGTGTGTGTGTGTGTGTGTGTGTGTGTGTGTGTGTGTGTGTGTGTGTGTGTGTGTGTGTGTGTGTGTGTGTGTGTGTTTTGTGTGTTTGTTTGTTTGTTTGTTTGTTTGTGTGTGATGTATTTTACGAATAATTAGGCCTACATGTATTTTCCTGCGGAATATTTGTCAGTTATTTTAAATTTAATACACAACATTCGCTACTTACAAATCTAGAATTCTTTGGGACATTCCACCATGCAATTAGCTGTGTTCTATCTACGGCCAGTAGGGATTTCTCCAGGATCAGTCTACACATGCCAGTAGGGATGTCTCCAGGATCAGTCTCCACGTCCCAGTAGGGATGTCTCCAGGGTCAGTCTCCACGTCCCAGTAGGGATGTCTCCAGGATCAGTCTCCACGACCCAGTAGGGATGTCTCCAGGATCAGTCTCCACGTCCCAGTAGGGATGTCTCCAGGATCAGTCTCCACGACCCAGTAGGGATGTCTCCAGGATCAGTCTCCACGTCCCAGTAGGGATGTCTCCAGGATCAGTCTCCACGTCCCGATAGGAATGTCTCCAGGATCAGTCTCCACGTCCCGATAGGGATGTCTCCAGGATCAGTCTCCACGACCCAGTAGGGATGTCTCCAGGATCAGTCTCCACGTCCCAGTAGGGATGTCTCCAGGATCAGTCTCCACGTCCCAGTAGGGATGTCTCCAGGATCAGTCTCCACGTCCCAGTAGGGATGTCTCCAGGATCAGTCTCCACGTCCCAGTAGGGATGTCTCCAGGATCAGTCTCCACGTCCCAGTAGGGATGTCTCCAGGATCAGTCTCCACGTCCCAGTAGGGATGTCTCCAGGATCAGTCTCCACGTCCCAGTAGGGATGTCTCCAGGATCAGTCTCCACGTCCAGTAGGGATGTCTCCAGGATCAGTCCCGTCCCAGTAGGGATGTCTCCAGGATCAGTCTCCACGTCCCAGTAGGGATGTCTCCAGGATCAGTCTCCACGTCCCAGTAGGGATGTCTCCAGGATCAGTCTCCACGTCCCAGTAGGGATGTCTCCAGGATCAGTCTCCACGTCCCAGTAGGGATGTCTCCAGGATCAGTCTCCACGTCCCATAGGGATGTCTCCAGGATCAGTCTCCACGTCCCGTAGGGATGTCTCCAGGATCAGTCTCCACGTCCCAGTAGGGATGTCTCCAGGATCAGTCTCCACGTCCCAGTAGGGATGTCTCCAGGATCAGTCTCCACGTCCCAGTAGGGATGTCTCCAGGATCAGTCTCCACGTCCCAGTAGGGATGTCTCCAGGATCAGTCTCCACGTCCCAGTAGGGATGTCTCCAGGATCAGTCTCCACGTCCCAGTAGGGATGTCTCCAGGATCAGTCTCCACGTCCCAGTAGGGATGTCTCCAGGATCAGTCTCCACGTCCCAGTAGGGATGTCTCCAGGATCAGTCTCCACGTCCCAGTAGGGATGTCTCCAGGATCAGCCTCCACGTCCCAATAGGGATGTCTCCAGGATCAGTCTCCACGTCCCAATAGGGATGTCTCCAGGATCAGTCTCCATGTCCCATAGGGATGTCTCCAGGATCAGTCTCCATGTCCCAGATAGGGATTGTCTCCAGGATCAGCCTCCACGTCCCAGTAGGGATGTCTCCAGGATCAGCCTCCATGTCCCAATAGGGATGTCTCCAGGATCAGCCTCCACGTCCCAATAGGGATGTCTCCAGGATCAGCCTCCATGTCCCAATAGGGATGTCTCCAGGATCAGCCTCCACGTCCCAATAGGGATGTCTCCAGGATCAGCCTCCACGTCCCAATAGGGATGTCTCCAGGATCAGCCTCCATGTCCCAATAGGGATGTCTCCAGGATCAGCCTCCACGTCCCAATAGGGATGTCTCCAGGATCAGTCTCCATGTCCCGATAGGGATGTCTCCAGGATCAGCCTCCACGTCCCGATAGGGATATCTCCAGGATCAGCCTCCATGTCCCGATAGGGATGTCTCCAGCATCAGCCTCCATGTCCCGATAGGGATGTCTCCAGGATCAGCCTCCACGTCCCGATAGGGTTGTCTCCAGGATCAACCTCCATGTCCCGATAAGGATATCTCCAGGATCAGCCTCCACGTCCCAATAGGGATGTCTCCAGGATCAGCCTCCACGTCCCAATAGGGATGTCTCCAGGATCAGCCTCCACGTCCCAATAGGGATGTCTCCAGGATCAGCCTCCACGTCCCAATAGGGATGTCTCCAGGATCAGTCTCCATGTCCCGATAGGGATGTCTCCAGGATCAGCCTCCACGTCCCGATAGGGATATCTCCAGGATCAGCCTCCATGTCCCGATAGGGATGTCTCCAGGATCAGCCTCCATGTCCCGATAGGGATGTCTCCAGGATCAGCCTCCACGTCCCGATAGGGTTGTCTCCAGGATCAGCCTCCATGTCCCGATAAGGATATCTCCAGGATCAGCCTCCACGTCCCGATAGGGATGTCTCCAGGATCAGCCTCCACGTCCCATAGGGATGTCTCCAGGATCAGCCTCCACGTCCCAATAGGGATGTCTCCAGGATCAGCCTCCACGTCCCAATAGGGATGTCTCCAGGATCAGCCTCCACGTCCCAATAGGGATGTCTCCAGGATCAGTCTCCACGTCCCATAGGGATGTCTCCAGGATCAGCCTCCACGTCCCAATAGGGATGTCTCCAGGATCAGCCTCCATGTCCCGATAGGGATGTCTCCAGGATCAGCCTCCACGTCCCATAGGGATGTCTCCAGGATCAGCCTCCACGTCCCGATAGGGATGTCTCCAGGATCAGCCTCCACGTCCCATAGGGATGTCTCCAGGATCAGCCCCCACGTCCCATAGGGATGTCTCCAGGATCAGCCTCCACGTCCCAATAGGGATGTCTCCAGGATCAGTCTCCATGTCCCAATAGGGATGTCTCCAGGATCAGTCTCCACGTCCCAATAGGGATGTCTCCAGGATCAGTCTCCACGTCCCAGTAGGGATGTCTCCAGGATCAGTCTCC
>JAODUO010000300.1:105000-130000 GCA_025642075.2 Ridgeia piscesae
ACCGGCCCACTAATATAATATATCCACCATCAGATCTGAACGACAAGCGCAAGAATTAGTTATTTGTCGTAGACATAGAGTGGATATATTAAAGAATCCATCCAGGCTTACGAAATAAAATTAGAAAAAAGAAGCAGAATGTGAAGAAGCTGTCTGGTGTAACATAGTTACAGGAAACTCAACATTAACTTTTGGGTTAGTTTATCGAAGTCCAAACATAAGCACAGACGAGAATGAGAAAGTATAAAACGCTATGAAGGAAGTCAGAAAGCGTGACTGTATAATTTTGGAGGATTTTAACCATGGGCGTATACAGGGAAAATCTCTACAGAGTACGGGAGTGACGATCAAGTGTTTAAATTTAGTACAATATAGTTTCCTTACTCAACATGTGTTAGAACCAACCAGGGGTGAGAACGTGTTGCACATTGTTTTGAGCTCACAGAAGGAATTTGTTGATAATGTCAAGATATGTGAGCCACTCGGGTGTAGTGATCACAACCAGATATATTTTATCATCAAAGTAAAAGGAGAAAGGAATCGAAAAATACGGTACAGGAAAATGTTTCACATGAGAAAATATTTAGCAAAGATAGATGAAATAACACACTAGACAACAACAGAATGCTGGAATATCTTAAAGAGTGAAATTGACTGCATTGTCGAAAAATGTGTCCCCTTGAAACAACAGGGAAAACGGTCAAAAAAGAAACACTTATCGAAAGAAGCCATTAGAAAATCAAATACAAGCAAATGATATGGAAGACATGTAGACATAATGGAAGTGAAGAAGGCTATGTCATTTACAAAGAAGCACTTAACTAAGCCACAACTGAAATTAGAAATTCAAACAGAAGCTATGAACAAAAGTTAGCTTTTTAATATAAAACATGACAGCAACAGTTTGTATGCCTATGTTCGAAGTAAACAGAAAGATCAGGATAAGGTCGGTCCTCTAGAACGTAGTGATGGAAACATAATAACAGATGGATTCTTAATGGTAGAAAACCTAAATTAATACTTTAGATCGGTGTTTACCCGGGAAGATATTAGTGCATTATCAGTACCAGAGACTAAATTCGAAGGGAGACATTCATACTATTTAGGACAACTAATTGTAACACCAACAATGGTAGCTAAGAAAATAAGGGATATGAAGGATAATAAGTCACCTGGAGTGGATGGGATTCCTCCCAAATTACTATTGGGAATCGTAGAACAAATTAGCATACCGCTTGCAACAGGTTCAATTTGTCATTAGAGGAGGGAATAGTGCCGTTAGAAAGGAAAGAAGCAACCATCATTCCATTATTTTTTAAATGATCAAGAAGCAAATCAGAAAACCAATGAGTTTAACATCGGTGATTTGCAATCTATTAGAAAGACTAATCTAGTTAAATCCCGTCAGCGGCACAGGCTGCAATATGCCAACAAAATAGTTGCCGTCGCCGTCGCCGTCGCCGTCGCCGTCGCCGTCGCCGTCCTCTTCTCTGTCTCTTTATGTCAGTGGAAGAACGCTAAGATGATGATAATCTTCAAGAAGGGAAATAAGAAAGACCTAAAGAATTACAGGCCGATATATCTACTATCAAACATTTATAAACTACTCACGAAAGTACTAACAAAAAAGCCAAAGAAGACACTCGACGAAAACCAGCCAAGAGAGCAAGCGGATACTGAACGAGAGGCCATATCAGCGTCGTAAACCAACTGAAGGAGAAGTGCAGAGAATATAATATCCCACTCTGCATCGCATTCGCTCACTACGAGAAAGCCTTCGACTCAGTGCAAACTCGAGCATTACTGATTTCGCTTCAAGAACAGGGGGATGGAAGATATGAACATCTCCTGAAGGAAACCTACACCAACAGCTCTAAGATAGTCACACTATACCAAGAAAGCAACAAGATCAATATCAGGAGAGGAGTACGACAGTGAGATGCCATATTGCCGAAGCTGTTCACGGCAGCACTCAAAACAATATTCCGACGACTGACTGATAGAGGCAAATATCTTAGTCATCTTCGCTTCGCCGACGACACACTCATGTGCGCTAATACACCACACGCGCGCGCGTGTGTGTATGTGTGTGTTAATTTACAAGAAAATACAACACAATTATCACATTTTTATTATAATATAAATGTAAAGTACAAATAAATATATATTATCAGTTATTACTCAGATGACATGATAGTTCTGTCATCATGCGTATAATTCGTAACTGATATCCACGATAGTGCCACCTGGCGAACAATGTGCAGTATGGTTTGGCTACGGATTATTATATGCATTGTATCTATAACGATTAGACAAAATGTCGCATCTGAATGACTTTAAAATATGATTGTGTGTCTCTTTCTCTATTTTTCCTCGTTCTCTCCCTATGTTCTCTCCATCTCGCGCTCGTTCTCTGTCTGTCTGTCTTTCTGTATGTTTGTTTCTCTGTGTCTGTCTCTATCTTCTCCTCGCTCTCTCCCTATGTTCTCTCTCTCTCTGTGTCTGTCTTTTTGTCTCTGTCGCTCTCTTCTCTCTCTCTCCCTTCTCTCTGTCTGTCCCCCCTCTCTCTCTCTCTCTCTCTCCACCCTCTCTCTATACCATATAAACTAGCACAACTGCACATATGCTAAAACATTAAATAGACTACGAAACAATGAGATGGGGTATACAAAATCATAAGATAATTTCTTCAGTATACCCCTTTTTCTAACATGTTATACGGTTGCTGTTGTTTCTACTACGTGCTGAATTATATTTGGTGTTAGAAAATAAACATATATATGTATATATGTATATATATATATATATATAATATTATATATATTATATATATATATATATATATTGTATATATATATATATATATATATAATATATATATGTAATATGTGTATTATGATATATATTATATATATATATATATATATATATATATATATATATATATGTAATATTAAAAACACAAATTACACAGGTCAGTGCATAATTACGCCCAAACTTCACCTTTAGCAACCTGACATATCAGTATTTCTGCCACTGTCCTGCTGGACGCACGTAGTCGCTCAATCTCGGCACTACATAACAAAGTATATTGCAACAAGAGAACGGCATCTTTATTTCAAAGGCGAATATGGCAACAGTTCATGAAGATAAATGACTGAGGTCACAGTTCGTGACGATAAACGAGTCAGGCCACAGTTCATGATGATACACGAGTCAGGCCACAGTTCACGACGATAGACGAATAAGGCCGCAGTTCATGACGGTACACGAGTGAAGCAACACACAGTTTATGACGATAAACGAGTGAGGCCACAGTTCATGACGATAAACGAGTGAGGCCACTGTTCATGACGATAAACGAGTGAGGCCACAGTCCATGTCGATACGCGCGATAGTTGTCGTATTCCGAATCAAGCACAGGTGAACCACGAGACTGATCGACGAATCCTTCCTACTATTTATGCCGTTTTTGTGTAATCTACACGAAACAGGAAACATCAGTGTTTGCTTCTATCGATATTCACAACCGTAGCTTACAAGTACACTTCTCCGAATGGACAGTTTGAAGTGTGGAACCTCGCTACTGAGGTCACATATGTTTGCATTGAAACGTGTCTGACTGATGATTGATGTATATTGATGTATTACTAAATATGACACACGATGACCGTTTCACTAATATTCTTAAGAGCACTTAACCCCGTTTCTCCTCTTTATCTAGGTAGGTTTGCGTGGAGTTTCACTGATGTCACCGTGCCTATGTAATGATCACCCGGACTGTATGCACCTGATAGACTCATTTGAATTGTTCAAGTATAAATAAAAAACACATTTGAAGGCGCATTTGTAGAATACATGCACTGCGTAATATTCTGAATTTATCTTAACCATAATTTTAACACTTATTTTATTAACTTACTTTCTTATTAATTAGTAACTTATTGGTATATTGTATTATTCATTTGTTATTTTATTTTAACTTATTGTTGATAGGTTTATATGATACATTATGATTCCAATAATCTTTATTAATTATGAATTTATGTCTTATTATCATAATGTACAATTTATGTTTAACCTACAAGCGTAATTGACTACGTAAATTTTATGTATTCATATTTTAACAATGTTGTATTTTATGAGTCTCTAGCGAACATATATTTCGTTTATACCGCGCTTTATAAATAACATTATTATTTGTATTACGCGGACGAGACGGCATCAGCCGAAATAACTTTCAGATGAATGTGCACCTGCCCTGATCCTTCCCTTCCATTTCTCTCGGTCAACAAACATTATCCCATCATACTGGAGACATGCTTAAGTCATAACTCTCTACAAAAAAGGGGATAATATGACCGATATGATTTACACATTTGACAAGAATGAATGGGAGATGAAAAATTGACATAGGGAGCAGACGCCCAGAAAATGGGGTGAAAAGGGAGAAGAGGAAGACTGAAATGCGATGGGAGGATTGCGTTAAGAAAAGGAACGACTGGGAGAAGAATGGGCAACAACAGCAGCAATAGAAGGGTTGACGACTGGTGATTGAGAACACTGTGAGAAAAAGTAGAGGGATGAAACGAAGAAGCGAGCTGTTGGAGTACATTGCAACGTAACGAATCGCCAACACACTTGTTCTTCGACGAACTCTTACTCAACCCGAAGAGGCAGTGTTCGTGTGTGGGTCCTGTTCCTCTTTCAGTCAGGGGTAGTCAGTTCTTGTGCACTCTTTATTCCTGATGTCTATCAATGACCTTCTTGACAGCAATGGAAAGGCTGCTTTCCGTTATTACAGCTGTCCTACAAGGTGGTCAGTTCGTGTATAATGCTTGTTACGGGAGTATATCAATGACCTTCCTGATAAACTGACATCGATGGCCAGGTTCTTTGTTGTGGTGACAGCTTACGATCGTGACCAGGAACAGATTCAACACGAGAGAAGAGCCAAACTATTAGGTTCTTCCCTGCCATATGCACATCCCTGACAACTACCAGGAACAGACGTTCCGTAACGCGCACGGATACCGGCTGCACAGTCACACCATGCACAGTCTATTTCGAGAAGTAACTAGACATCACCAGTCAGCAAGACATGGAATGGGGAAGTCATATCACTAACATAACCAATACAGCCAACAAGACCTTTAGATTTCTTCGTTAAACCTCAACATTAACTAGAGTAAAATCAAGGGAAGAGCATTGTAGTTACGTCCTTTGCTTACTCTTGTAATAAATCATGTTCAGCTTCGATCGGCTAGTTCTGATTTACTTTGTGTACCTAACGTTAATAATAGTATTGAAACAAGGGTTTTTCTGTGGTGGGCCTACTTAAATAAATTAATGCTAAATTCCATGTCATTTAAAAACATCATTTACAGCCTTGCCTATCTACCAAAGATCCCTGGCATATCATCAATCTGATGAAAACTGCATTTTTTACTCACTCTGTGATCGACCAACCTTTTGTGTTGATTCGCCTCTGAACTTTTTTTCAAGGATTTAAGCCTAACATAAATTACCTAATTGTTGTTGTTATTATTATTAATTATTATTATTAATTAATTATTAAATATTATTATTAATTATTATTATTAATTATTATTATTAATTATTATTATTATTATTATTATTATTATTATTATTATTATTATTATTATTAAATTATTATTATTATTATTATTATTATTATTATTATTATTATTATTATTATTATTATTATTATTATTATTATTATTATTATTATTATTATTATTATTATTATTATTATTATTATTATTATTAGTATTATACAAGACCTTCGTCTTGCCACTGTTGGAATATGGCGCACCCATTTGAGACCCAGGCAACATATAGTCAAGTTGCCATAATGTTGACACTGCAATATTAACTACTGTAAACTTTTGTTATGGAAATGTATTAAATATATTTAGGAGAGCAAGATTAGCTTGGTTGCAACTTGTGCAACCTTTAGCATTTCTCTGAATTCAAGATGGCGGTCTCAGCCATCTTGAATTTCAGCGAATTTTCAACTATTGATCTCGATGACATAAAGGGTCGTGTAATACCTATTTTAAAGGGTTTTCTAGGATGGCGAGTCCATTTCTGAAGTGTTTTTTGGATACGGGGTCAAAGTCAAGGTCAAATCAGAGGTCTAAGATCATATTTGACTGGACTCAGTTCAAACTGGAAGACATCAGCTATATCAAGGTGGCTGCGCCCACTGAAATATCAGCCCATACAGCCCTTGACGGAGGCTTTGAAATGCCTTTTTGAGTAACTCTATTGTTTTGACCTTCTTCTTTATTGTCTTGTAGAATTCACTGCTTAACGAAGCGGAGAACTGTCTGCTCTGCCCAATCATGAAGGCCAATGCGTTCTGAACATTCACTGTGTCTGGCGCCACTTGACCATAGCAGATGTTAGAGACACCTAGTTGCTCGTCATTAAGGGGGTGACAGTTCGCACCTGCCAGTAGGTCCTCTTTGGCACGCTGGGGAAGGTGCTCCATCTGTCGCACATGACGGCTCATGTAGCGGGCATAATTGTGGTGACCTGCTGCGAAGAAGTATGGCAGCCTTGAGACAGTGCTGCTGGTGGAAGTCACCGTTCTGCTCTCCGCGCAGGAACGTGAGCGACAACAGTGTAGGCTTGACAAAGCAGTCCACCCATAGCCTCCTGGCCAGGTGCCCTCTGGCTGTCTCCAGGTAGACAATCAGCTCCTCATATGTCTTGGCGCCATTCGATTAGACATTATGCAGCAACAAGACAATGATGAGACGGTATGCCGGTAGACCATTGGTCCAGGCCTTTCCGCTGACTATGCTGGTGATGCTAGCAAACACTGCGCTGATGAGAATGTCCACGCCAGATCCCTTCATCATCTATACAGCCCAGGAAACTCATGAGAGTGTGCATCACACCCGGGTGAAGTATGACGTTGGCCCAGCGCAGAGGATCGTTCATTGGACTAGGCATGCAGTCTGATACAGTTGGAAGTCGACTGTTTGTACTGCATCGCAAAACTACTGAGAGCCCTCTCGAAATTCACTAGCGTAGTTATTACAGTGCTGGGGTGAGAAGGCGGTGAATCGATCATCGGTCCGAACACAACCAGTGTATTGGACTTCTGGGCAGAGCTTGCCATCAAGCGGTCTTGCTGAGCATTGAAGCCCGCCCACTCAACTGGCCTGTCGTTCCCGTGGACTTGCGATAGCCATGCCGCATCTCGCTGCTGACTGAATACGACTGCCGCAGACTGAAGCTGCGATTCTTCAGCGGACAGAGCTTTCGTCGGAAGCAGAGAGGGTTCACCTTGGAAGGCCCCGTGTAGTGCTCCAGCTGTATACACTGGTGGGTGAGTCATACAGAGGACGCCTCGTGTTTCTTGAGTCGAGGGATAGTCTGGTGCATCACGCCGATGTGTCCGGTGTTGATGATGCCGGAAGGATGCTGGGTAAACGCCATGACCATGGTGTGGGTGCTCTTCATCCCATTTGGGCTCGCGATATACAAATCATAGTTGTCAGCCCAGCTGAATATAGGGCCGATCTTCGTGCTTAAGCCGAGTTTCTTGTGGTAATCTGAATGGTAGTCCAACATGAACTTGGCCACTGACTGGCGGAAACGCAACACTTCGTCGTATGTGCTCATTGAGTCTTGATGAGCTCTGAACTACCATACTTGTGGTGTAGTTTCACCGCGAGCCCGGATATAGTCTGGTTTCTGCCGGCACCACAAAGGTGCTACTGACTGCACTGAGACAACATCAGGGACGGCTTGGTGATGGCGCCTCCTGTTACAAGGCTAGATAGTAGTTTAAGAAGAGTAGCACTGGTGCTCTCAATGACCTTGTGACGAGCATAGTCACCGAGATTGTGGTCTCCAGGTGTAGATGTCGCCCTGAAATCGCTGGAAATCTTCCTCACCAGCTTCTCCAGCTTATCATCATCGCTGTTGCTGTTGTTTTTCTTGGCAATTGTGATAAACTGTCCGAGGCTGGCTTTGAATCCAACTACGCTTTGACAACCCTAGATATGGAGTAGAAGCAGCTTGTCGCCGAAGTAGGTTGTGATGCTGGACACAAACTGTCGTCTTGACACAGTGCCCGAGGCAGCGAGGTACATGGAGTACAGCTCCGATATCGTCCACGTCTCTGTCATGTTTTCAGCCATCGTCGTGACCACGGACCTCAGCGCCTCCCCCACAGGCGCCATCATGGGGGGGGGCACAGGAACAGGGGACATAGTATTGTGTATCAGCAGCAGGCAGATCAATGGCCGAACTTTGCATGTTTAATGAACTCCAACCCATTGCTCAACCTGCAAAACAAATGTCAATGCAAAACATCCTATGATATCCAGGACCTACCTACATGTAAACATATCAAACATACATGTACCTACCTACCCATCCTAGTAAACCCTGACATTCTGGAATAGGTAGGCAACGAACCACATATAATCGGTCAATAGAGGTGATTTTTGTTTCTTTTTTAGGTCAAATTTGACCTTTTACCTCTGATTTAAAGTTGACAATTGGCCCAAATTCAAGACGGCCGAGACAGCTATCTTGAATTCTGAGAAATGCTAAAGGTTCCACAAGTTGCAACCAAGCTAATTTTGCTCTCGTAACTTTGTAAAATATATTTCCATAAAAACGTTTACAGTAGTTAACATTGCATCTTCTCATGTAGGAAGTATAAGGGCGACAACTTGACTAATAACATCGACTAGTTGAAGGCCGATGCGTTTTTTGTAACCAACAAACGCAACCATACATCATCTTTGGAACCTGATAGATATATTCGGATAGCCTTCACTGAAACAACCAACACTCAACGGTCGCTTTGCCATGCTGTACAGAATCAAGAATGGACTAATCAAACATACCAGCCTGAAGACAAAACTAGTCCCACCACCGTCTTAAGTACAGCAATACGAAGGTAATCAAACTAGTTCACTTACTTATGGATGTTCATATTTACACCTCGATTTGCGTAATATAAGCCACCGGTCGCAGAATTCTTTCCCACTAAACAACAAAGTATGGTCAGGTTACAGTAGAGTTATCCGTGCAAATGGGACGCAACACGAAGAATTTACCGGGGTGACGTCAATTAACGGTCCCAAATTCCGATTAACACAATAAGAAAATGTATATGCACTGACGTTTGGACGAAAGAAATACTTCTGGCCTGAATCGGTGCTTCAGTTTGCTGGTCGGTTCAGTCAAAACTAAGACACATCGACAGACGGGGAGATGTTGTTGAAAACATTTCGCCGTCGCGCCGCCGTAATAAACCAAGAAATCAATTGTGGACAATATTTCGTCAAATCGGGGTTTTTACCCGTTCTCACTGCCGATGCAGAAATGACTGGCGATGAAATGTAATACAATTTTGCGGACACGATCAGCCAGGTGCATTGCAGCGCAATGACCCCTGATTTCCCCGTTTTCCTATGAAAATGCGCTGAAGTGACGTTATGGAGCTATGGGTGTTGATTGGCTATGTGAACGTCACGTGGAACAAAGTAACGGTACTGATGCGCCACCTTGTGTTGTGCATGGGTTGGCGACCTTCCTTGCGCAACCTCAGGTCGTTTGTTTTTTCACTCCTAGGGGTTCCCTGATGATAGCGGAACAACTCATTCACTTCCTGTGTTCTCAGTCGCCATTGAGAGCTGAACCATTACACTGATCTGTATGATACATGATAAAGAACGACGTGATAACTTATTAAGGGAAAAAATCATTAAAACATATTTTTTTTTTAAAAAAAAAAAAAAAAAATTCAGGTTACATCACATCACTTGATTATCGCCCACAGGAGGCTTGTTGATTACTAATACGCGTAGTGTATCGTTGTATCTTTTCAAAACATATCAATATAATATACTTATGAAACATTTAGTTACTTAGAACTTGCATATTGGAGTTAAAATGTAATAACTATAAACTATCGGGCTATAAAATATATAATGTTGAATGGTTGTTTTTGCTGTTTGTTAAAACAAAACATTTATGCGATGCGTAAATATTTTTCCTTCACACAAGTTTACGGCGCACGCGCGTATCTGAGAATGTGACAGGCGAACGTCAGTTATCACGTCGATCGTTGTCCCATATTACTCATGTCAGTGCAATGGCTCGACTCTCGGCGGCAGTATCTGAGAACACTGGAAATGAATTGCGAAGGAGAGTACCTAAGGAATGAAAGTACAGAACCATGCGCAACAATAAGTGACTCATCAATGCCATAATGTTGTTCCACGTGACCTACAAATAGCCACTCAACACCCACAGCTCCCTAATTCACTCATTATACTATGTACTTTGATTTTAGCATTACTCAACGAGCATTACGTTACATTTAATAATTATTATTAAACGAATAGAGGGGCCTATTTAATGTGTTATTATATGTTAGGCCAGGTACCGACATACGTGTCTCAAAACATTTTCGAAAGTCACATAAATTACTATCCAGGCAATTAATTAGATTTCCATAATACACAGGATACACATTTCATCTCTCAATAACGGTGACTGAATCATGACGAAATCGTCCCACGAGCATTCGTACTAATACCAACTACAAGGATACGTATGGTGAGTAGAAGATGCATGGTTTGTCGAAAATTGCTTGCAGCGCTCCATGGAATAGGCACTGAGTGTGTTTACCACACCGTCGTTCGCTGCATGTGTTGCAGAAGGAATAAGGCATGCACAATAACGAGCGATCTGTTTCAGAGGAACTGTGAATCTAGATCAAGGTGGATGCACACATCCGTGTCTCACACTATGTTTGTGAAGGAAATGACAATAAGTGGTGTTATCATTCCACTGAATTATGTTTCCTGAGCAATACTTGCTTGTCCAAATTGGTTCGTACCATAAGGATGTCATGCATGTGAGACAGCAGATTCCGGTTCAGTTATGAATATTATACCAAATTCTAACTATGGCATCGATGAAGCAAGATCAAACCAAATCGTGCGTTAAACGCTATTTCCTGGCAGCTGTTGACAGATAGTTTGGCCAACACTGAGTTAGGTGGCTAAAGAGTTGACCAAATAGTTGGCCGTATAAACGGTTTATTAGGTAACATCATCACAGAAAATGATCTAACTTTAACAGTTAATCCTTACTTCAGTTTCATATCAATGTGGGGTTGTATAATACAATTTTCGTTGACAGGATAACACCAACTTACTCAATTTTGCACGGCGTAAAACCTGACATATCAGCTGGATACCGCGCGATACCAAAGCCTCCACAGCCAGAGTCTGAAACATATTATGATGTGACGTGTATTCATCCCAATGAGAAATTGTTCACATATTGCATATTAAGCCTGTTGTGCAAGTCAGGGGTGTCATCTGGAGTTAACTTACATCTCATCCTGCCAAAAACTGCCGTCCGCTAATAATCGGTTGGTACCTCAGCGTCCCTGGCTATTGCCGGTCGAGTTGCTACGCGTGGACTTAGTAAAACGTAATCCTAGAGGGGATGCCAGCGAAGACCCGCATCCCTGTCTCACGTGTCTGTAGAATATTATTCTTTATTTTCATTTATTCACATGTTGGCGCCATATTGTATTCGTCGGTGCCCAAATAATGCAAAAATGTATTGACTATGAAATAAATGTATTGTTTAGTTGTGTCTGTCCTTTATTCAAATAGTTTACATTTACAAAATAGCAATGATTAATTTAGAGTGTCCATGTAATACAACACACAAAACTTATTTTCGCAATCACTATCTGATCTGATTGACAGTCATCTTGAATTATGCAATGTTGTGGTCATTTCCACGGGTAAAAACCCATATACACTTGTATTTATATTTCGTTGAAAGAATAGTTTTCATCTGATGTGAAATGTAACTACCCTATCTCTGTTGCCCGACGGGTGCGTCCTCAAATTTCGAGAAATTGGATAGGTCAGTATTTTTTGAAACTGAGTATGCTTCAGGGCATTGTCGCTCACCGTTGTCTTGTTCAATTGGCTAGTCAAATAATTCATCGTGGACATTGATAATACATATCTGAAAACAAAGGCGTAAAGGTGACGCCACGTAGGTTGTTGTCCATCCAGGACTATATAGCACTTACAGCGAGACACGCAGACCGGTTGTGAATATGGAGTTTTCATAAACGCTCCTGGCAGGCAGCAGTAGTACCCTTTCTCCTGCACTGTATGTCTTCTGTCAAAAGATAAGAAAGTGTTATCACTGAATGCCCGTAACAGTTCACCATTCACAAGCAACGACGCCTGGGTTACTACCACACAAGTAGCACGACTCATACTTTCTAACCTCATAACCATTAACAACATAAATACTACACTACTATGAAACTGTCACGGAACCTGTAACATCAAGAGCAGCGACGATGAACTCAGACGTCTATAATGAGTACCGACCACGACAGTAACAGCGCATATACATGCATGCGACAACAGCAACGTCAACAGCTGTTCGCGACAAACAAAACTAACGCGAATACATTACAAATGTAATCGTCTAATGTGCAAACTATTTGGAGCTACAAACCATTTGTACAATATTAATGTCGTCAGGTGAAATGAAATTGGCTGTGATAGAAAAACGCACATACAAACATGCATAACAACATACTACGAAGATAACTGCAAGTTGACCTCCTACCGCTCCATACACCACAACGTACTTGCAACATTTCGACCAGCCCATGAAGCCGCATGCCCCCCACTTCAGGCAGCGTGCTTTACACGGATGCTCTGTATTGACGCCGTCCTTGAGTACACATAATCCACATCCATCTGAAATAATGATATTCAATTAAATAAAAAACAAACATGAAAACATATATCTTAATCTCACCAGTAACTAGTGCGTTTAAGGATTTCCGGTTGTTGCAATAACTGGACGGTTTACACACTGCAAACCTACTGTGACGACAAATATGCGAACGTGACTTTTGGTTATTTGTTTTGTAAAATGTAGTGGTTAATTTGTCATAATTTTATCACACTCGATTCGTTACCGTCGCAAAATAAAAGTCAGTAAATGGTTAGCGGGCGATCTTCTGTATAATGGCATGTATATAGAACTCTGCTTTGCTCAGTGGTGTTTGGCAATGTGCATATGTGTTCTTACGTATTTTTTCCAGGCACTGACATCAACGTTATTCCTCGCCAGATGCTCCAGTCACTCATACAACCAATAGTTGGTAACGTCACGATCACTCCTCTTCTCCAATCACCAGGGACTTCTTCATTACACCAGATCAGATTGAGCAAGCAAGTTAACTCGTCTATGACCCCTCCTTATCAAGTGTCAATAGTTCAGCCGACACGTTATCGAGTCCCTATGTTTTTCTATTCTTGAGGCTATCGATGGTTCTTGCGACTTCTGCCTTGGTGCTTAAATCGTTGCTGACATCTCACTATATTGTGTTTGGTTCAGTCTCGAAGAGGAAGAGTGTGATAGTGTTGGTTGATTACTTACTTCTCGGAAATGTTCAGTCCAGCTCACGGCTTGTTCCTCGCTTGTTAGAAGCACTCTGCCAACTTTACTTTGTAAAGGTATGTTGGTATTGCCTTTCGCACAAGTTAGCTCTCGCACAAACCTATGCACCGTCTTCGAGTCTTACAGTGCTGCTGCTTTTTGCGTTTATTGGTCTTTCTCTTCCAAACATTGCCTCTACTTTGTCACTCACCTTTTTCAGAACCAACATCTGCCCCTCTGTCGGTTCGGTCTCACTAGGTACACCGTCTACTACTAATACATATCTAATGAATCTCATTCGCTATATTACCATATGTCGAGGACGAGGGCCCAGGGACAAGGTTATAAAACCAAACTCGGTGCTCATGCTCAACTTCCTGCTCAGACACACATCTCGTGATCAGCTGACAATACGTGCTCACGGTCGTTATACAACGTCTTGAGTACGTACTCAACTGAGCACGCGGCCTTGAGCTTATGCTCAACGGCGAGCTAATGAAAGAACTCCTATGACGGAGGGACGGTGTTTTTTTCTCGAAAATAGACGCAGCTACAATGGAACTCTCTGGTTGACGAAGATAACACACGTTCAACTATGTAATCTAACAATGGATGGACGAAGACCTTCTAAGTTGTGACATGTGTTTCTTTTTTGGTGAAAAAAGAAGGGAACATCGACATAATAACTTTGCATGGTCACGGAACGTACTTCGCAGTGAACAACGGAACAGAAATGACACATAAATCATGAAAGATGAAATAGTACATACATTCATATTATTAGCCTGCATTCGTCGCGGTGTATTCTACTGTAGACATAGTAGTGTTGACTGCAATGGCCGACAGTTGAAGCAGCAGCAGTGAAGAAGAACATGCAATTTTGCTCGGTGCATTGGTTGTGCTGCAGCAAATTAATGACGAAGAAGAGAAAGAAAAGCTGAAGAAACGGAAAAGATGGTGGGTTCGCCTAAGCATTCCGCAGGACCAGCAGTTCGGCGCATTCCATGCTCTGGTGAAGGAAATTAAAGTGAAGGACCCCAGAACATTTGCACACTTTGTCCGGATGGATGCACATCAATGTCAATATATTCTTCGCCGTTAATCGTCCACAAAGACACAGCCATACGCGACGCAATACCACTTGCTGAAACTCTTCGATTTCTAGCGACGAGTATATTACATAATGTATTGTGTGAACGTTATCTTGACGTTTCAATGATTTGATTGCTTTAGTATAATGTTTGGCTTTGCTTCAGCTATTATCGTATATTTTATGCGCATTAGCTGGACCTGTGCAATCTACAAAGAGCAGCAACCATCTGCAGATTGCGCAGGTAAGGCGTGTCTATTTATAGCCTGGACCTGGTGGCCACGCGAATATTGGTGCACGTTGCTAAACTTCAGACATAGCTTAGTCACAGGTGTGTTGTCATAGATTGCCTACCTACCATGGTAAGTTATACAGTAATGAAATGCGGTGAGAACTTGAGAATCTGGCCAACACTCCTGGTGGAGTCAAACGGTCAGAAATGCGGTAAGAACAAATGTTTTTTTCATGTAGGTGGTGTAGATATTAATTGTAATTAACATGAACTGTTTGATTTAGCATTACTAACCACTGAAATATTGATATGAAATATCAGATATACCATCAGGCATATATCAGTAATTTTTCATAAATTGATTATTTATTATCCATAACAGTAAACCCCTACTTGGTAACAGCCAAACCTACAAACAAGCAACCTGGGGCAGTTTGTCACACAACATACTCTTTTTTGTAGATAAGAATATACTAATTACCAGGCTACCTGTCAATAAAGAAATGTTCACTGTTGTACACTGATGATATTCTGTGTATACATTTGTTTGATAAATGAATGTTTGCGTGGCCTTGTCGTGTCTTACATGCGACAGCTGTTACATGTACATGCAAACATGGGGGTGAATAGTTAATAATACTGTTAATGGTTTATGGTCATCTTGGCTTAAAACGTGGTTGTCTCTTTCTTGATTAGCTAGGGTAGGTAATTGTCATCACTGTGTTTGCTAAATAAGTTACAATTTGTATTAGTATGATCAGGAGTATATATTTATGGTTTTGTTTACAATTTGAATATGTCATGCACACAACAATAACATTGCAAACTGGTTTACACAAGTTTGGCTAACTGAAGTGCAATTGACATTCTAGCAAAATTATAATTATAATAAGTGTCGAACACACCTCACTTTGCTTTACTAGAATCTTATTCACAGAAAAACAACTAAGCGGATGGTGATAGGATGTGATGCTGAAAATTTATTATCAAGTAATGCACTGATTGATTTACCACAAACTCTACGGAGGAATGATAATTTATCATGAATTTTTGCGACAGGAATCCAGGGCACATACATATTTGAAAACCAACCAACTTCACAAATATCTGTTCCGGAATGTGACCCATCCCGAAATAGTGCATGGTATGAATCTATGTTTGAACGTATATAAAAACATGGCAAAACAATGCACTGAACACTTAGTCCACTCTGGATTTCTCCAACCCAAATCAAATCTAACCACTGCAATACTTGTGACTAGTAATGTTAGTTCACACACATTTGTTTTACAAATGCAAGTTATTATTTCATGATATATGTCCTACAGGTAACAGTTACCACCAATCTCTTGAGTATCAGTACAGAATTGGTCATACTACCAGAAGATAATCGCGTATACATGTTCAGCAATCTATCTTGCACTGAAGGACAAATACATAAAGGAGTAGAGTTGGGTTGTTTATGAAGTCATGAATTCAGTTAATAATACATAACACATCTACATAAATAATTTAGCCATACGGTGCTAAAACATTAATTAAATATATAAAAATGTCAGATAAAGCAATATGGTCGGTTGCTCATAATATAAGAAAAACATTTCCTTTTGTTGTATACCAATCCATGGAAGGAAGCTGTGTGACCCAGACAATGTTCTCACATGAAATTATATTTTCTTTCATCTATGAACACAATACCAAACAATTTAGACCACACTTGTAGACACAGTGAAGTTCACCATAACTACAAGGAATCTAAATATAATGACTGACTAATAACTGCTTAGTTAAGAGTAACACCTTTGAAATCCCAATTCTGGTTTGAACAATACCACACTACTATAGACAAAAGAAACACTGGGTATACTGAAGTAGTAGACAATGTCCCAGCTTCTGAAACAATGTTGTATTATTTATTTATGTGATATCATCTCATCAACATACATTTCAAATGAGCGGTAACACACAAGTGATATGAAGTCTTCATGCAAGATATTCATTATTTGGATCAAAATCTCGTCCATGCATCACTGTAGCCTTTTTCTGGAAAAAGGGCAGACACAATCACTTATAATATTACACATTTGTATTATTAATAACACATATAACCCATACATATATGAGGATCTTATCAGAGTTATTTCATATTTATTATATGCATATCATGTGCTGATTCTGTAACACTTATTAGGGTACATGCAAACAGACTGTTACCGAACTACAAGAAATACTTTTTTTAAATAAAATAGACTGACAGATTATAAAATACCAAAAAAGTCACTGTTAGAAACCGTGTGTCCTATCTGCACTGACTGTGCAGTAAATATCCTTCCAATGACCGAGTCCAGAAATTTGTATTCATAGTTCTTTTGTTATATCACATCTATGTACTAAATCAGTCACACCTGTTACATTAAGGTTAAGCAAACACCATGTTCCGGAACTAGAACATATTTCTTATGAAAACAGATGGCAAAATCAAAAGCTGTCAAAAAACGTCATGTTCAAAACCGTGTGTCCTACCTGAATTGACAGTACGTGACATTTTTCTCGTGCCATGAGCTACAGACACAATGTAAAGCTATTCCTTGTCAGGTGTAAACAAGGGGTACGGACGGGTTTTACCTAGTTTAAATTTTAGGTCATGAGTGTATATTTTAGTATTTAATTAGACAGATATGGTTAGACTACACCTGGAGTATGTGTCATGTGTCTGGTGACCTCATCTGAAAAAAGACAGAGACCTCATTGAGCAACGTCTATACAACATACCATACAACAGCAGATTAAAATGTTCACAGTGTCCATCAAGGTGATGTGATGCAGGAACACTTGCATCGTAAATAAGAAAATGTCTGCAAAATCCGGTCGAAACATGTTGACGATTGCAGCCCCATCAAGAATGACGACTTGTACGACATTGAGTGGGGGAATTGTCTTGTACAGGAACGAGATCTTCCAAGCAGCCACCAAGATCAAAGTCTACTTCACGTTCATCAGATGTTGCCACTTCGCGTGCTTTGTTGTACAACGTTACCAGGCATTGGGTAAGATATTTGGCCTCTTATGCGATCATGTCCCTAGCACTTTAGTTTCGCAAGAAGGGCAGTATGACAGCCTACTGTCTCACTCGAACATCAACCTGAAAGGTCGATGCATTGCGTAGACTCTCCAATGGAGACATGCAGCAGAAGAAACTTGTATCGGTGGAAGGAGGTGCTTCCTCTACAGACTGACTGGGTAACTTCTTGGAAACATCTGTATTGTCTTCAATGTGAGATTTCCTCTTCTCTCGTCGCTGAAATGATGTCTTATTGAATTGCAATTTACAAGAGTCGTACCATTTGACTTTGTGCTGCGGAAAATTGCCTCAATGCCTACACCATCATCTACCTTGACAGGTTGATTATCTTAGACAAGCAACCAACCCTTGATATTGTCAGTGATAGTTTTGTAACCTACCCCCTCTGCGTCATGTGTTGAATAAACAGCGCAGCGAAGCATCCGGTGTGTCCACCTGACACAGAACGCATTTGTTCCAAATTGTCGACAGGCATTGTACATAGGATGTCACAGGGCCAGGCTGGTCCGCCACTTTATATACTATGACCATTCGAATATTATATGACAACTTGGTCGCTAGGTGGCGTAAGGTGGTACATGTTTATTTTCACTGCTCCTTTCAAATTATACATTTGAAATCCAAAATTCTGCATTTCTGTGTTTGACATTGATGCAGCTTAAAGACCAACACTCTACTTTATTTGGATATGCAGGCACTCTTGTAAATTATACCAGTTACGCCGCCGAAATTGTACGTTTATAACATTGTGGGCGATAATACAGCCCGATTTAATTCTTCGCGCCAGTACAGTCAACATACAAAGACAGGGTAAACCTTATAAACTGTTGACTAACGGGCCTTTTCAAGACGTTTTCTTTATACCCAGAATCGCCCTGGGGGTGAAGACCTCTGAACATTTCATTTGCACGGGCACTAAACGTCTTATTACATCGCACAGGCTTGCTGAGCGCGAAGAATTAAACGGTCTGTATTTAGCCTTTTAAATAGATTATTGTATCAACTTGATTATGTCTATGTGATATTTTTCAATGCTTTATTTTATATACATATCATTTTTATTTAACAACTGGTTATATATAATATTGTTTTATATTTGAGAAGTAGGCTGATTTAAGGTCAACACAATTTTATAATCAGTGTGACCTCTCATCTATTTATTTATAATGTTATTAAGTTTTAGTGCTGTTGACCCATACAGCGCATTGGCACATTTACACTATTTTATAACATCTGATTGTTCTCAAACTCTTACTATTTTATGATACACTAATTTTACAACTTGAGCAGATTTTGTCAAATGTCACCACTGTTCTTATTCAGTGTTTTACTGTTATGCTGTTCTGCAGCTTCTAGAAGCCATGATTTTACCTTGTGTAGCAAACTGGCGCACTGGTCAGATGTCATCTCAACGCCCTCAAAATATATAAGCACACAAGAATCCTTAACATATCTACATAGTCTGCCATGCCTTAATCTCTGTTTCAACCGAAAATTACTGCCAATCCCCCGTTCCACGCCAACATTTAAATTGGCATTGATCCTGCTGCTAGCTGGTGATGTAAATCTAAATCCTGGACCGGTGGTCAGGCACAACATTCGCCTGGCCACCACTAACATTCGTTCCATTCGTGATAAAACTGCCTCTCTCACTGATCTTATAATTTCGAAAACAATTGATATCCTTGCTGTCACTGAGACCTGGCTCAGACCCCACAGCCGCATGTATTGCCGACATTTCCCCTCCCGGTTACGTCTTCCACCATAAACCACGACCAGTTGGTCGAGGTGGTGGTGTTGGTTTTCTTGTTTCAAAACAGTTTAAAGTAAACCTTCAGCCCAGCCCTAACTATACCACCTTTGAGTCAATGTGTCTGAACATATCAAATTCCTGTTTCTCTGGTCATTTCATTTGCATTTATCGCCCTCCAGGTCATCCAGCTAATTTCTTTGAACAGTTCCAGGATCTTTTGGAAAATGTTGTAACCATACACTCAGATTTTTATATTGTTGGCGACTTTAATCTTCATTTGGACACACCATCTGCAACAACTACTACATTTAATGACATTCTAGCATCATTTGACACAACACAACATGTAAATTTCCCAACACACATACATGGCCATTGGCTCGACATCATAATAACTCGCTCCTCTTGCAAAAACATCCAGACACCCACAGTTGTAGATGGCTTGTCTGACCATAATACAGTAATTGCTAATCTTAAAGTTCGTACAGCCCCTGCCGTGTCCAAACATAATGTGTTTTACAGAGCCTTTCACAGTATCAACATTGCAGCATTTATGGCTGATATCACCACGTTCAACCTCGTCACACATCCCAGAGAACATTTATTTACCTATTTCCAACCTAAGTTTCATCTCAAAAATACTTGAAAAGGTTGTAGCTAATCGTCTCAGATCTCACATCTACAAAAATGGTCTATCCAATGTGTCGCAGTCTGCATATAAACAATTTCATTCTACAGAAACTGCTCTTTTAAAAGTACACAATGACATTAACCTCAAAATCGACAATGGAAAAGTTACCGCCCTGACCCTGCTTGACCTATCCGCCGCTTTCGACACCATCGACCACAATATTCTCATTACACGTCTATCAACATGGTACGGCATATCTGGCACAGCCCTAAGCTGGTTTACTTCCTATCTTACTGACAGACAGCAAGCCATTAAAATAGGTAACTGCTTTTCAGACATGTTGCCCACGTCATGTGGTGTCCCACAGGGTTCTGTTTTGGGGCCTTTGCTTTTCACTTTATACACAACACCTTTAAGCTCTGTTATCCAAGGTCACAACTTGGATCATCACCTTTATGCCGATGACATCCAAATCTACATTTCGTTGACTACACCAGATGCTTGCCGCTCCTTAAACCAGCTCAGGGATTGTCTCCAATATGTCTCCCTTTGGATGAAAAATAGTAAACTAAAGTTAAATGCAAACAAGACCGAATTTATCATCATTGGTACCGTAACGCAGCGTGCAAAACTCGACGGCTTTTTCCCGACACATATCCTAAATCAGAGTGTAACACCAGCCCCCTCCGTTTCAAATCTCGGAGTTAACTTTGACGAAAGCTTCAATTTCAAACAGCACATATCAAAAACATGCCGTTGCTGTTTCTACCATATCCGTGATCTTCGTCGTATTCGCAGATTTTTATCACTTTCTGTTGCTAAAACCATCGCGACAGCTCTAGTAAGCAGCAGACTTGACTACTGCAATTCCCTCCTTTACAATACTGCGAACAAGGATATTGCAAGACTTCAACGTGTCCAGAACTGCTTGGCAAGGGTAGTTACGCGTTCTCCTCGTTTTTCTAGCTCGGTGCCGCTTCTAAAATCATTGCACTGGCTCCCTGTGCATTATCGCATTATTTTCAAGATTTGCACAGTATCCTATCAAGCACTCGCATCTAAACAACCAACATCTAAACTCAATGCTAACTCCAGCAAGGAATTCCAGAGAGCTACGCTCAACCAGTAGTAACCCACTTTACATCCCTCGGGTTAAGACGAAAGCTGGGACCCGAGCTTTCTCGGTTGCTGCACCAACTCTGTGGAATTCGCTTCCTGTCAGTGTCAAGTCGGAAGGTAATATAGTTTCCTTCCGCCGACGTCTAAAAACATATCTCTTTAATGCTGCCTATCCTCCTTAGCTTCCTAGAACCTTCGTCCATCCATCAACGACTCACGCACTGTTCTACGTTTACGCAACCCCTTGGTTTTGTCGCGCCACTGAGCTTGATTTTCGAGAATATTGGCGCATAAGAAGTTATTATTATTATTATTATTAACTACAGTCATCTGGTGGTAATAGCACGCAAAAAGGTTGTCATAACTCTATGGATTACCTGCACTACAGTCTACATTATATTTGTGTTATTATTAATACACTCATCATTTATATCATCTAACAGAACAAATATTCACAACGAAGCGCGGTTTCCTCAATGTTTTCACGTGACGTCATCGCAGCCACATGTTCAGCAACAAAGCCTATTACGATCTGACAGGTCAGGGGAATTATGTGGGATACTTGGATCTTTTTACCTATGTACACTTTTCGGTATTTGCATGTTTAATGCTATAAATGTGTTTAAATGCAAAAACATCCAGGTACTATTTTACTATGTCATTACTCAGTGCTGTAATCATCTGGCTTTAGTTACGCCGGTGTTTATAATAAATAAATATTTAGACTACTTAAATATAAAAACGTTACACTGTAGTAAGTTTAAAATGTTGACAAAATACATGTAAGGGAGCCGCATTTCCTCCGGTTGTGCAGAAGGAAATGGAGGGGCATACAGAAACACTGTTCTGAAGTTAAGCTAACCCCACATTCAATCGTACACTTGGAACGTTGCCTACTTCAAATTCGTGCTTATGTAGATCCGTGGTATTTTACATTATGTCCACAATAGCGTAAATAGAGACGAATTGTTATTTGTAAAGCCTTAGTATGAAAGCGTCATTTTACAGAAATCCCTGTTGGCAGTGTTGCTGTTCTGCAATAGTCAATACACAATACTCTTAAACTTCATGAATTGAAGCTGACCATGATACATACACATAAATAACGTGTGTTACACTTTATTTTTAAGTAACAAAAACTTCTTATAGCACTATGTCAAGTTATTAAGACAGCTCAAAATGGTTATCTACCCGGATGAATTCACTAAATTGAGAGGTCTATAGTTCCAACACTATGCAACCGTGCCAGGTAGGACATTGCATTGTGATTGTGAATGTAGACATTGAATTGAATTTATTCAACAAACAACAACATATATACTGTAAAAGGTGAATTTGTAAGTAGCACATAAACATGAAACTATACATAGCATCTATTTGCTGTGTATAGATTCCATAAGAAACACACGCTATCGGTGTGCTGGAGGAAATCCGAGAAGTTAAACACTTATTATTTGTATTTTCTAACAGGTGTCTAAACTAATTTATACACCATCCTATACTTTATATTATAATTAATAAACATAATTTAATTATTGATAATTGTTATTACTTTCTAGTATTTTCGAGAACTTAAGTAAAACAGACACTGGACTGTAGAGACTTATTGTACGTCAACTGAAAACTATAATGAATTCATCAATTATTTGTCAACGGTCGTATCAAATTTGCGGTGTCACCAAAACAACAGTGTTATCCTCGCAGGGGACTACAATATAAACTTGTTAAAAATAAATGAGCAAGAACACTGTAGCACATTCTTTGATATGTTAACTTCATTCAGCCTCTTCCCACAAATTACCCTTCCTACAAGGTTCACGACATGCACTGGCACACTTATTGACAATTTCTTTTGTAATTTAACAAAACACATTTTATAATGTACAGCAGGAATATTAATTAAAACATTTTCTGATCACCAGCCATATTTTATGTTCGTGGACACCACCCTTAAATAGGATCATCCCACAAGATTTATACAAGTTAATGTACAAAATAAAGAGGCTATGTTAAAGGTAAAACATTATATGCACTCTTCTGATGTATACAGTAAATTAGACACTAAACCAAATACTGACCCAAACCATAATTATAATATTATCATAAATGAAATAAACCAAGCTAAAAACAAATATATGACTAGCAAATTAGTGAAATTTAACAAATACAAGCATAAAATGTCTACATGGATAACTCAAGGCCTGTTAATCTCAATAAGATACAGAGATAAACTCTACAAAAAAACTAAAACTCACTAACCCTGAATCTTCCGAATATGGCATATTATTGGTGAACTTAAAAACGTACAATGGCATTTTGAAAACAAGTATTCGCAAAGCAAAACAATTATATTATGACAAATGGTTTAATTATTTTTAATTTGATATAAAAAAACACGTGGAAATTATAAATGAAACACTATCTAGACTTAAAACAAATAAATCATTTCCTAAATCTTTTATAGATTCTGATTTAATAGTGACAGATAAATCTGAAATTGTAAAACAATTTAATGCATATTTTACTAATATAGGTAGTAACCGGGCAAAGAATATTAAATATAAAGGCATTCGTGGACATACATATTATCTAAATAAAATAGTAGAAAGTAACTTTACATTTAAATACATTGAAGAAGATGTCATAAAGAGGACAATAATTAATTTACCCAACAAAGGTAGCTATGGATATGATGGTCTCTCCACTAAATTGCTAAACATTCTTGAACCAGCACTAACCAAATCTCTAGCTTTATTAACAAACCAAGTGCTAACCACAGGAATATTCCCCGCTAAATTAAAAATTGCAAAAGTAATCCCAGTCTATAAAAAGGAGAGCAAACGGTATTTAGTAATTATAGACCAATATCACTTCTACCAGCTATTTCAAAAGTACTGGAAAATTTAATTTTTGAACAACTGTCATGCTACTTAAAATACTCTAAGCTTCTGTTTGATCATCAGTATGGGTTTCGACCGAAACATTCAACAGAATGTGCGGCACTTGAACTAATAGATAGAACCTGTCGATGTTTGGCATCTCCATCGCAGTGGCTAGTAGACCGGAAGTGGGGAGTACATCTTGTGCGCTCGTGACCTTTGCAGCCAACTCCGCCGCTCGCGAAGCGCCGCGAGCGGCGGAGACAGCAGTCCAGTGCATATAAGTCCGTGGTTATACGAATCGCTCGGCAATTGGCCTTGACCCTGTGTCGCCAAACAATAAACGAATGGTTCCCATAACCGAAAAACTGTCACCAAAACATAATTATTGCAACACTGTATCGTACTGTCGTCGTCTGCCGCTTAAGTTTCGAAATGTTCAGTAAACACTGCCGTTTTAGCTACAACACAGTGTCTGTCAAATCATTCTTGTTACACCACCTCTTCAAATCAATCGACAACACTTCGTAAGCGACTCGGACGTTGAAATCGGACTGCACATCTTATCAAAAACGACGAACTTTGACAACGAAATCGACCAATAGGGCGTGCAAGTCTCGCGCGCGAAAACGAGGCTGGGGCAGTTGGGGGCAGGAGGTCCATGATATACTCCATGTTAACATATAGGACTTTGTTTTGTTTTTGATCGTAATAATC
>JAODUO010000300.1:135000-250000 GCA_025642075.2 Ridgeia piscesae
TTATGTAGGGTAGGAGTGACATAACTGTTTTTGTATATTTTTATTTCACAATATAGTAACAACAGACTATGCATGATTTTCTTGCAGATTATATGGTTGGCTGTCACAGGCATATTCTCTATGCATATATACGCAAGCAGTCAGTTGCAGTGTGGTCAACACCATAAGAGGTATTTATTTTTTATACAATATTGGCCCATAAAATAAGGCACGAGTGGTCACTTGTAAAGTGGGTACAAAAATACCAGATTAAGGGATGACATTGACTTTTTGGCCTCCTGCATGATATATATGTAGCTTTCAAAAGGGCCTAAATTAAAGGTTTAAAAAAATCAAAATTCATGTTAGGGGTCAGAGCACAGTTAGACTTCCTGGTCTAACCCATACGAATGTAGTACCTTAATAATTGTCATTTGAGATTTTGAAAAATTCTTTTTATGTGAATGAGTACAATAGGACAGGCATACTAGTAGGTTCAGTGCTATGATGTATCTGCAGTGCAATGACGCATGTTACTGTTAGGCGTAGTGAATTTTAGGCATTATTTTTACATGACCCTGCAAATGCAGAAATGGGTGCTCAGTTTGGTCAATATTGAGGGGCAGTACACATGTATGCATTTTAAGAGAGCCTGAGATATCCTTTTTTGACAAAGTTTAATCAGCATATGAGTGACATGACTGCAGTGATTGTGTTAACACATTTTCTCAGGTCCAGTTTCCTTATAATCTAACAAAACGTTAACATGGTCGCCAATGGGAAAATCAAAAGTGCTCTGTGACCGGAAGCAGTGAGACAATAGCGAAATTATAAGGACAACCTTTCTCATGCTGAGATTATGGCCTTAATACAGCCATACGGCCAAATATAAGAACTGTTACAAGGCCGATTCAAATCAACCTTGTCGAACAGGGACAGAGAAACGGATGGAATGCTGTGACGGCAGAGGTCAACGCTCTATCGACGACGTTGCGGAGTGTGGACGACCTAAAGAAAAACTGGCAATGAGAAATTGTTTTGTTTTCGGTTGATAAATATTTGAATAAAAGTGAATTTAAAATGGGATAACGTTGTTATTTATATAACAATTAAAATACTGTTTGCAGTGTTTTGAAATGCATTGAATGAATATATATATATATATATATATATATATATATATATATATATATATATATATATATATATATATATATATATTTATATATATATATATATATATATATATATATATATAATATATATTATAATATCAATATATAGTGAGACATGTGTGATAGAATATATGATATATATATACAATCTAACCCTTTTTATCTTATGACAGTGAAGAAATAGATACTTCAGTTGACCCAACCTCTGGAGAGCTCCAGCGTTGATCTTATAAATGCGACAACGCCGGAAATCAATAAAAGGTGTAATAATAAGGACCCATAATAATAATAATAATAATATTTATTATTTTTAAAGCGCAATATCCAAATATGCTCAAAACGCTGTACAATAAAATAAAAAGCTATTTGTCACGTCCATGTCAGTGTTCGAAAAGTTCAAAACCACCATTTCATTGTAGTAGATCATATTCATTTTCGGCAACTTACAAGGAGGCAGGAATTTTGTTTTCCTTTGCTCTCGGCAAATTCCGGATGGCGGATATAGTTGACATCCTGAAGAATCGGTTGACGAAGTACTCGTCAAAGTCGACATGATCTGATTTCCAGAATAAACGTTGATACTTACTTCTGGTCGACACCACATTAGAAACGTCGACTACTTCTAACTGCAAGTTAGCCATCACCTTCCTGAGCACAGTTTGTCGGTTCTCACGCGGCAAGAACGCCCCTTTACTGTAGACGTTGTTGAATCCAATAGCAACACTGCGCTAGGCCGGAAGTAAAGACAGCGCACGAATATCGATAGCAACAATGTCGTTCGAACGAGGGCTGAGCCTGCGCACAGTTCTGAACGGACGAGTGTCGAACAAACGTGTGTTGAGCACCATGGAAGACTTGCTGACGTCATCAAGAAAGACAGTCTCAAGTTTAGTACTGGTCGATTCTCCAACGGCATTTGTCGCAGCTTCGAGACCAATAATATCGTTGCACGCGACATTGAGTGACATCAAACCGGACAGCGGGGTGAAGGCATCGCTCACCAGCTTGGTGACATTGCAAGACCGCAGTGACAATTGGGTGACGTTCGTGGCATCTAAGCTAGCAAACGTCTTCTTCGAAACAGTGCCGAACTTGCAATATTTCCCAGAAAATTCCAGCGACTTCAGTGACGTCATCCTTGCGAAGCTTGGTCCGAGGGGAACGTCCGGAAGGCGCCGGATCTTAAGAGGGTGATTGCGTCCCCGGAGAGGTCGAGGTATGCGAGCAGCGATAGATGTGACAGTGCCCCGTTCTCCAGCACCGTCACGGTCCAGCTGGCGAGTTTCAGTGTGCATAGGTTTCGAGGCAACCTAGCGGGAATGTCATTTACACCGCTACACGTGACTTGAAGGCCGCCGGAATCGTGGGTGTGCACGCAGTGAGGGACCGGAGAGACGTCCGCTCGTGCCGTCAGTGGCAGAAGACACGCGACTTGGAGGGAGAACAGCGACCGGCGGGTAGGTTCTTGGGCCGCCATGGATCCTGAATCAAAACGCTTCCAATGACACACGGTCAGACTTATACACACATACATACTTACTCATATGTATATACACTCACACATATATACATTCATAGACACGCCACATACACATACATAAACTCAGAGTCTCAGACTCATACATACTGTCGCTAATGGTTATCACGGATTCAAAACAATAGTTACTAGACTAGGGTAAAATTGCATTTTTTTGTTATTTTCTTGGCACCACTTTCGTCAGAGGTGAGTTGATCATGATTTCCTTTTCATTGTTATTTTATTTTATTCCTCTCATTTTACTATCATTTCTCTGTCGGCAGTTCCAATACCTTCTATCTGTTGCTCTTGTTCTCCGTTCTTCTCCCATTGTTTCTAAATCACTTTTAATGCAATCATCCATCGCAATTTCGGTCTTCTTCGTCTACATTTCTCTTCCACCTTCTGGACATCTGTTCTCTTTGTCTGCTTTTCATCTCCCATTCTTTCCACATGACCGACCCATGTATTCCTCAATAATTTGTTCTGAACACTTTCCTTCGATCCAACCTCTACTCAACCTCTACTGTCATCCAGTCTTCTCTTGTCAGCTCTCTTAACTTCCACAATCGTTTTACCATGTTTTATTTCGTAAACCAAGGACCTTTTCCTGTTCTTCCTCTGTTAGTGCCATCGTCTCTAGTGCATTAATTCATGCATACACACATACATACGTACGTACATACGTAGGGGGGCATTTCAGTGCACGGGAGTATGTCCACCTTCCAATCATTTCCTCTGAAATATTATGTCCCTATTTTGCATTAAAAATGTACTGAAGACATCATGTAAATCCAACTCAAAAACTGTGCCGTAATTACAACTGACCTAGAATAGTTGGCACGTATGCTTACAATACAAACACAACGACGAACGATATAGGATCGGGAACATTCGCACACATTGTTTAACAAGATTTAACAAGATTGCCACCCAGAGATTCAACTATAGATGGCAGGTGGACTAGGAAGCCATTTGGCTTATCGATAGTCCAACCTATCTATCGAAGTATAGCCCGCCCGTCTTAGGTATATGTCGATTTTATTTTTAAATATATTAACACTACTAGCACCTGCACAATCAGCTGATAATCTGTTCCATTCGTTTACTGTTCTTTGTGAAAATGAAAATTTTCTAATATCTAGTCTACAGTCTACACTGCTTCTTTGCTAATGGAACTCAATGTCCTCTAGTCCTTCTCTCTTTCTTGACCGTGAAAAAATTTTTCTGTCAATGTTTTCATACCCATTCAATATGTTAAACACCTCAATCTGATCTCCTCTCAATCTTCTGGTTAAACCACATTCTTTTAGACGCATTTCATAACTAATATTCCTGAGTTTTTGTATCATTTTGGTTGCTATTTAAAGTCTACACACAAAGTTAGCTGCTTTCACAAGTCGGTCGTTGTTGTTTCATCACAAAAGAGGTGGAACGAGCTGTTAAACTTGCTTGACAGTGCCATCTAGAGTCCGATATGTTTGTTGATAAACGCGTTCTCTATACGTTACGTGTCCGTGTGTCCACTGCGTCGTTTTATCACACAACATCGCACATGATTAGCATTACAAAAACATTGGTTCCATTAACCTTTTCGTTGTTGCAAAACAGCTGACTTGCCTAATGTTGTTGTGGAATTGAAACGATTTCATATGTAACAACTAGTCAAACGTGCGACTGAAGAAATGTTTAGTTTGTTTCACGTCGACACAAATCAGTAAGTAGTAGTAGTAGTAGTAGTAGTAGTAGTAGTAGTAGTAGTAGTAGTAATAGTAGTAGTAGTAGTAGTAGTAGTAGTAGTAGTAGTAGTAGTAGTAGTAGTAGTTTTTGTTCTTGTGGCATTGAAACCGAATTCATATGTAGCAACTAGTCAAACGTGCGACTGAAGAAATGTTTAGATTGTTTTACGTCGACACAAATCAGTAAGTTTTTGCTTACGAGAGAGCTGTCTGGACACACTCCAAATACCTGTGGATGTCTCTCAAAGAACACGACGACCTTTGACCTGACTTGCTTGAGTTTTACTTTGACGAATTCAGTGAAAGCAATGGTGAATGACAGGAACACACACGCGCATGCGCACGCACACGCACAATTAAGACAAGACTGGTCCAGTAATGATCGTTGACCCTGCAAATCATGGGTCTGGACACCGTATTTGTGCTGTTATGTGCAATATTTGCTGAGGTATGGTAAAAAAAGATTTTTTGAATCATGGCGGCACTAATTTGCAAACTAAACTCGTAGACACACGTGATAATGTCCAGAATGTTTTTTGTGTAGTCGCTGACCATCATAACATGCGTATATACACATTGTTTTGTCAGTTATCAGTAACATTGGCTGAGATATAGTGAAAATTGATTTTTAATAATGGCGGCACTAATTTGCATAAAAACGATACGTGGCAAATATTGCTGACGTGTTATCACAGCAAACCGTATTCTACGTATTTTTTCCAATCTAGTTATACCAATTAAAAGTACATTTCCAGGGGGTGCACGGTGTCCCCCTCTTCCGAATTGACAACATGGTCTACGTGCGTTTTGGTACTCAACCGTGTTTTCATGATAACAGCTTTTTGGTTTTAACTACTCTGTTTTATCGCATAATA
The DNA here is from genome assembly GCA_025642075.2 of Ridgeia piscesae. Classification (NCBI taxonomy): domain Eukaryota; kingdom Metazoa; phylum Annelida; class Polychaeta; order Sabellida; family Siboglinidae; genus Ridgeia; species Ridgeia piscesae. Next base: position 140,285 of record JAODUO010000300.1, read on the forward strand.
TAGCGAGCATTGATGCCATTAATATAAATTGTTGGCTATTGCCACATATCCATGTTGCTCAAGGTGACGTACAAACACGAATACAAACTTATATAACAAATAAAGGTCGAATGGGCAGGTGAACTGCATGAAAGTGTTACTGTGGAGTCCAATAAGTTTATTGACAAACGCCTTTTCTACACGTTATGTGTCCCAGTTGATGCCAGTGGGCATTGTGTGTGTGTGTGTGTGTGTGTGTGTGTGTGTGTGTGTGTGTGTGTGTGTGTGTGTGTGTGTGTGTGTGTGTGTGTGTGTGTGTGTGTGTGTGTGTGTGTGTGTGTGTGTGTGTGTGTGTGTGTGTGTGTGTGTGTGTGTGTGTGTGTGTGTGTGTGTGTGTGTGTGTGTGTGTGTGTGTGTGTGTGTGTGTGTGTGTGTGTGTGTGTGTGTGTGTGTGTGTGTGTGTGTGTGTGTGTGTGTGTGTGTGTGTGTGTGTGTGTGTGTGTGGTGTGTGTGTGTGTGTGTGTGTGTGTGTGTGTTGTATGTGTGTTGTGTGTGTGTGTGTGTGTGTGTGTTGTGTGTGTGTGTGTGTGTGTGTGTGTGTGTGTGTGTGTGTGTGTGTGTGTGTGTGTGTGTGTGTGTGTGTGTGTGTGTGTGTGTGTGTGTGTGTGTGTGTGTGTGTGTGTGTGTGTGTGTGGTGTGTGTGTTGTGTGTGTGTGTGTGTTGTGTGTTGTGTGTGGGGTTTTTGTGTGTGTGTGTGTGTGTGTGTGTGTGTGTGTGTGTGTGTGTGTGTGTGTGTGTGTGTGTGTGTGTGTGTGTGTGTGTGTGTGTGTGTGTGTGTGTGTGTGTGTGTGTGTGTGTGTGTGTGTGTGTGTGTGTGTGTGTGTGTGGTGTGTGGTGTGTGGTGTGTGTGTGTGTGTGTTGTGTAATTCAACAGACACTGACGCTTCGACCCAATCCTCCGCTTCGTTTATTCTCTTCCTAGCAAAGTGTGTCGTTGTGTACAACGAGTGACACGTGATCGCAAATGGCAAGACAAGGAAACAGTTCGTGGAATATGTCGGATGGCGACAACGAAGGGTCGCTCCAACACAGCTGCAAGTTGTACTTGTTCGTCATCGACACCGTATTCACGGGAACAATCATTGATGGCGGGTTGATTGGCAACAGCCTCGCTTTCCTTTTTATATTGAACGTATGGTTATTGAAACGTAACACCAGAAGTACTAAATAATAAATTACTCATCACATTAGTGGGGAATGTTTTTTTAAAATATATTTACATGACATTGAACGATGTGTATAGAGTAAGCGCGTCGTCTATGTCTCCCTCTCAGTTCTCGCTCCATTACCACATTGTGTGGGTGGACATCAACAGGCACTGACGCTTTCATCCAATCTTCCGCTTGGTGTCGTCTCTTCCCAGCAAAGTGTGTCGTTGTGGACAGCGAGTGACACGTGATCGCAAAAACAATGGCAGGACAAGCAAACAGGTCGTGGAATATGTCCGATTACGACAACGACTGCAAGTTATACGTATTCGTCATCTACACCATCTTTATGGGAATGATTATTGTTGGCGGAGTCATTGGCAACAGCCTCGCTTTCATAGTCTTCTGGAAGGATAACATGAAGACATCAGCGTCGTATCTCTTCCAGCATCTGGCGCTCGTCGACTCGGCGTTTCTGCTCGTTGCAGTTCCGCTAGGCCCGGTATATGGCTTCGCTACCTATACCAACTGGCTGACGGAATACTGGGAAATAGTCCCTTATTTGTGGGCATACATTCTGCCAGTGGCACACATAGCTGCGGTATCCTCTATATGGGTTGTCGTACTGTTCGCCGTTCATCGATACATTGCTGTATGTTTACCGTTTAAAGCATTGCGATGGTGCACCATTGCCAAGGTGAAGAAACAGTTGGCCTTCGTGCTTCTGTCCGCGGTCCTGTACAGCATCCCGTCGTTTGCCGAGAACCGAATCGAGTACGTGACCTACGACAACGGCACGACGTACAAACCACACCTAGACAAAACGAAGCTCGGAAAGGCGAAGTTATATCACGTTATCTACTACGGTGTATTACATTTTGTTTTAGTCGTGGCCGGGCCCTTGCTCACCTTGACGTGTGTGAATATTCGTCTGATCCAAGCGTTGAAGGCGAGACGACGGAAGCGGACGGAGATGGTAAGTCAGCGGCAGCAGAATGACAACAATGTCACAGTCGTTCTTATCGTTGTTATTGTCGTCTTCGTCGTTTGCCAAATTCCAGATTTCATTGGATATGCGTTGCTGGGTGCGAGATCAGAAAATAGTACGTTATGCGGCGACAACCGTTTCTATCTGCGGCCGGTCGCTGATATGCTAATCGTTCTAAATTCTGCCGTTAACTTCGTCATCTACGTCGTCTTCAACAAACGTTTCCGACACGTGCTGGCCCGGACCGTGGGCTGCTGCAGCGTGACGGAAGTCGACGGCCGGAGGCCAAAGTCGCCGGTGAGATCTCCCCGCGAGGGTGTCGTCAGTGGCGTTACTGCTGGTCACGAGAACGACACTGACAGTGGCGTGGAAGAAACCCGCCTTTGAGGCCCGTTCACTGTAGGGTCTTTTTATTTGTTCAGAGCATGGACAATGGAAGTCCGCAAACAGTGCGTTACTATGTATCGTGTTTGGTTAGTTTAGCTGTTCCATATGTTCAAACATAGGATAGTTTTCTGATTGCATTAACGTGCTGTTGACATGCTCTTATTTTATTGTCTCAAGGAATATATTGAAATGTTGCATTTTATAGTATCGTAGTACGTTTTTTATAGTTATGGTTTACACATTTAGATTATAATCGATTGTGTAACACATCGCATGATAATTGTCATTTCAGAAACCATATTTATATAACGAAGACGTAATTTGCTAATGGAGTATAGGACTTGAGTCAATTGAGAACTGAAACTGCGACATACTGAAGCACGCCAGGTATTATTTCGACGCCAATGGATTGACAGAAATACGTGTTGTGTATGCCCCAGTGAAATATGTAGTTGAGGCCCTGAGAGAGTGTTCTGTTTGCAAACAGTATTAGTTCATGCGAGGTTACCCCTCTGAAGCTACTAGTTTTTTTTGGGTAAATAATTAAAAGTGAACATTAAATAAAAACATAACATTATACATACTGTTTGTTTCCTGTCTTGTTCTGCAGGGTTCGAAGGATTAAAATCAAATATGTCTGAAAATAACATAACAAATAAGCATAAATTCACTATTATATAAATATAAATTATAAAGGAGTTGCTAAATGTTTGAACACTCGCATTTAATCATTTAAAAGGGGTAATAGGAGATTTTTTTGCACAATCATTACATGTGTGAAAATAGGTTTAGTTTAACTTGTTGAGAATAAGTTAACTTTATTAATATTTACTTTTTGCATAGGAATGTTTGATAAACTAATTATAAATAAACGGCTAAGCACGACTCTGTAGAAATGCGACACTTCCGCCAACAGGGTGGGTGGCGCTCAATGTCCACAGACGAAATTAACTAAGTTGAATTTTTACTTGGTACACTGAATAGTTTAATAGCCACATTGTAATAAATCAAATCGTATACAATAGGTACACTAGGTTTGACACTGTTTATGGTGTGGCACACTTTACTGTTATGTTCGATGTGTCAATCGGACTTAAGCCAAATGGGGTACCAGGTATTAGGAGGCTTTAAAGTAATAAAAAGCTTCTCCATTTATGTTAGCAAAATTATATGGTGAAAGTTGCACACACTAATGTTAAAAAGGTACTACAAATGTCGACTACTTGTTTGTTGTCACACATGTTTGCCTTTTTAACAGTTTCGGAGAGTGTGACATTTGTACTGTCTCATGTCGCAGACAAGAGTGCACAATGATTGTGTCCTTCGCTTAGGTGGAGAATGCTACTGTGTTGAACATCTTTCCATCAGTAATTGAAATGTCAGAGTCAGACGAACGTAAATGTCATACAACATAACCTAGATACGTCCGCAGTTTGCAACAGAAAATAGCCTCTTGGCAGGCACCTCTTATGGGGAAATGAAAGAAAACCAGCTGCTATATGTTGTATACTGCAATATTAGCAAACAATAACGGTTAGAGATGATATTATGTATTTTCTTCGGTGACGAACATCGCAAGATCTAGCAGGAAACATCGTTGTCTTTATCAAATGTAAATTATAAAGCTTCACTTATGAGTAAATGTTGTCTAATCTATGCAATTCTTCGCTTTGTTGTATTGATTTAATTCATAGGTACGAAATCCTGCGAAAATGAACGAACATGTGATGCCATCACATACATGACTGTCATTGTGCAGTTCAATAACTACAATGTATATGCCAAGTAAATGTTAAAAACGTAAAACTGTCGTTTTTAATTAGCCAATAAAATGTTAAACTTGGTGTCCTGCTTTCTTATTATATTCATTGCTCGATAAAACCTATTCTAAAGCAGCGCTGTTTTCAAACTCGCGATCGCGCGGCTGGTGGTGATATCTTGTCGCTGCCTTATACTAATTGTCACCAAGCACAAGATCAACATGCTACGTTTGCACTCGAGAATCAACAAAAACGTAGTGTTTAAAACTATGTAATTTCCTCTCGAAGTTTCAATGTTAAATATAATTTAGAACATTGTTTCCTTTAAACGTTTCATTGTTGTAAGACAGCAGACAAATATTAAATAATAAATGACACGTCACATAAGACGGCATTGTCGCTCCATGTCTGGGCATTGTGTGGGTGGACATCAACAGGCATTGACGCTACGATCCAATCTGCCGCTTGGTTTCGCCTCTCCCGAGCAAAGTGTGTCGCTCTGGACAGCGAGTGACACGTGATCGCAAAGACGATGGCAGGACAAGCACAAATGTCGTGGAATTTGTCGGATGGAGACAGCGCAAGGTCTCTCCGACGTAATTGCATTTTGTACTTATTCATCGTCAATAAGGTCGTCATGGGAACAATCGCCGTTGGCGGTGTCATTGGCAACAGCCTCGCTTTCGTCGTCCTGTGGAAGGATACCATTAAGACATCAGCGTCGTGTCTCTTCCAAAGTCTGGCGCTCATCGACTCAGCGTTTCTACTGGTTGCAATTCCGCTGTACCCAATACCTTCCTTCGTTTTTTCTACATCAACTGGCTGGCAGGATATAAGGAACTATTCCCTTATCTACATGTATATATACTGCCATTGGCACTAGTAACCCACACGGATTCTATATGGGTTGCCGAGCTATTCGCCGTCAACCGATACATCCCCGTATGCTTTTCATTTAAGGCTTTACGGTTGTGTACCATTTGGAAGATTAAGAAACAGTTGACCTTCGTGCTTCTGTCCGCGGTCCTGTACAACCTCCCGAGGTTTGCCGTAGACCGTATCGTGTACGAGACTTACGACAACGACACGACGTGCATATCACACGCAGTTAGTACGAAGCTCGGGAAGGAGACGTTATATAGAAGTATCTACGACAGTGTAATGTATTTCACATTCCTCGTGGTTCTGCCTATATTCACAGTGACGTACGTTTATATTCGCCTGGTCCAAGCGTTGAAGGCGACAAATGAGGACGGAGATAGTAAATCAGCGCCAGCAGAATGATAACAATGCCACAGTCTTTCTCATCATTGTCGTCGTCGTCTTCATCATCTGCCAAGTTCCGGCTCTCGCTAGCAGGGCGTTGTTGAACGTCACATCGAAAAAAGCGATATATTGTGGCGGTTATGATTTCTATCTGCGACAAATAACTAACACACCAGTCGTACTTAACTCAACCGTCAACTTCGTCATCTACGTCCTCTTCAAAAAACGTTTTCGACACGTGCTGACACAAACCGTGGGCTGCTTCAGCTGGAGGTCGACCGAGGCCTCATTCCCGTGTGAGGGACGTCAGTTGTTTAATGTTCATCAAAGTAATGACAATGACAGGAACGTCGAAGAGACGCGCCTCTGAGTACATCGATTGGGACGGATTACTTGAAAACTTTCGTAGCCGTTTGCTGTCACATATGATGGCTTTTTAAGTGTTTTTGAAAGTATGACATTTGTTTGATCTGTACCGCTGTAGCGCTTACATTTTTCCGGCGTTAAAACGTTCCGATTGACGTTTCTGCGTATGCGCGATAAATGTAAAATCATTATTGTGCAGCGAAAGGACAATGCATTTATGGTATAAGTACAACGGGTCGTTAGGCAAACAAGTTTTGAGGCATGTTTTGATAGCAATCGTAAATGACGTCACTGTAGTGCGCCATAATCTATGACAGTGATTTAAACAAACATAAGATCTCATTGTATTGAACGACATTTTAAGCAACTCTTCACAGTAATCATCACAGGAAAGTTAACGAACAGCCCGTGGCATTTATACCAAAAACGCTTTGTTTTGTCATTTCTCTGCACATTGATGATTTTATATTTCTCGCGCATGCGCAGAAACGTCAATCGGAAAGTTTATAACGATCGGGAAAATGTAAGCGCGACACCGCAGACGAGATAACATAATTATAATGCATCTCGCTTAGGCGGCCTGACAGATAACCTGCATTGTTACGCGACCACCGTGAAACCACACAATTGTGTTGAATATCTGCTAATTAATAAAATGAAATGCCAAACGGAGTGTGACCAACATTAATTGCATGTAACGTAGTGTGGATATCTCCGCCGTTTGCAAATGATTATGTATGGGCTATGTGTCTGTGTGATTGTGTGTGTGTGTTTGTGTGTGTCTGTGTGATTGTGTGTGTGTGTGTTTGTGTGTGTTGTGTGTGTGTGTGTGTGTGTGTATGTGTGTGTGATGGTGATATAATATATATATATGTATATATATATATATATATATATATATATATATATATATATATATATATATATATATATATCATATATTATGTATATATATATATAATATATATGTATATATTATATATATATATATATATATATATATATATATATTAGTTAGTTAGTTAGTTAGTTAGTTAGTTAGTTAGTTAGTTAGTTAGTGGATGTCATATGTAATGGTCAGTAAGTTGACCGGTGGTCATTAATGCCATTGACACTTGATTCAGTACGTCTTCCTGAACGTCCTTGCTACACTAAGGGCAAGCATTTGTTACTGCCACGTTATAACCAAGACCTCTTTAAATGTAGGATAGTGCGTGTTTCATTTCATTTCATTAGATTAATATAAACACGTATACATAGAATGATAGGGTGTGTAAACAAACATGAACAGGGGTCTAAGCAAGTTTCGAAAATCCATGTTTTATGCTAGATTATTCCCGACATGTATGGATTAAAAACATTATTTCGCGACGCTGTCGTCACGTGTGCGCTTGTGTTGCCTCAGGGGCAAATGTGACGCCCCATTATCGATATTTTCTTACTGGTCGCGTTATATTCTCCATTGATTTGGCATGTGTGGTGATTGTGAAGGTATGTGACAACGACGAAAGCAAAGTTACTGTTTAAATATTCCTGTCCGCTTGGATTTTAGTCATTTTATGTTACACTGCCTGGGGTTCTATTTGCCGCGCCAGTGTTAAGCACATTGATTGTTGCCATGGCGATCACCTATACAAGTCAGCAGTTACGCCAACTGTGTCAACGATCCACACAATTGCTAATGCTTGTCACCAGGGGAATATAATAAAAACAACTGGGCATCTGTCACTCAACACGACCTCACAGAGGAGCCACTGGAGGTCGGTGTCTTCCGCGAAGAACTAAGCTAATCCATGTCACTGTAACGAGGAACGCTCTGCCTGTCTGGTCAACACGCAATGACCACACACGCCAGACAAGTGCACCGACCAGTCACACGAACAATATCACACACGTCAATCGCACTACAGTTTATCCGAGTTACGCTGCAAAATCATTGAACGCTGGATTTGCCTTGTATTTGTGAATGCACGATCGACTTCATGAACGACTACATTGTACCACCTCGATATCACCGCTCTAACTGAAACCTGGCTATCACCCGACGACAGTGCTGACGTCACCGCACTCACGGCGGGCGGCTACAACCTGTGTCATCTACCACGCAAGAACCGTCGTGGTGGTGGGGTCGGCCTACTGTATAAATCAACATTTAACTTGATTTCCGAAGTAGCATTAACTACCGATTCTTTCGAAGGTATCAGTGCCACGTTACAATCTCCCTAAACACGAAGCCTCGTCCATGTATACATCATCTAGCGTCCACCATCGCCATCTCTGTCTCATGATTTCTTTAACAATCTTGTTGACTTGCTCAGAGTAGCTAACCATCCAATTGTTTACTAGAAATTACGTGTATCCAAGTATTTCTACAAGAGCGAGTTTTCGATTTGTTGCAATCTATGTCGGCGACATCCGAAGCCTATGCCAGTGACACGTCATTTTCGGCGCGCATTTTCACTAAATCACGGACGATAGGTTACCAAATAAAAATACGACCCATTTGAATAATTATACCATTGTAACGAATAATACGCTGACCTTTTAGTGATATTATATGCATGTGTTCTATGTAATGCTGAGTGAATGACGTAGACTGCTTGATCAATACATGTTTCAGTTCGTCAACAAATCCAGTAGCTGCTAATGGATGAGAGGAACGACCGTGTGAACAATTTGTGTGATCGCTGGTTGCGTTTGGCGATTAGTCGTTCATTGTGGGTACATTTTAGTCAGAAACGAACCGTGGCTAGGAAAACGGTCGCTCAAGACGAGTGGTCGCTCATGACAGAGGTCGCACAAGACAGGTTTTAATGTATTTTCTAGATTTATTATTATTACGTATTTTTATGAATAATAGGTAATTTTAATTAATTATAATATAGATACATACATTGTTTATTATTTATATTTAAATATTACATGTGTGTAGTATTTTTATTGTATAATGTTTTAATAGTAGTATGTTATGAAGCGCCACAAATAACTATTGATGTGGCCATGAAATAAAATATTATTAATATATTATAATAGAACTTATTATTTCCTGATCACAGTGATTATAATAATTAATGATTATTATATTATTTACAATTAAGTAAACTATTCCGCGCGTGCGAAAGCATTAAGTAAACTGTATAGATATTCGCGCGCACAAACGTGCCGTTTAACGGTATTTTGCGTAAAGCTGACTTATACACCGAGTTTACGGTGACCGCGGAGCTGCGTGTAGCTGCCGCCGTTGCCGAAGATATAGAGCTGCAATCGAGATTTGCGCGGATGTTTTGTGAATTTTTTCCGTTAGAGGAATGGAAGTGATTATTTTATAACGTAACGTATGACGTTTGTTTCCCTTTAAAATTAAGCACAGCGATTGGAAAATGACTACAAATGAAGGCTGAAGTAAAAACATGACATAGTTTAGGTTTCTGGGCTTTTGTTTTATATGTTTTGATGAACAATAGGTGAAACATAGGTGTGTTACACTCATGGACGCACACTGGCTAACCAACAACTACAAACGCTGACGTCACCCAGTACTTGCTACATCGCACGAGTAACTGCCTACAATTGCAGTCACCCGTGGAAACGTAATGTCAGTCATTGTCATGGGAATCGGTCTCGATGGAGAAGGTGCAGTGGTCGAACATTTAGTGTTTCATCTATTTGTAGATTACACACACGTGTAGTCAAGTCTCGAAACGGCGTTATGTATGATTGAACCACCGTCCCCTCGATTGACAGTCCGGCGCCCTACCGCGCGATCATCGCTCCCCATAATATCGTAGTTACATTATAGGCACATTTTTGCTTCTTCGTCATGTCATAAAAACCGTATTTATTAATTTGATCTTGCGAATATCAATAGGATTGTGTAAACAGGCGTGAATGACTGATAACGTAAGCAACGTTGGTATATGCAATACATACATTTCAAGAAAATCATGCTTTCATCCAACATCACGATACATTTTCAAAATATAACATGTTTGATTTTGCATACAGATGTCAATTAATTAATAGAAATATTAGGAATTCGTGATGTTCCACAAACACCTTTTTTCTCATCCTTTAAGTGATGGATACGTGCGGTTACGTGCTTAGTGGCAAATCATTCTCCCACGTTAAGAGGTCCAGATTGTTTTTTGTAAACGCTGTTTTTGAGGGTATGCATTTTACATTACATAATAAAATAAAAATTGCGAATATCGGCTGGATTAACCTATTAGTTAAGTGTTATCACACCCGACTGGCAGAATGTTTAACGTTGGGACACGAATTACTAAAATTAATAATAAATATGAGTCATCACATAAGTGGTGGGACGATCCGTTGAGTTTGCGTGACAGTGTCACTCTGGTGCTGATGTTTGTTGACAAAGCTGTCTACACGATAGGTTTAAATGTCGCTTCCAGCTCCATTGTCAGACATTGCGCGTGTCGTCTCCAACAGGCATTAACGTGTCGCACTAGTCTTCAACTTGGTATCTTTTCTTGCAGGAAACGTTTGCCGTTGTGGACAGCCATTGACACGTGATCACAAAGACGATGGCAGGACAAGGAAACAGCTCGTGGAATACGTCGGATGGCGACAACGTGTCGGCGCTCCCACATAGCGTCTACTTGTACCAACGGTCGTCACGTTTAGGCGGACTAATTGATATCTCAAATGCTACACTAGCGCCGTGAAAGCATGTTGTTGTATTGAACATCCTTTCATTAATAATTAAAATGCCAGAGTCAGACCAAACCGTAAATGTCACGCAACTTTGTGTCGATACGTCCGCAGTTTTCAATAAATAGTCTGGGTAGGCACCTGTCATTGGAACTGAAAAGCGGTTGTTATATGTTGTATACTGTGTATTGTTATCTTTGTACGATGTAAATTACATAGCTTCAGCTTTCGTAGCTCCTGTCTGGCATATGCAAGTTTCTGATTTATTTTATTGATCTAATTAATCAATAGACAATAGTGCGCAAAAGAATGTTTACAGTTTGTCATATATATATATATATATATATATATATATATATATATATATATATATATATATATATATATATATATATTATATATATATATATATATAATTAAAACAGTGATATTTCCTAGACCAAGGGTCCTATGCAAACTGCGAGTGTGTCCAGACTACGATATTATATATTAGTGTTGGTCTGGCTCTGTCTGGCATTTCAAATTATTGATGTATAGATACGCAATATAATTGTATGCTTTTACGGAGGCAGTATAATAGATATCAATTAGCCAGCTTAAATGAATGGCAATATAATTACGATATATTGTCTGGGGCATAGGACAAAATCTCCAACAATGTCAAAAGGCCTTCAGATGTAACAGCAAACAGCTAGTAAGTATACGTAACCCTAATATGACTTGTATGTGAAAAAGTATCCGTATAAATTTGGTAAAGTCACTGGAGAAACCATTGATTGATTAAATGGTTTCCCAATAAATAAGTCTAGGGATTTTAGTATGCGTGAACTGTTGAATCGTGCTATTAAGTTCATCCCAGAGTTGTAACCAAGACAGTATGGAACATAGCATGGGTGAAACAAGAAGCCTCAATGACTATTATGTTGTGCAATGTTTTATGCCTGAACATTTACTTGATTTATATTTTATATTATAATATATGTACTACCTCTATTTAATTTGACTTTTTTCCGTTTTAGATATTAAAGCGATTTTGAAGAACCAATGAACGAGGAATTAGGCTCTGTTGTAATAATATTCAAACACAGTTTTAATATTATTGTTATTATTAGTATTATTAGTATTATTAGTATTATTAGTATTATTTAGTATTATTAGTATTATTAGTATTATTAGTATTATTAGTATTATTAGTATTATTAGTTATTATTATTATTAGTTAGTATTGTTATATTATTAGTATTATTAGATTATTATTAAAGTATTATTATTTTTGATTTTTTTAAAGTATTATTAGTATTATTAGTATTATTAGTATTATTAGTATTATTAGTATTATTAGTATTATTAGTATTATTAGTATTATTAGTATTATTAGTATTATTATTATAAAAGTATTATTAGTATTATTAGTATTATTAGTATTATTAGTATTATTAGTATTATTATTAAAAATTTTTAACTCAAATATTCGCAACATTTTTCTCATGCACAACGACCGCCGCATGTTGTATAGGATGACAATTTTTAAAACCCATGTTCCTTTTGTTTTTAAATTTCGTTCAGTGCACTAAATGGAAATAAAATATCATTTTTTATGAAATCCTTTATTATTTAAATTGTTGCTTTTGTGACAATGTATGAGTGAGCGTCTGCGCGTTACGTTCATCTTTTGATTTCTTAGAGATATTCGAATATTCAATTCACCTAAATCTCAAATATTAAAGAAACCTAATTATATAGCATTTGATTTATTCAAACATCCAATCTTGTAATCACTTTCAACATTAGTTGTTAATGATGGGTGACCTTCAAGTTAAACTAATATCATTTGCCAAAAAAAAAAAAAACATTTCCATAAATTGTACTTTATTAGTTAATGTGTCAAATTCACGACAGGGCAAACTGGTCAGCTGCGTAGACGTTTCAACAATACATTTCATGGGGTGTATTCACTACGCCTTCCGGGTAATTTCCTTGATATCGACATTTCAAACACAACTTGACAACCTCAGTGTGATGCTAGAGTTCTTACTATCACAACATGCATCTTACTGTGACAACATGCCTCTTACTGTGACAACATCCTCTTACTATGACAACATGCCTCTTACTATGACAACATGCCTCTTACTGTGACAACATGCCTCTTACTGTGACAACATGCCTCTTACTGTGACAACATCCTCTTACTATGACAACATCCTCTTACTATGACAACATCCCTCTTACTATGACAACAGGCCTCTTACTATGACAACAAGCCTCTTACTATGACAACATCCTCTTACTATGACAACATGCCTCTTACTATGACAACATCCCTCTTACTATGACAACATCCCTCTTACTATGACAACATCCTCTTACTATGACAACATGCCTCTTACTATGACAACATGCCTCTTACTATGACAACATGCCTCTTACTATGACAACATGCCTCTTACTGTGACAACATCCTCTTACTATGACAACATCCTCTTACTATGACAACATGCCTCTTACTATGACAACATGCCTCTTACTATGACAACATCCTCTTACTATGACAACATCCTCTTACTATGACAACATGCCTCTTACTATGACAACATCCTCTTAATATGTCAAATTCACTTACAGGACAAATGCCTCACTGCGACAACATCCTCTTACAATACATTTCATGGGTGTATTCAAAATACCCTTCCGGATAAATTCCTTGATATCGACATTTCAAACACTTACTTGAAAAAACCTCACTATGACTAGATTCTTCTATGACAACATGCTCTACTGTGACAACATGCCTCTTACTATGACAACATGCCTCTTACTATGACAACATCCTCTTACTATGACAACATGCCTCTTACTATGACAACATCCTCTTACTATGACAACATGCCTCTTACTGTGACAACATCCTCTTACTATGACAACATGCCTCTTACTATGACAACATCCTCTTACTATGACAACATCCTCTTACTATGACAACATGCCTCTTACTATGACAACAAGCCTCTTACTATGACAACATCCTCTTACTATGACAACATCCTCTTACTATGACAACATCCTCTTACTATGACAACATCCCTCTTACTATGACAACATCCTCTTACTATGACAACATGCCTCTTACTATGACAACATGCCTCTTACTATGACAACATCTCTTACTATGACAACATGCCTCTTACTATGACAACATGCCTCTTACTATGACAACATGCCTCTTACTATGACAACATCCTCTTACTATGACAACATCCTCTTACTATGACAACATGCCTCTTACTATGACAACATGCCTCTTACTATGACAACATCCTCTTACTATGACAACATCCTCTTACTATGACAACATCCTCTTACTATGACAATATGCCTCTTACTATGGCAACATCCTCTTACTATGACAACATCCTCTTACTATGACAACATGCCTCTTACTATGATAACATGCCTCTTACTATGACAATATGCCTCTTACTATGACAATATGCCTCTTACTATGACAACATCCCTCTTACTGACACAGATGTAGTGTCTGAAGCGAATTAGTTGGTACCATACACGGTATTGTATCCAACATAACAAACCCTTCAAACATTTAAAGCTATACTGTTATCGTAAAATGTAATTTATTTCGGCAGTACAAACATCGTCAACTAAATCATTCACTAATGTAACACAATACTTAGTTAGTTACTGCAAATCTTGTTAAATGGGCCTCCGCAATTCACACTCGGGGCTGTTGCTAAACAACGAGACACTTCTGTGGCCGGGTCGTGCAGCTATGTCTCCATAATTCCTAAGATAATCGGCCCGAATCGATATACTAAACGGCGCGTTAATTCTACGCTGCTGTCATTGTCATACCGTTGATTAACGCAACAAATAACCCTCACATGGAGACGTCTTCCCGTCGACTTTAGCCTCCCTCCGTCCGGCTTCTTCCAGCTCGCTGCAGCCCACGGTCTGTGTCAGCACGTGTCGGAAACGTTTGGTGAAGAGGACGTAGATGACGAAGTTCATCTCTGAGTTTAACATGACCAGCGTGTTAGCGACGGGGCGCAAATAAAAGTCATAGCCGCCGCTAAACTGCACCTTTTCCGACATCAGGTTTAACAACGCTTTGCCAATAACATCCGGAACCTAGCAGATAATGACGACGACGACGACGACGACGACGACGACGACGACGACGACGACGACGACGACGACGACGACGACGACGACGACGACGACGACGACGACGACGACGACGACGACGACGACGACGACGAGCGACGACGACGACGACGACGACGACGACGACGACGACGACGACGACGACGACGACGACGACGACGACGACGACGACGACGACGACGACGACGACGACGACGACGACGACGACGACGACGACGACGACGACGACGACGACGACGACGACGACGACGACGACGACGACGACGACGACGACAATAATGAGAACGAATGTGACATTGTTGTCATTTTGCTGGCGCCTGTTCACCATCACTGTCCACATTCGCCCACTAACATTCAACACTTTGATGTGACGAATGTGAAATACAAAACACTGTCGTAGATAATGTAATATCATTTATGTGTCCAGTGATTCGTACCAACTACGCATGGTTTGTACGTCGTGTCGTTGTCGTAAGTCATGTACTCGATGCGGTTTTCAGCAAACCTCGGGATGTTGTACAGGACCGCGGACAGAAGCAGGAAGGCCAACTGTGTCTTCACCTTCGAAATGGTGCACCATCGCAACGACTTAAACGGAAAACACACGGCGAAGTATCGGTTGACGGCTAACAGTATGACGACCCAAATACAGGCTGTGTGAGCTAGTAGTGCCCGTGGCAGTATATGTGATGTGTTCTAACGAAATGAGTCGTATGTCAGCGAACTTGATTTCGAGAAAACACCGCATAAACATGTAACGATGAATTTCGACGATTTTGACTTTTTGTCACTAAATTCTACTTTTGCATCTTTTTTGTCAATTGGCAATGCTTATTTCTCGTTTACATTATTATTTAGTACATTTTATAGCCTTTTTAGACACACTACGTAACATTTCACGCATGAATTTCGTAAAACAGAACCGATAAATCGCACTAGTTCAAGTCGCATTCTTTGGGGTTTCCCTCAACGCATGGCGGACTTATTTGGTACTACAGGAAAGCCCTGGACGCCCTCTTTCGGATTCTTGTAGTAGAAATTCCCACTGACGTCATTGTAAGCCAATAGCAGCATTTAATGCGAGAGGCCTATCTGTGAACAAACGTCACTAGACGCCGCGAGGAGCTGACAGCGTGCCCCTGATTGGCTTAGAGCTGTGCGCGCAGGCGCAGTGCGCTCTCGCTAGCCGTAAACAACGTGGAATTGATCGGGTCGCTGCTACAAAACATTGCTAAATACTCGGATTATGTTGTAATAATTTCAGTAAACAGTTAGCATGATATATCTTCGACAGCGAACATGCCTTGGGAGTTTATTTCGAATGCATCAAATGGAGTAATAGAAGCAAAACGGCCGATTTTGGATCGACACCGCGAACTTCAAATGCGTTTTTCTCCGTTTGAAACTTTCTACCCTAGGCATGTTCAGCGTCCAATAACTTTGGCTGTGTGTGATATATGTCCATAATGTTTACACCGTTGGAAAGATTAATACATCTTCTTTCCAGTGGTGTGACTAACTCAATTTGTATTTTTTTTTTTGACATACGACTCATTTCGTTAGGACACGTCACATATATACATGTACATAAGGGACAAGTTCCTCGTAACCTTTCAGCCAGTTGGTGTAGTTAACGAAGGACAAAACCGGGTACAGCGGAATTGCAAGCAACAACAAGGCTGGGTCTGTGAACCTCACTTAAACTACTGACATTTGCAAAATACGTTAACATAAATCATGCTTTACTGGTTCTCCGTGTCGGATTAATGGCAGGGCTAACTGATCAGTTACGCAGACGCTTCAACAACAATTATTGGGGACAACTCTTAATGCCTTTTTTGCAATTTCATTGGGGGCCGAAATTTCAACTACAATTGAGTATCTCATTGTGATATATAAGACTATTTTGTTAATGAAAACATACCCCTCACTGACTAATATAATGTTCAAAATGATAGTTATTATGCGAATCGTTTGCTATTCATCACTTGAAGGCATAGAAGTATATTCTGCATAGCAAACCCTTCAAACACAGTTAAGCTACACTTCTAGTGTAAAATGTAATAATAAAGCAATCTCTTAATTACGACATGCAAAATGCGAATATGTCGTCAAAACAACAATTCAGTCACACAACTACCGTATAACAGAATGCACGAGGAGTTTAGCGAGTTAGTAAGTCATTACTTAGGGGCATCCACTGTCCAATCTCTGGCGCTGGTGGTAAACCATAAGTCTGAGGCTTGCCGAGATCTGAATCGTGTACGAGGCTTACGACAAGGGAACGACGTACAAATCGTACGTAGTTGGTAGTCACTGGACGTAGACACTAAATTACAGTATCTACGACAGTGTATTATATTTCTCGTGGTGCTGCCCATGATCACGTGAACATTCGCATGACAAAAGCGTTGAATGCTAGTAGGCACGAATCACGTGATCGTGTGCGCTTCGGCTGCCACACGTAATGCTGTCCTAACATAACTGTTATTATTTCAAGCTACACGCTATACTGCTCTTCGATTTCACATAATTCGTCTACGTGAACGTTTCTGGATTACGACAACGTCATATGTGCGAACAAGACATTTATGTTCCTTGGATTATGCTGATTTTACCGATTTTATGACACACTGCTAGTGCTATCTTCATTTGATCGTGACGGTCGTCATTGCAACAATGTACACCAGTCTTCAGTTGCCTCAACTTTGTCGGCCAATAACGAAAGCCTTCAAGCGTGGTACGAAAGCAGTCTATGACGATCTGAATGCACCTGTCATCTCTTATGCATCACCAACGCACAGAGGGACCACTGACGGTCGAAAACAAAACCATGTGAAAGTGACTACAGCCAGATCCACTTTGTATGCACCGTCAATACGCAACAACATCGCACCAACTGTCAACAGAAGCAACTTGTTAACTGTCAAATTGCAACAACGTTGCACGAACAATTCCCGTAGAGCTGCTGTTGTGAACACCAGATCACAGTGTCAGTTTGATAAGTGTCAACAAGGATTTGATAACTGAAAACAAGCTAGACATTTGCTCACTTACTGAAACATGGTTCAAGCCATCTCATATTGCAGTGAAGGCTGTGGTGCCACCTGGATACACAATGAAGCACATTCCGCGAGCAAACGCGAGAGGCAAAGTCGTTGCCATTATCTTTCGTGAATCCTTCTCTGTGACTGTTTCAAAGCACGACACTTACACTTCCATGGAATATCTCAACAGCTTAATCAAAGTTGGGCTCGAAGTTCCCTCGAACTATTGCGATTTGAAACGATATATAGACCTCCACCAAAAGCAAAGTCCCAAAATGATCCAGTATTTCTGAGGGAGTTTGCCGATCTCCTCGAGGACTTCACACTTACATCTGGCCAGCTGCTACTGGTTGGAGACCAGAACTTTCACTTTAACAATCCCACCAGTGCACAGACAAAACCGATCATCGACATTCTTTCCGCAACAAACCACCAACAGCACGTTACC
Organism: Ridgeia piscesae; assembly: GCA_025642075.2. Taxonomy (NCBI): domain Eukaryota; kingdom Metazoa; phylum Annelida; class Polychaeta; order Sabellida; family Siboglinidae; genus Ridgeia; species Ridgeia piscesae. The sequence goes on from JAODUO010000300.1 coordinate 158,590, forward strand.
CAGGCAACTCACCATCAAGGTCACATCCTCGATGTTAGCATAACGAGACGTGATGAGCTACCTGTTGTAAATATAACCTGTAATGAATCGGTTAATTCTGATCATTCCGCCGTTATATTTACTGTTCCCACTACACATACAGTTCAGCCAAAGAGAACGATGACTGAGAGTAGGATAAAAAAATGTCAACCCTCCGTAAATCAGTCACGACACTGCTTGCTCTGATCTGACTGCTCAACAAGCCGGCACGTCGGCAGCAGAGGCATTTTCGTGTTGTAACAATATACTGTCAAAATTAGTCCAGCATGCTTCTGCCAGAAAGTACAACATCACAGTGAAGAACAATGTACCATAGTACAACGCGGACATAAAAGCTGCTAAAGCCAAACGGAAGCGGCTGAAACATCAGTACAGGAAGACACGATTAACTGTGCACCGTCATATATGTTTGCAGGTCAAATAAATAAAGTGAACATCATGTGCGTTGAAGCAAAGAAAATTTACTACAAAGAAAAGTTGTCGGACATCCGGAGTCATTCGCAATTGTACAAAGAAGTTGCTGCATCGGCGCAACGCAGCAACACTACCAAACTACGAATGTGCCGAATCACTCGCTAACGAATTTGCAGACTACTTTGACGAACGTTTTGGCGAAATGAAAGCTGATATCATCACGCCCATTTTGACAAAGCCAAGTCTCGATAGTGAAAAGCTGAAAAGCTATCGGACTATATCGAACATGTCCTTTTTGTGAAAGTTACTTGAGAAAATTGTGGCAGACCGGCTGATTGCACACATATGTGAAAACGATCTCAACATGCCGTTACAATCAGCATACCGGCAGAACTGCAGTACCGAAACGGCACTACTACATGTGCATGACAGCGTAATCCGGTCCAAGGACGAACGCAAAGGTGTGATTTTGCTACTAATCAATCTGAGCGCAGCATTCGATGCGATTGATCTTTTAAACACATTGAATAATGCCGTCGGCGCAAGGATTGTTTCTTTATTGTCATGGTTCGATGCCTACTTACAACACAGACAATACACGATGTTGATTGCTGGTGATCAGTCACAACCACACAACCTGACATGCGGTGTCACACAGGGGTCAGTCCTCGAACAACTATTAGTCACTATTTACATGACCCCTCTTGCATCGCTTCTTAAACATCATGGCATGGCTTACCATCTATATGCCGATGACACACAACTTTTCTAAGAATTTGGCTTGAGCGATAACACCTAACCGAGAGTGCCATCAGGAAAATGGAACTCTGTGTCGCCAGTATCCGTCAGTGGATGAAAACCAACATGCTGAAGCTAAATGACGATAAAACAGAGATTCGCATCATCCATCCGAAGTCAGCACACCAACACATTCTTCCTGAAGGTGTCAGAATTGGAAACATTCACGTGACACCTAACACGCACGCCAGAAATTTGAGATTGACATTCGATTCCATTATGTCCCTTGAGAGACCCGTAGCAAACATTTCCAGAACAGCCTATTACCATCTTCACAGCACTGGATGAATTCGTCGCTACTTAGAAAAAAGACATACAAAATAACTACTAGTGCATGCCCTGGTTATATCACGCATTGACTGTTGCAACAGCCTCCTGAATGGACTGTCAGTGGAGGTAGTTGAAAAACTAGAACGGTTCAAAATGCTTGTGCTCGTGTCATACTGATTCGATCGAAACGAGACCATGTCACGCCCATACTCTTGGAGCTGCACTGGCTCCCTCTTACGAATCGCATTACATTAAAAACCCTACTTTTTCAAATGCCTCCATGGTCTTGCACCTCTATATTTATCAGCACTTCTCTCTCCGTATTGCCCGACACGCAGTGTACGCTCTTCTGATCAGTTACTCCTTAAACAGCCCACTTCCAGAACTATGTACGAGTGTTAACCAGTTTTTGGTTGCACTCAAAACACATCCTTTCACAGATTATTATTTTGACAGTCGACGATCGTAATTAATTAGTCAGCTAGTCATGATCAATCAATTTTAATTTATTTATTATTTTAATCATTACATATCTTTACTATTTTAGTTATTTCTTTATCACATATTTATACTTGTTTTATTTATTTTAATAATAATAATAATAATTATTATTATTATGTTAATACACTGTATAGTTGTGTGCTAATTTATGTTGGTATTTTAAAGGAACATGATTGTGTTTATTAGCAAATGCATATCTCATCAAAGTAGTATTGTATTAGCGTTTAATTTATCTATTTATTTTATGTTTATTTTTATTGTAATTTAATTAGGAAAAATCACTGTCAAGCGCCCCAGAACAATTATTTGGATGGGGTGCTATATAAGAAATAAATTATTATTATTATTATTATTAATTATTATTATTATTATTATTATTATTATTATTATTATTATTATTATTATTATTATTAGGCGGAAACGGACAGAGATGGCAAGAGCCAGCAGAATGACAACAATGCTGTACTGGTTCGCATTATCATTGTCGTCGTCATTAATATCTGTCAGATTGATATGAATATCAATATAGAAGCCACGGTGATCGTATTGGACAGCCTATGAGCTGAGAGGAATGGAAATTAGGTAATTCACTGTAATCACCCAAACAATACTCGAGGCCGTCAAATACAAAACATCCTGTGAAGAAAGTAGTATCAATTCTTCAGCGCTAATTATTTAAATGAATGTTTGCTGTGAATATAATTAAAGGGCTCTTCAATCAACCATCTGCGTTTAAGGCAACGGACACCGTTTTCTGAATATGCACGATACAGGATAGCGTCGTTGTCGTAACAAAGAGCCACTGGACTAGATCACTGTCGTCCACTACTTTGAGTGGCATACACAGTCATTTGAAACAGTGGACATCCTTGTCAGTGTCGGTTGTTGGCTGCTCACGTGAGCAATACAGGAGAGACACAACATGTCAAGCGAGTGCAAGTTCACCATCGTGACCAACTCTCACGTGAACAATACAAGAGAGACACAACATGTCAAGCCAGTGCAAGTTCTCCATCGTGACCAACTCTCACGTGAGCAATACAGGAGAGACACAACATGTCAAGCCAGTGCAAGTTCTCCATCGTGACCAACTCTCACGTGAGCAATACAGGAGAGACACAACATGTCAAGCCAGTGCAAGTTCTCCATCGTGACCAACTCTCACGTGAGCAATACAGGAGAGACACAACATGTCAAGCCAGTGCAAGTTCTCCATCGTGACCAACTCTCACGTGAGCAATACAGGAGAGACACAACATGTCAAGCCAGTGCAAGTTCACCATCGTGACCAACTCTCACGTGAACAATACAGGAGAGACACAACATATCAAGCCAGTGCAAGTTCTCCATCGTGACCAACTCTCACGTGAACAATACAGGAGAGACACAACATGTCAAGCCAGTGCAAGTTCACCATCGTGACCAACTCTCACGTGAGCAATACAGGAGAGACACAACATGTCAAGCCAGTGCAAGTTCTCCATCGTGACCAACTCTCACGTGAGCAATACAGGAGAGACACAACATGTCAAGCCAGTGCAAGTTCTCCATCGTGACCAACTCTCACGTGAACAATACAGGAGAGACACAACATGTCAAGCCAGTGCAAGTTCTCCATCGTGACCAACTCTCACGTGAGCAATACAGGAGAGACACAACATGTCAAGCCAGTGCAAGTTCTCCATCGTGACCAACTCTCACGTGAACAATACAGAAGAGACACAACATGTCAAGCCAGTGCAAGTTCTCCATCGTGACCAACTCTCACGTGAGCAATACAGGAGAGACACAACATGTCAAGCCAGTGCAAGTTCACCATCGTGACCAACTCTCACGTGAACAATACAAGAGAGACACAACATGTCAAGCCAGTGCAAGTTCACCAGCATGACAAACTCTCACGTGAACAATACAAGAGAGACACAACATGTCAAGCCAGTGCAAGTTCTCCATCGTGACCAACTCTCACGTGAGCAATACAGAAGAGACACAACATGTCAAGCCAGTGCAAGTTCTCCATCGTGACCAACTCTCACGTGAACAATACAAGAGAGACACAACATGTCAAGCCAGTGCAAGTTCTCCATCGTGACCAACTCTCACGTGAACAATACAAGAGAGACACAACATGTCAAGCCAGTGCAAGTTCTCCATCGTGACCAACTCTCACGTGAACAATACAAGAGAGACACAACATGTCAAGCCAGTGCAAGTTCACCAGCATGACAAACTCTCACGTGAACAATACAAGAGAGACACAACATGTCAAGCCAGTGCAAGTTCACCAGCATGACAAACTCTCACGTGAACAATACAAGAGAGACACAACATGTCAAGCCAGTGCAAGTTCTCCATCGTGACCAACTCTCACGTGAGCAATACAGAAGAGACACAACATGTCAAGCCAGTGTAAGGTCTTCGTGACCAACTCTCACGTGAGCAATACAAGAGAGACACAACATGTCAAGCCAGTGCAAGTTCACCATCGTGACCAACTCCCATAATAGTGATTGTTTGTCTCGTCCTCGGGTGACACTTGTTCTGGGCGTAAAACGTGTTATATTTATTGTTGTTAGTTTGTCACCGTTCATCCACTTGCGTCACATGCCGCGTTACGTTTTACTTACTGAATTGGAAAACATGCAAACCAAAAGCCTAGGAACAAAAGTTGATGTGTCATCTGTTTCTATTCAACATCCACTTATAATCACTTATACAATATTATTAACTTGGATTAGTAAAAGGATTAGCACAAATGATTAATCCCCACGTTAACAAATAACACTAATGCAGTATAGTAGTAGTTCATTTATTTAAAACATTGACAACATTATACAAAAGCATACGTATATATATATATATATATATATATATATATATATATATATATATATATATATATATATATATATATAAGTTTGAATAACAAAAGGAAGGAGTTGGTTATTGTGTATGTTTACCTCATGCATTCTTATTAAATATATACATATTATAGCAGCAACAGTGTACTTGTTTACTTACATAATGGAATCAAAACAAATGATTTCGTAAATATAAGATACAGCAGTTAACACATATTACAATCGCAACATTCCAATATTCAGCATGATAACTGTCGTATTTCTTTCTTAAATAATGTGTGAAACAGACGTTTCCTATTGGACAATGTACGTAAGAATTAAAATTAATATGATACAATACCTCGTCGGTCACGGACTATGCACCTCCATAGTCCGATGTCCGCCCATGTAGCTAAACCACAAGAATATGTTCTGAACGAGCCGTATAGAGGTGTCTCCGCGCTACCTACGCTCGTAAATACGGCCCAAGTCGATATATTTAAAGGCGAGTTTCTTCGACGTTACTGTCATTGTTATTCTCTTGACTAACATTACCACAACTGAAGACAAGAGGAAGTCTTCGCATCGACCTTTGTCCAAGGCCGTCGACTTCCCGCACGCTGCACCAGCCCACGGTCTGTGACAGCACGTGTCGGAAACGTTTGTTGAAGAGGACGTAGATGACGAAGTTGACGGCCGAGTTTAGGACGACGAACGTGTTAGCAACCGGCCGCAGATAGAAATCATAACCGCCGCACAACTGCGCATTTTTCGACGACACGTTCAACAACGCCTTGCCAACGAAAGCCGGAACTTGGCAGATGATTAAGACGACGACGACAATGATGAGAACGACTGTGACATTGTTGTCATTCTGCAGGCGCTGATTTACCATCTCCGTTCGTTTCAGTCGCCTCACCTTCAACACTTGGATCAGGCGAATGTTCACATACGTCAGGGTGAATATGGGCAGAGCCACAATGAATGTGAAATACAATGCACTGTCGTAGATCATGTAATATAAATTTTGCGTCCCGAGCTTCGTAGGAACTGCATATGGTTTATACTTCTTGCCGTCGTAATTCACGTACTCGGTGCGGTACTCGGCAAACCTCGGGATGTTGTACAGGACCGCGGCCAGAAGCACGAAGGCCAACTGTTTCTTCACCTTCGAAATGGTGCACAACCGTATCGACTTCAACGGAAAACACACGGCGATGTATCTGTTAACGGCGAACAATACGACATACCATATAGAGGCTGTCTGAACTGTTAATGCCAGTGGCAGTATGTATACTTGTACATATGCGTATATCTCTAAATATCCGTTCAGCCAGTTGGTGTAGACGACGAAGGAATGTAAAGAGAACAACGGAATTGAGAGCAGCAAAAAGGTTGAGTCGACGAGTGCCAGACTCTGGAAGAGAAACGACGCCGATGTCTTAATGGTGTCCTTCCAGAAAACGACGAAAGCGAGGCTGTTGCCAATGACGCCGCCAAAGATAATCGTTCCCATGACGACGGTGTCGATGATGAATAAGTAAAACTTGCAGCTCAGTAGGACCGCCGAAACGTTGTCGCCAACCATTATAATCACCGAACTATTACCTTTTCTTGTCATCCAGCTATGTTGGAACAACCATTTGTTGTCACCATCCGACATATTCCCCGAACTGTTTACTTGTCCTGCCATCGTCGTTGCGATTACGTGTCACTCGATGTCCACAACGACAAACGTTGCTAGGAATAGCAGACATCAAACGGAAGATTAGCGCGAAGCGACAAAGCCTGTTGAGGTCCACACACACAATGTCCATCAGAGGACCTGGACACGGCAAGGACACCTGACGTAGACAACGTGCTTATCATACACACGTCGTACCCTGTCACGCAAATTCAACAAAACAGTTCACCATTTATACAATTAATCATTTATTATTAATGTTATTATTTGAGCCATGTTTCAATAGTCAAAAGGTTAGTGGAACCAATTCGGTTATTGTATCCATTACGCTGTGCTACGTTTCAGTATCTAAAGGTTAATGGAACCAACGTCGCCTTTGTAATCAAGTTCGAAAATGTGCGATGACATTGCACCGTCAAGCAACCCACTGTGTTTCTTTTGTATTGACAAATCTTTCGAATGCTAAGAGGGTTAGGAAGAAGGTATGTGTTGAAAGGTGAGTTTACCCATACCTACATGTAAGCAATACGCTAACGTATAACACTGTTTTCTCGAAACGTTATAAGATTGCAGAAATGTCCAAACCATTCGACGATCTCCTCTTTTAGCCATGCCTCTTTAGTCACGTGTGCTCAGATATAGTCACGTGATCGCAGGAAACCTTTAGCAGAAGCAAAACAGAGTATTGAGAGCATTGTATTTATGGTATGTTGACATCAACACCAAAGTGTGCTCTTATGTATAACGGGAGAGTGGATCGACGTATTATTCAGCGAAATACTGTTTGAATGATGAACATATCACAACGTTCACTTGACGCAATGTCCACGCCCTCGTCATTATATATTAATTCGAAATTATTTCAAACATCGCGCTCCCGTCATTCTGAGTGAATTCTAAAGGGCGTATCCACGATTTATCTTCACTGGATTCATCGTCTTATGTGCAACGCGTGTCCACATTAACATACCAGGGGCAGGATTCATGTAGCCTGCTGACGTCGTCGAAAGCCTAAAACGTCGTAAAGTTACGCTAGTTGCTTTTCACAGTCTCATAAATACCTCCATATATATATATATATATATATATATATATATATATATATATATATATATATATATATATATATATATATATATATATTGTTTAAATAACAGAGTTAAGAGATGGTCCACGACCAGATATTTCTTAAATAAAAGATTTGTGCATTTACAATACCGGTGAACAATATATAATATGCAGACTATACCTGTGAAGCAAATGACCACATGTATGTTTTTATCACCTTTGGAAGCGAATTTCATTTCCAGGACAATTAGTGTATTGTATTGTCTCGTATTGTTGTATAGCTTCACTTTTAGAAAGCTTTGAGTTTACGTATTTAATATGATCATTCCATATACGATTGTCATCTACACATGTGCACAAGATCAATACACCTTATACTCTTTCAATATTTGCATTCCGTATAACAATACATTATCATAATTTAGTTGTCCAATCAAAAGGCCTCAGTGACATGTTTTATGAGGTCATCCATAAAACATCTCATCGGTAAACATTTCCGGGTCAAACGTTTTAACATTACAAAAGTAACTTACTATGACGCTTTTGTTGTTCCAGCTGGACATAAGTCGTGTTTTATAGCGGCCAGCGTTGTCGCTCCACGACAAATAATTATGGATTCTGAAATGACACATAATGCGACTCAGTATAAAAAACTGTTCAAACACACACATAAATACACAATTATAGTAGAAAGTGATGTTTCAGTATCATACGCGACATGGAAATGAGAGCACATCTCCAACTCAACAATTCCCTCACAAACTTACACTATTGTGTAATGAACAGAGTTAAATTTAATATGATACGATACCTAGTCGGCCATCTTATGGGCCTCCACTGTGTGAACTCCGGCGCTGTAGCTAAACCACAAGACCTTTGTGCAAGCGGGTCTTAAACGCGGGTTTCTTCGACGCTACTGTCATTGTCATTATCGTGACTAACAGGAACGCCACTGACGACACTCACACGGGAGGTCTTCGCGTTGACTTTTCCCTCTGTCCGTCGACTTCCGTCAGCAGCCCACGGTCTGGGCCAGCACTTGACGGAAACGTTTGTTAAAGACGACGTAGACGACGAAGTTAACGGCTGAGTTTAGTAGGCGGAGCGAACTAGCGACGGACCGCATGTGGATAAGATAGCCGCCGCACATTCCCACATTTTCTGACGTCGCAACCATCAACGCCTTTACAATGAGAGTTGGAATTTGGCAGATGATGAGGACAACAATCACAATGATAAGAACGACTGTGACATTGTTGTCATTCTGCTGCCCCTGACTTACCATCTCCGTCCTTATCCGTCGTCTCGCCTTCAAGGCTTGTATCAGACGAATGTTCACACACGTCAGGGTGAGCAAGGACCCGGCCCGGCCACGACGAATGCAACATATAATACACCGTTATAGATAATGTGATATAACTCCGTCTTTCCGAGCTTCGTTTTGTCTACGTGTCGTTTATATGTCATGCCGTTGTCGTAAGTCACGTACTCGGTGGGCCTCTCGACAAACTCCGGGATGTTGTACAGGACCGCGGACACAAGCACGAAGGCCAACTGTGTCTTCACCTTCGAAATGGTGCACAATCGCAACGACTTAAACGGAAAACACACGGCGATGTATCGGTTGATGGCTAACAGTACGACTACCCATATAGAGGATAACCCAGCTACGTTAGCCACCGGCAGAATGTATGCGCCCACATATAAGGGTCTATCTCCAAAAATCCAGGCAACCAGTTGGGGTAGATAACGAAGGAATATACCGGGAAAATCGGAATTACAATCAACAAAACCGCTGTGTCGACGAGCGCCACACTTTGGAAGAGAGACTACGCTGATGCCTTAGTGTTATCCTTCCAGAAGACGAACAAAGCGAGGATGTTGCCAATGAATCCTCCAACAATAAGCATCCCCGCCAAGATGCATGATGAATAAATACAAGTTGCATTCTTTAGCGTCATCCGACATAATTCACGAACTGTTTCCTTGTTCTGCTATCGTCTTGGCAATCACGTGTCACTCGTTGTACACACTGACACACTTTGATGCGAAGAGAAGATAACAAGCGGACGATTAGTTCGAAGTGTCAATGTGTTTTGATGTCCACTCACACAATGTCGTGCAGTGGAGCTGGACACGACAGGGACACCTGATACTGATGTGATGAGTCGTTTATTATTAATGATTGTGCTATGTTTCAGTAACCAAAAGGTTAATGGTTGATTAAAATCAACATGGTAAATATGCGAGGAATAACGTCGCAAGCTGGTCAAGTGTTCAAGTGCTAGGTGACAGCTATTACAAGCGACGAAATGTTGCCACTAGCGTCGTTATCCCCCTTAACAAACATACGCTTAATGTTTGGTGGCAAACAATTATAGTGAGCTTTGTACATAAACAAAGTCGTTAGTAATTCAATAATGTATAGACATTTTAATAACACGCATTTGCTATAAAAGTTCATTTGCGTGATCCAAATGCTTTGCACTACACGCAGTTCTTCATGCGAATATGTTTTTGCTGTAAGTCTATGCCATCAGTGGTTTTTGGATAATGTTTTTTGGAGGTGTATTATCCCATATTTCTACGCGGTATGTTAAATAAGACAAAACCGCAAAAAGTATAAAATACATCTGTGCGAACGCTGCATGTGGACTTTAGTCAGTGACAGTTTGCCGGCCCACGGTGTCCGTAGCTTGCAAAGGGCACTGTGACTGTCACTGTTCCGAAGTCATTCTGCTCACTGCTTAGTTCCATATTCTTTCCCAATCATGCGTCGATGCTGTCTTTTTCTGCTTAATTTGCCGTGTTGGTGGCATATAAAAATCATGTTTGCGTCTAAACTCGCTGTTCCTAAACTTAAACAACTCGACAGGGTGAAGGTCAATCTCGCCCCAAGCCTCGTTCGCGTGAAGACTAAAGCGTATTCCGCGCAAAGCTCCATTTCCATAGTTAGGTTTCGTATAGAGTTTCAATCGGTACCGATTGAAACGAAAATCGAAATAGTTCATATTTATTTGACTAATTTCAGAAAAAGGTAACATGTGTGCATAAACCAACTAAGCCATCATTAGGGAGTATTTGATACCTCCGCTGTTTGTGAAATTACTAAAAATCGCTAGGAGCAAACGATTTTTACGCGAATGAGTGGAGGGAGCAGCTTTAATAACATAAAATATCAAGTACAATTAAGACTAATGCAAAGCGTCAGTGTGTGTCGATGTCCAGACTAGCAATATCCGGCCATAGAGCTGGAAGCGCACGGGCACGTGACCTCAGACAACCGGCTTGGCCAACAGACACCGGACACCGAGGTGACACTGTAACGCCAACTGAACGCGTCATGCCACCACTTACGCGATGAGTCGTTTGTCATCTAGTATTGGCGTTGTGTGAGTCAGCTTTGTTGCAATAACTAAAAGGTCAGTGGAACCAAAGTTCACACTTCCAGTAAAATACGACAAAGTGTGACCAACATTGCACCTTTAAATAAGCATTGCATGTGTTTTGTTTAATAAGTCTCTTTTGAATGTTAACAACATCATGCTGACCAGTTATGGGATAGCTAATATAACGTAGTGCATTATGGCAAATGGCTATTCAAAGGCGACAATCAACGAAAACTTCACCGTTTTCAAAATGCGTGATGGCTAATGCTATTAATAATGTCAATATAATGATTCAAAATAATAGTTCCCCGGTTACTAGACTAAGGTCAAGTTGCTGTTAGTCCGTTCCAGTCATCGGGGGAGGTCGGCCATGATTTCCGTTTTGGAGTCTTTTTTCTTGATTCCTCACTTTTCTCTCATTATATTCTATATCAGCTGTCTCCAAAGCCTCCAATCCTTTGCCGCTGTGCATCATTCTCCTCCCACTCTTTCCAGGCCTCTCATAACGCAGTCCTCCCTTCGCTATATCGGTCTTCATAGCTGCTATTTCCATCCACTTTCTGTATATCTGGGTTTCTTTCAATATTTTCTTCTCCCAATCTGTCCGGTCCATTTCAACCTACTCCTCACTCTTCTTAAAACTTTCCTTCGCCCCAACCTCCACTCTCAGTTCGTCCAGTTGGACGCAGCACGGTGACGAGAGCCGTGTCGTCGTCTCATCCAGTTGGACGCAGCACGGTGACGAGAGCCGTGTCGTCGTCTCGTCCAGTTGGACGCAGCACGGTGACAAGAGCCGGGTCGTCGTCTCATCCAGTTGGACGCACCAGGTGACGAGAGCCGTGTCGTCGTCTCGTCCAGTTGGACGCAGCACGGTGACGAGAGCCGTGTCGTCGTCTCATCCAGTTGGACGCAGCACGGTGACGAGAGCCGCGTCGTCGTCTCGTCCAGTTGGACGCAGCACGGTGACGAGAGCCGTGTCGTCGTCTCGTCCAGTTGGACGCAGCACGGTGACGAGAGCCGCGTCGTCGTCTCGTCCAGTTGGACGCAGCACGGTGACGAGAGCCGTGTCGTCGTCTTATCCAGTTGGACGCAGCACGGTGACGAGAGCCGTGTCGTCGTCTTATCCAGTTGGACGCAGCACGGTGACGAGAGCCGTGTCGTCGTCTTATCCAGTTGGACGCAGCACGGTGACGAGAGCCGTGTCGTCGTCTTATCCAGTTGGACGCAGCACGGTGACGAGAGCCGTGTCGTCGTCTTATCCAGTTGGACGCAGCACGGTGACGAGAGCCGTGTCGTCGTCTTATCCAGTTGGACGCAGCACGGTGACGAGAGCCGTGTCGTCGTCTCGTCCAGTTGGACGCAGCACGGTGACGAGAACCGTGTCGTCCTCTCGTCCAGTTGGACGCAGCACGGTGACAAGAGCCGTGTCGTCGTTTCGTCCAGTTGGATGCAGCACGATGACGAGAGCCGTGTCGTCGTCTCATCCAGTTGGACGCAGCACGGTGACGAGAGCCGTGTCGTCGTCTCATCCAGTTGGACGCAGCACGATGACAAGAGCCGTGTCGTCGTCTCGTCCATTTGGACGCAGCACGGTGACGAGAGCCGTGTCGTCGTCTCGTCCATTTGGACGCAGCACGGTGACGAGAGCCGTGTCGTCGTCTCGTCCAGTTGGACGCAGCACGGTGACGAGAGCCGTGTCGTCGTCTCGTCCAGTTGGACGCAGCACGGTGACGAGAGCCGTGTCGTCGTCTCGTCCAGTTGGACGCAGCACGGTGACGAGAGCCGTGTCGTCGTCTCGTCCAGTTGGACGCAGCACGGTGACGAGAGCCGTGTCGTCGTCTCGTCCAGTTGGATGCAGCCCGGTGACAAGAGCCGTGTCGTCGTCTCATCCAGTTGGACGCAGCACGGTGACGAGAGCCGTGTCGTCGTCTCATCCAGTTGGACGCACCAGGTGACGAGACCCGCGTCGTCGTCTCGTCCAGTTGGACGCAGCACGGTGACGAGAGCCGCGTCGTCGTCTCGTCCAGTTGGACGCAGCACGGTGACGAGAGCCGTGTCGTCGTCTCATCCAGTTGGACGCAGCACGGTGACGAGAGCCGTGTCGTCGTGTCGTCCAGTTGGACGCAGCACGGTGACGAGAGCCGTGTCGTCGTCTCATCCAGTTGGACGCAGCACGATGACGAGAGCCGTGTCGTCGTCTCGTCCAGTTGGACGCAGCACGGTGACGAGAGCCGTGTCGTCGTCTCGTCCAGTTGGACGCAGCACGGTGACGAGAGCCGTGTCGTCGTCTCATCCAGTTGGACGCAGCACGGTGACGAGAGCCGTGTCGTCGTCTCGTCCAGTTGGACGCAGCACGGTGACGAGAGCCGTGTCGTCGTCTCGTCCAGTTGGACGCAGCACGGTGACGAGAGCCGTGTCGTCGTCTCGTCCAGTTGGACGCAGCACGGTGACGAGAGCCGTGTCGTCGTCTCGTCCAGTTGGACGCAGCACGGTGACGAGAGCCGTGTCGTCGTCTCGTCCAGTTGGACGCAGCACGGTGACGAGAGCCGTGCCGTCGTCTCGTCCAGTTGGACGCAGCACGGTGACGAGAGCCGTGTCGTCGTCTCGTCCAGTTGGACGCAGCACGGTGACGAGAGCCGTGTCGTCGTCTCGTCCAGTTGGACGCAGCACGGTGACGAGAGCCGTGTCGTCGTCTCGTCCAGTTGGACGCAGCACGGTGACGAGAGCCGTGTCGTCGTCTCGTCCAGTTGGACGCAGCTCGGTGACGAGAGCCGTGTCGTCGTCTCGTCCAGTTGGACGCAGCACGGTGACGAGAGCAGTGTCGTCGTCTCGTCCAGTTGGACGCATCACGGTGACGAGAGCCGCGTCGTCGCCTCGTCCAGTTGGACGCAGCACGGTGACGAGAGCCGCGTCGTCGTCTCGTCCAGTTGGACGCAGCACGGTGACGAGAGCCGCGTCGTCGCCTCGTCCAGTTGGACGCAGCACGGTGACGAGAGCCGCGTCGTCGTCTCGTCCAGTTGGACGCAGCACGGTGACGAGAGCCGTGTCGTCGTCTCGTCCAGTTGGACGCAGCACGGTGACGAGAGCAGTGTCGTCGTCTCGTCCAGTTGGACGCATCACGGTGACGAGAGCCGTGTCGTCGCCTCGTCCAGTTGGACGCAGCACGGTGACGAGAGCCGTGTCGTCGCCTCGTCCAGTTGGACGCAGCACGGTGACGAGAGCCGTGTCGTCGTCTCGTCCAGTTGGACGCAGCACGGTGACGAGAGCCGTGTCGTCGTCTCGTCCAGTTGGACGCAGCACGGTGACGAGAGCCGTGTCGTCGTCTCGCCCAGTTGGACGCAGCACGGTGACGAGAGCCGTGTCGTCGTCTCGTCCAGTTGGACGCAGCACGGTGACGAGAGCAGTGTCGTCGCCTCGTCCAGTTGGACGCAGCACGGTGACGAGAGCAGTGTCGTCGCCTCGTCCAGTTGGACGCAGCACGGTGACGAGAGCCGTGTCGTCGCCTCGTCCAGTTGGACGCAGCACGGTGACGAGAGCCGTGTCGTCGCCTCGTCCAGTTGGACGCAGCACGGTGACGAGAGCCGGGTCGTCGTCTCGTCCAGTTGGACGCAGCACGGTGACGAGAGCCGGGTCGTCGTCTCGTCCAGTTGGACGCAGCACGGTGACGAGAGCCGGGTCGTCGTCTCGTCCAGTTGGAAGCAGCACGGTGACGAGAGCCGTGTCGTCGTCTCGTCCAGTTGGACGCAGCACGGTGACGAGAGCCGTGTCGTCGTCTCATCCAGTTGAACGCAGCACGGTGACGAGAGCCGTGTCGTCGTCTCATCCAGTTGGACGCAGCACGGTGACGAGAGCCGTGTCGTCGTCTCATCCAGTTGGACGCAGCACGGTGACGAGAGCCGTGTCGTCGTCTCATCCAGTTGGACGCAGCACGGTGACGAGAGCCGTGTCGTCGTCTCATCCAGTTGGACGCAGCACGGTGACGAGAGCCGTGTCGTCGTCTTATCCAGTTGGACGCAGCAGGTGACGAGAGCCGTGTCGTCGTCAACTCCCTTAACTTCTCGTGGATAGAGCTCGCAGTCATAATGACCAGGCACCACTGGCCAACAACAGCTAGTACCAAGCTGGGTTGAACAGCTACAAAATACTTGATTTTAATGAATAAGAAAATATATGCAACTGGCAAAAGACCTGATTTATATGAATATGAAAATATACGCAATTAGCAAGAGTATTATCATTAAAAATAGATACAAATCAACCAGAAATTGGGCTTATTTCTGCATTGCGCAGTTGGACCGTCTCCTCACACGTGCGGGTATTTAACTCAAGGGAAACATTCCTTGCGGTACTTGAACGCCGGCTGCATGAATGCTCATATTGCGTATTGTCCTTGTGCATGGGATGGAAATATTGTTGAGAAAGACACTAGTTTTTTTGTAAATATACACAACGTGATCTGCACTTGTGAAGCCCCGAAGTGCGTCCCCTGACTTTCGCACGCATCCTTGGCATTGTAGTTTTCCGAAACGTCAACTATGTCGACTAGTATCTTCGCCAGCATCCTTGTTCAGGTGAACATTACAAGGATACGAACCATTTCTTGATGCAGCAATCTTCCTTGAAATCTCAGCCACCATCACACGTGCTAAACCTACCTGGACGAAGGTGTTCCTGTGCTCAAAATCAAACTTGACAAAAATAAACGCAGAAGCCACCAGACTAACATCATTAATCCTACACACATTTTTAACTGATTATCCTGTGGAAGAGATATGGCAGTCTCTCATAACCGGCCTATAATTCTTAGTGATCAAACATGTCCCAAGCAAGATGACTTCAAAGAGACGCAACCAACCCTGGGTAAACATAAACATCAAACGACTAGCAAAACAAAAACAGGGGAAGGGGAAGTTACCACAATCTGAAAACAACTCCTCTCTTGTAGACAAGCACACAACCAATATATAAACAACTTAATCACCGATGCAGGATCCAGTGTCAAGAAATAAATGCGGACCTACATTGTATGTCAAATGAAAACGTAATGATAATGATAATGAGTATCCCCCCCCCTGAAGAAAGATGGTCAGACATAAAGTGACAGTAAAACCACAGCCTATATTTTAAATGACCAATTCTCATCCGTATTCACAACTGAAGCTGACAACTCTCTACCCAGATTAGGCCCATACCCAGCACTGTCAACTGAGTTTACAAACCCCTAGCTGGACTAAACTCACATAAAGCAACAGTACCCGACGAAATCCCCACCATAATATTGAAAGAAGCAGCAGCCGAGCTGTCCCCTGCTGTAACTCTCCTATTACAGGCGTCCCTTCAGGGTAAACACCCCATCTGACTGGCTCAAACCAAACGTAGTGCCGGCTTTCAAGAAAGGTGACAGAAGTACAGCAGAACACTATCGACCCATCTCCCTAACCTCAGTTTTGTGCAAAATCATAGAAAATATAATCCGCTCCCGCAACATGACACATTTTAATACCCACAATATAGTCTCAGACACACAGCATGGTTTCAGAAGACACAAATCAACAGGAACACAACGAATAGGCACATCGCACAAACACTCGAGGAGGGATGTCAAATGGATTGCATCCTCCTCGACTTCAGTAAAACTTTCGATAAAGTACACCATAGAAGACTTCTACACAAATTAAAATATTACGGAGTCAATTGAAGCACACTAAACTGGATAACATAGTTCTTCCAAAACCGTACCCAAACAAAACAAAACACCCAAAGAGGCCCCAGTCCTATCAGGCGTCCCGAAGGACACTGTGTTGGAACTGCTGCTGTTTCTGGCATACCTCAATGATATGCCAGACTGCGTAACATCAAAGATCAAACTATTTGCAAATAACAGTGTGTTGTATGCCAGAATCAGTGGCGAGGAAGACGCAGTGTGCCTGCAGGACTCAGCCAGGAGGACCTTTACAGTCTCCAGGAGTGGGAAAGGACCTGGTTAAGTGAACTTCCATCCAGTTAAATGTGAAAACCTAAGGATTACAAATAAAATTAAACCCATCAGCTATGACTATTATATCCATGACCACAAACTGGCTCTAGCCATAGACCACATCCCTAAATCGAAGCACGAGAAAGCTAGACAAAGGGCGATCAATCTTTGGGAACGTTTACACAACACCGCACAACACTTAGGCGTAAATATAAATAGCAAAATCTCTTGGAACCATCGCGTTGAGGCAATCACAAAGAAAGCAAATAGCACCCTTGCAGTTCTTATACGCAACACCAGTAACACGCCAATACCAGTCAAGGCATACTGCTACCAAACCTATGTCAGACCTACACTAGTATATGTCTCTACTCTCTGGCACCCGATCACCAAACAAAACATAAATAAACTCGAAATAGTACAGAGGCGAGCAGCCAGATATGTACACAGTGACATATCTTTTGCTAAACTAATAATTATTTCTTTTGATTTTTACGAATTATTTCCACAGAAATTGCTTGATGTTGCTGCTAGGTGGTTAGAACATCCACCTAGCAGCAACATCAAGCAATTTCTGTATAACAGATACATCCTTTCCGTCGCATATTTCAAATAACGTACTGTCATGTATATACTTATACAATGGAACAGTCGTTTTTAAATCATTTATGTAAAGTAGGAAACATTTAGGTCAAGACAATGTTCTTCCCCATTGGGATGAATCCTATTTTTACTCGTTCAGTTCAGTTGTGTCCAACAGAAACGTTGCCATCAATCTTACAATATGTGAGTACAAACCATGCATCTGTAGCCTTTCTACTAACAAATGATGTTAACTCCTTCACCGTGCTAGAAAAGAACACGTTTCCTTGATTGGTTTTCTCACCGACTCCTCGTTGCCATTGATTATCACCTTCTAAAAGTCTGAACGCCATTCGAACCCCCACGTCTCTATTGCGTCATATGTTTCCTTGAACAGTCTCTACTTATGCACGTGGCGCACTCGCGTAAATAGCCTGCATCTTCTGTGTCGCACACCATCTTGTGTACGCAGTCGTCTGTGTTCTTGAGATCTTGTGGCTGTAGAATCAACTGCTTCAGCCTGTCGAACAGAAAGTTTCTTACGCAGACAACTTTCTCGGTTACGCTACTGTACGTGGAACGGTCGTAGTTTGCAAAACAGGCTGTATATGCGACAACGAGGTGGCTGGGAGTTCGCCTTCAACTTGAGCGTGTAGATTCCCCATCGTGTCAAGTCGGATTCTGCGCTGTCTCGTCACATCTCTGTGAGTCTTGGTGACGCGCTTACTAGTTGTGACACGTCAATTGTCATCACGTTCAAAGAAACAGGGAACAGACTCTGGTAGATGTTCCACCGTTGCCGCTGACCGTAGCTTCCTGCTTTTATGGTCCTGAAATTGTGCACCACCTTGTATTGTATGTTTTGAACAACGTGTTGGCACATATAACACTCCTAATGGTCTGCTTGCACTTCACATTTCTATATTTGGAACGGTGCCACTTGCCACCAGGTTATGTAGTAGCAATGCTTTTCGAACGGTCTCAGGGTGCATTGCTACCATGTAGCGTTTGTTTTGTTACACGATGTGGTGTATCAGGAGGACGTTGATTCACTCGTTGCATTTTCTTTTTGTGTGTTGCATATTTTCGTTCGAAGTTTGCCAGTTCCACTTTCAGATGATCTAGTTTTATATTTCAGACAGCGCGATCACTTTTTTCAGTGTCTGCCGGCACTCCGACGAGATGGACCAGCTTCTTCGGGTTGTGGTGGATCCAGTTCTGGGGTCACTGGAAGAGAATATACATTTGTCAACATGTTTTTCCTCATTCAAAAAAATTTCATAATTACACAATTAGCAATGTCGTATCCACCTCTACATTTCGACCGCCATCGGCGGCCTTCTTCAGGAACTGAATGATCACTGCTCGCTAGATGGCGTGGCGAGCAGACTGTCTCACACGGACTTAGTTTGTAGCTCCCCTCGTCTCTGTTCATAGTTGGTTCCGCCTTCCTAATCCAGATGGCTTCTTTTATCCAACGCGCACACCTGTTCGTCTCTTTATCCACCACTTTCGCTCCCTCCCAGTCTATCACACAGTTGTGTCTGTCCGCATGGACTCTTATTGCCGATTTGTGTTCGACGTTTGTCGAACATATCCTTGTCCTCCGAGTAAAACGTCCAGTTGTCAACTTCTTTTTTGTGTTCATCTAGTCTCGTACCAAATGTTCTTCCTGTTTCACCAATGTAGCACATGTTTCCCAGTTTATGATGCAGCGGATTATGTGAACTAAAGTTCAGATACTGGTCGGTGTGTGTCTTGTTTCGATACACGAGGTGTTTGATCGTCCCATCCTCTTTACGTACCATCAATGTGTCAAGGAAAGGCAGTGACTCCTCAGCTCTCATCTTCATACATGAACTTGATATTGCCTGTGGTATCAGTAATAATAATATATATTTTATTTAATTAGCGCCACATCCAATTTCAAATTGTTCGTGGCGCTTTACATACATTAAAATCCTAAAATTCAAATACACACCAGAAGAAAAACACACATATATATCAACAATTATTAAAATAAAATAAAATATCAATAACAATATAATAACACGAATTATTTAAGCTGAATAAATGTATAATAAATATATAAACAGGTTAAATAAAATATCGATAAAAGTACACAAACATTAAACTAAGCCGCGAGAACAGTCAGAAAGAAATGTGTCTTTAGGCGTGCCTTGAAGGTGGCTAAACAGGCAGACGTCTTAATGTTATAGGTAGTAGAGCGCAATGGCTCAGGGGTAGAGCTTCGACTCTCGACTACGAGAACCCGGGTTCGAATCTTGTGCTGCGGTGTTAAAACCTTGGGCACGTTTGTTCACTCTACATTGCTCCAGTTCACTCAGTTGTATAAATGAGTACCTGGCTATAGACAGTGGTGGATATACGTACGAGCAGCCTTCGCGCATTAATTGTAGAATATGGCTGGATACTTCCCAGAGAAGCCGAGATGGTGTTTGAGTGAACAGGTCTGTCAGGGAAGTAAAGTGTAAAGCGCTTTGACCGATCCCGAGGACTGGATACTGCGCTATATAAAAAATTGCCTTTTTTATTAGGTAGAGCGTTCCATAGGGTGGGTCGCTGTTGCGACCACAAATGAGTTATCTCCAGCTTTCATGTGAGTCCGTACAACCCTTAATAAGCTATTGTTCACAGAACGCAATGATCTCGCAGGTTTGTACGGACACACAAGGTCTGACAGGTATTTTGGGGCATCGCCGTGCACAGCTTTGTAAGTAATACAAGAAGTTTAAACTCGATCAATGGTGTTTAGGTGCGCTGTCAATTGTTGGTCACATCTTTACGATCTCCATTACGTCTTCCACGTGTCGTTTTAATAGTCGGGGCTGACACGTTACTGGAGTTGTGGCGATGGCTTGTTGTTCCAGCCATTCCATAAATAGATTGGCTATCACCGGTGACACGGGCTTCCCGTCGCTTTGCCAAACTTCTGTTGGTAAATAGTGCCCCTGAAGTTGAAGTATGTTGTTGCGACGACAAACTGCAACAACTCTATAATGCCTGTAAATTAGTCCTTAACTCCAGTCGTTTCCTGATAATGTGTAATGTGTTGTCAATTGTGGTGTTGGTGAACAGAGACACTACACCATGTAACAGGAACATTTCATCTTGTTCGATCATCACACATGCCATTTCACTAGCTAAGTGCTTTGAGTTTGTGGTGTTGTGTGTTGTCTTCCCGACAATAGCAGGTCCGCCAGTGATCTGGACCCGTTGTACCCTATAGACCCTGTGTAGTCAACAGTCAGATATCATTTTGATAACGACATCAATGAACTATTCTTATATTCAATTTTAGCTTTAAAACAAATGCATGGGTTGGTTAGTTTCTGATTACAGCCTAAAGTCTCAAAGAGTCACACAGTAATGTATAACATCAAACGATTATGACTCAAATATGAAATTACAATATATAGCCTTTTTAAATATGCAACAAACAAAGTCCTGGACTTCAACGATGTGAAAATGAACGTGGTAAATAACTTGCTCACAAAAACATTTTCACAGTTAACTACATAAATATTCATATTGATTACGAGGTGTGTGGAAATGATAAATGATGATATACAGATTCAGGACCTCATGCATCAGACCTAAGACCACCTCTACATTGGGCACTTGTACTGTTCATCTGTGATCTTGACCTCCCCTTTCAGCTGCTTTATAATGGACACCAACTTCCTCTTATATTTGGGAGTAGGATCTTTACTTAGTTTCTCATAGGTTGATCTTGTCATATGATAACATGATTGTAACTTTCTGTTCAGTTCCTGAGGAAGGCCGCGGATGGTGGTCGAAACGTAGAAGTGAGTACAACATTGCTAGTTGTGTAATTATGATGAAATTTGTTTGGATGATATACTTCCAACTTGATGAAAAGTTTCACGAATATTCTTCCTCAGTTTGCATTCTTTCCGATATGTCCGCTGTGTCAGTTTCCCTTTCATTTTCTGGTTTCTTTTACCTCTCTCCGACATTGGTTTCAGTGCATTCGCTTCCTTCCGTTTATTTCTCCGATCCTTCGCCTTTGCAAAATATGCTGCATGCTTTGTCGGGGACGCCAGTACTTTCTCCGTAACCGCCTTTGTCTTTCATTGTTGCTCATTGCCTTTTTCTTCCGTGCCATCTTCTTTTAGCAATCTGTACATCTGTACATACGCGGCCGTCGTATATTTTACTGTATTTTATTGTATATGTATATATGTATACCTGGTATCTAGCACACACCCTATATATATATATATATATATATATATATATATATATATATATATGTCAAGTAATTAAAGTGATTAAAGGCACATAATCAAAGTGTGCGAATCCGTCATCAAAGAGCGTCGTAACTTATTATATATATATATATATATATATATATATATATATATATATATATATATATATATATATATATATATATATATATATATAATAAGTTACGACGCTCTTTGATTATTTGATTCACTGTTATCTGCCTTGAAGTTTTAATCACTTACTTGTCTTGTTATAATAGTCAGTTTGTGATACCGTCAGATCTTGCGAGACACACAAAAACGCAGGCCTTTTAATATGGGATAATGGCGTCACAACAACATTTTGACTAGAGTACAAAATATCCACAATGCATTGCGGAAGAAATTCCTTCGCTGTAGTGCACAAGGTCCATAGAGAACCAACACTTAGGCAAATTTGTCACGACAAATTGACTGGAGGCGCATTGTCCCAAAAGCGTCCGATCGAGCAGCATGTTTTTCGTCTTCTGAAGTTGTATAGTGATTTATATGACAAGACTAAATACGTTCGCATCACAACAAGGGTAAGAGGAAATGACGCCGCAGTGACTCGAGAGACGGCACGTCGGACGTGTCTTTATGACGTCACATTATCATAATTGTTTCCATAGTTTCCGTCATCACAAGGAAGACGATGAGTGTTTAGAGATGTTTATGTGGTGCACGCGTGTGACCGTGCGTGTGTTTCTGTGTGCGTGTGCGTGTGCGTACGTGGATATGGTGTGTGTGGACATGTTACTGTTGATAAATTTAATTTCCTAGCAGTGTAGCTATAACTTCGGATTTACGGGGGGATAGAATTGCGCTATAGATGTACAGTCGGCCGCGTCGTTGTGACGTCACAGTGTCTATGTCGTCATCAATCTTGGCGGGAAAATTGGTGGATGTAGAGGTTTGAAATTGGTGGTGTATAAAAGTTGAAAAACAAGCGGAAATATTGATTGATAAGTATTATTCTTGTATTAAGGTTATTCATAAAGTGGTACTGGACATATATTGAGTAGTAGTTTTGGTTAAAGTTTGTTAGTTAACAGTATTTTTGAACAGATTAGTATAGTGGGTGATAAAAGGGTAATCTAGGCTTCGACAAATTGTAAACAAGATTGAGCAAATCTCTTTATTTGATATAGTATATAAGAGATAAAGCAATAAGAGTAACAACTACATATGTAAGATAAAACTGTGAATGGGTATCATTGTTATTAAAAATAAACAAGCGTTTTAGTAGGAAACCCTTGTTTGTTTATATAGGTAGTGTCCAACGTTTCCGCTAGGGAACGGTACCAGTACAGACTAAACTTATTGTTCATGGTAGCATAGGTAGTAAGTTGTTTGTAACACAAAGTGTGCTGCAGTTGCTATACACAATAAACAACCAGTCTTTCTAAAGACTAAGTTGGTTTAAACTAAGAGTTGATTTTGACAAATCGTAATATGGCACCTGGCAAGCGGCAAGTGAAGGCAAGGAGGCACTTGGTGTGTAATCACTGCCACAGCTTGGTGGATTTTGCCGTATCGGGGTGCGGAAAAACTGGTCAGAGACAACGGAGGAAGGGTTTACGTTCCAATGTTGGGTGTTGGAAAGTGGACTGTCTGACAACAGAGTTAGCTAGGCTAACGGATATTGTGAAGGGGATGCAGAGTGGAGGGAGGGTGATTGCAAGGACAACAAATAGAGAAAGAACAACAGGAAACATTACATGCAGGAAGTGGGAGAAAGTGACAGTAGAGAAGAGGAGGAGGGACAAGGGACAGGAGATGAGAGAAGTAGATGCGACGGGAGGCAAGACGAATGGAAGAAAGGAAGTGAGAATAGATGTGAACGGAAGTTAATAACAAGGACGATGACAGGAAGAAAAGGGAGACCGGAAAAGGAACAACAGAAAAACGACGGGGAAGAGTCGTAATAAGGGAGATGCAAAGGAAACGGAGGAGCTACTCTGAAGCAGTGATCAGGGGGGCATTGAGAACAGAAAGGGTGTTTATGGGAGACTCCATTTTGCGAAAGACAGACAGGACATTAAGCAAAGGAGAAGACGTTGTTGTTTGTCTTCCGGGGGCTATGATAGAGCATGTGACTGAACGGGTAGAGAACGTATTGGGGCATGGCCAAGGGGGGTCTATATTAGTACATGTAGGGACGAACAATGCAGACAGGGATGGAACAACCAGGATAGTAAAGAGATACAGAGAGTTGGTAGAGACACTGAAGAAGACGAGAGTTGAACAGATCATACTCTCAGGAATCTTGCCAGTGATGAGAGGAAGGGGAACAACATTTAGAAATTGCAAGAGGATGGCAATTAACGGACTATTAGAGCAGATGTGTGAAGAAGAAGAAGGAGTTGGATTTGTAGATTTGTGGGGATATTTTGTTGGTAAAGAAGACATGTTTGTGAGAGATGGCCTCCATCTAAGCGGAAAGGGCGCAGCATTGTTCTCCGAGAACCTTCTTCGATCGATGAATAATGGAACAGGTTGCAACTTTTTAAACTAGTTTCGCAGGGGGATACATAAGCCAAATACTAGAGGCATAGATAAAGATAGCAAAAAGACATCAGCAAAGAACAGCCTGGAAGCCCTACGGAATTTGGTTATAAATGTGTTTGTTTAAATGCAAGGCATAGTAAACAAAAGAAATATGAACTAAACATTATGGTAGAAGGACACTGACCCTCATAATAGGTATAACTGAATCTTGGGCCACACACGATATATCAGATGCCGAACTAGGAATGACAGGGTATGTAATGTTTAGGAAGGATAGATTAGGAGAAGGGGAGGCGGGGTTATTTTATATATTAAAGAGAATCCATCCAAGCTTATGTGAAATAAAATTAGAAAAAGCAGAATGTGAAGAAGCTGTCTGGTGTAACATAGTTACAGGAAAGTCAACATTAGCTGTTGGGTTAGTGTATCGGAGTCCAAACATAAGCATAAGGAAGAGAATGAAAACATACATAACGCTATCAAAGAGAAGTGAGTAAACGGGACTGTATTATTATGGGGATTGCAACCATGGGCATATACAGTGGACATCTCTACAAAGAGTACCGGGAGAGAGGATCAAGAGTTTTAAATTTAGTTTAGTTCCTTTCTCAACTTGTGTTGAAGCAACCAGGGGCGAGAACGTGTTGGACATAGTATTGAGGCTCACAGAAGGAATTTGTTGATAATGTCAGATATGTGACCACTGGGGTGTGGTGATCACAACCAGATCACATTTTATCATCCAAATGGGAGAACGGAATAGAAAAATAAAGGTACAGGAAATAAAGTGATAAAGGAAGATATAAGGACATGAGGAATATTTAGCAAAGATAGCTACGAGATATGAAGAATGGGGCAGCAACAGAATGCTGGAATATTTTTATAGAGTGAAATTGACTGCGTCATTGACAAATTTGTCCCCTTGAAAAAACAGGAAACGGTCAAAGAAGAAACACTTATCGAGGAAGCCATTAGAAAAATCAAGTACAAGCAAATGATGTGGAAGACATATAGACATACCGGAAGTGAAAAAGACTATAGCATTTATAAAGAAGCACTTAATCAAGCTACAGCTGAAATTAGAAATTCAAAGAGAAGCTACAAACAAAAAACAGCTTTTAATATAAAACATGACAGCAAGAGTTTTTTATGCGTATGTTCGAAGTAAAGCAGAAAGTTCAGGATAAGGTCGGTCCTCTAGAGGTAGTGATGGAAACATATGGAAAGTTCTGCTTAGAAAACCTAAATAGTACTAGTTCGGTGTTTACCAGAAGATATTAATAGTATATTACCAGTACTTGAGACTAAGTTCAAGAAAGAGTTTGACTATTTAGGACAACTAATTGCAGCCCCAACAATGGTAGCTATGAAAATAAGAGATATGAAGGATAATAAATCACCTGGAGTGGATGGGATTCTTCCCAAGTTAAATTGTGGAACTAATTAGCATACCGCTTGCAACAGTGTTCAATTTGTGATTAGAGGAATAGTTCCGATAGAATGGAAAGAAGCAAACATTATACCATTATTTTAAAAAGTTCGAGAAACAAGTCAAGAGAACTATAGACCAGTGAGTTTAACATCAGTGATGCAAACTATTAGAAAGACTAATTAAAGATCACCTGGTTGATTTTCTTGTTAAAAATAAATTGATAAACCCATCTCAACATGGGTTTTTAAGCAAGGTCATGCTTAACAAATATGTTATGTTTTTTGGAAGATGTCACAAAGTGGCTAGATGAGGATCACCAGTAGATATAATCTACTTAGATTTTAAAAAAGCCTTTGACAAAGTGCCACACCAAAGACTACTACTTAAGGCCCATGGCATAGGAAATGGAATGATCAACTGGATAGAAAAATAACAACACTTGATTGAAGACAAAGAGTAGTAGTTGATAGGGAGGTTTCAAACTGGAAAGCGGTTTTGAGTGGAGTACCGCAGGGATCACTGGGACCTATTTTATTCTTAATATATATCAATGATTTGGATGATGACATAACAACCAAGGTGTTGAATTGCGGACGATACAAAAGTGTTTAGGAAAATTAAAAGTGATGCAGATAGACAGCATTTACAAGATGATCTTAATAAGTTGATAGAATGGTCTGAGAAGTGGCAAATGCTGTTTAATTTTGGAAAGTGTAAGTGCCTTCACTCAGGACATGGGAATGAAGATGCACAATATACAATGGGTGATACTGTACTAAATACTACCTTAAAGGAAAAGGACTTAGGGTTAACTATTAGTGCTGACATGAAGGTATCAGAGCAGTGTGGAATTGCAGCAGCGAAGGAAACCAAATTCTTGGATTAATTAGGCGAAATATAGTATACAAAGAAAAAGAACTAATAATACCGCTGTACAAAACAATAGTTAGGCCTCACTTAGAATATTGTATACAAGCATGGAGGCCATATCGCAAGAAGGATATTGATATGCTAGAAAGAGTACAAGGAGAGCAACCAAAATGATACCAAAACTCAGGAATATTAGTTATGAAATGCGTCTAAAAGAATGTGGTTTAACAACACTAGAAACCAGAAGATTGAGAGGAGATCAGATTGAGGTGTTTAAAATATTGAATGGATATGAAAATATTGACAGAAATATTTTTCACAGTCAAGGAAAGAGAAGGACTAGAGGACATGGAGTTACATTAGCAAAGAAGCAGTGTAGACTAGATATTAGAAAATTTTCATTTTCACAAAGAACAGTAAACGAATGGAACAGATTATCAGCTGATTGTATAGGTGCTAGTAGTGTTAATATATTTAAAAATTAAATCGACATATACCTAAGAAGGGCGGGGTATACTTAGATAGATAGGTTGGACTCTCGATAAGCCAAATGGCTTCCTAGTCCACCTGCCATCTAGAATTGAATCTCTAGGTGGCAATCTTGTTAAATCTTGTTAAAATCCGATTTGCCGCTGTGGTGGTCCCAGATTCGACCAGTCCAGGATTCGTACGAATCTGGGACCGCGACGGTAGCGGTCCCAGATTCGTACCGCGCCAGGATTCGCATTTGTTACTAACGTAGTTTCCGTTATTAATACATCAAGTATTGAAATAATATTGTTATCACGCACATCTTAAATAAAAATGGATTAACTTATGTGATCATTTTCACTCACTCGAACGTGTCGTGTTATGTAGTCGAATCTCGGCCCGGGCATGACGTATGCCGTTGCCACTACGTCAGAGCGCGTCAGAAGAGATAAAAGCGATCATTGCGCATGCGCGCGCATGCGCGATATGCGTTTAGACGAATCCTGGACTGGTCGAATCTGGGACCACCACAGCGCCATTACAACGCCGCGCGGGCGAATGCTGGCAATAGACATCTGTGCCTTTGGAATATAAACTAGCACAATATATGTCAAGTCTTTTTTGCAAGTTTCCGTTTCGACAGCGACAGGAGGGCTCCGTCAATGGGGTGAAGCAAGTGCGAGCGTGTGTCGGATTACTAAAAGACAGGTAAATGTCGTGGCCACAAACTTTTCTTTTCATATCTATTATCACAGTAGGTACGCCTACAGAAGTCACAAGCATTTCTAGAAACGTGACAAAGCAACCAGGTCCAGTGTCGTGAAGACGGACGACGCAAGACGACTTAATGGTGAGTGAAGTTGTGTTTCTCAAGGAGTATTGAATACAACTTTGTCTATTACGACAAGTCCGGCATAATGATCCAGAGACGCATTTTCGCATCCTCCATTGTTAATAATGTAGCAGTTCTCTTATCGCACTTATAGTTCTTCCCGTTTTCTGCTCTACAAATCTTCATACGTCCGGCGTGGCGCCTCAAAAGCAGCTTCTCGTCTCGTCGGTTGTCTCCACTGACGACAGATATCGCGAGACGCAGGGGAGGGGGTTGCGCTGGTGAAAACTGATCGTATCCATTTAATCGTAACTTCATCTTCTAGTTTATTGTGGACTCATATTTTAACGCGGGGTAGTTCAAATAGTCAAAAGGTCAAGAGGCGATCCTGGTGAGAGCGACGTGAAGCAAGAGGTATGGTATTACTCTGACGTCCGTGCTGTTTTTTTGCTTACAACGACATCCGCGTTATTTGCTACAAAAACAATTTCCACAAAATAATTCGCGCTTTTTTCGGCACGCTCTCGTGATTGCAACGACCCCCTCTAAACATAGATAAGACCTCCGTTCATCGATATGGCTAACGTTATGTCGAACCACCCAGAGATCTGCTACTACTGCTGCTGCTGCTGCTGTTACTATTGCTACTGCTACTGCTACTGCTAATGCTAATGCTAATGCTAATGCTAATGCTAATGCTAATGCTAATACTAATGCTAATGCTAATGCTACTGCTGCTACTGCTGCTACTGTTACTGCTACTTCTATTGCTACTACTACTACTACTACTACTACTACTACTACTACAACTATTACTACTACTACCACTACTACTATTACTACTCTACTACTACTACTACTACTACTACTACTACTACTACTACTATACTACTACTACTACTACTACTACTACTACTACTATTACTACTACTACTACTACTACTACTACTACTACTACTACTACTATAACTACTACTACTACTACTCCTGCGTGTAAGGCGAACATTACAATCGACTATCCTGTTAAAGAAATGGCGAAGACGCTTGCACGTCACATTGCTATGCGGTGTCGCTGATCTCTCGAAACTACGCTGCTACAGTTGCGAGATACACCACCCTTGTCAACTCCAACAAGATTGTCTCTTGCCTGATGACGTCTTAATTGACATGCACTTTGACGAGGCTGTGGAGACAGTTAACTCCACTGCAATCATTAAAGACTGGTTGACCCTTTACTCGAGGTAGATCTTAGACAATCCGACATGACGCCCCAACAGTTGGATGCCATCAAGAGTTGGTTGGAGGAGTCTCCTTCACAGCGATGGCGACATACTGTTAAATGTATGGTACTCGCCACTTTGGAAGATGAACTGTAAATACATGTGTTGTTGTTCTGCTTTAATAATAATTTGTAAACCTTATTGGATGATTGTGTTCTCTTAATTTAAGAATAAGTAACGTCCACCCTGGTCCCATTGGTCAAGGTATGGACACGAGGTTTGTTCACCCGTTTACCAGTACCGTCGCCGAACCGACAGGTTGTGGTAAGACAACCTTTGTTATGTCTTTGTTACGTCACTCGCACACACTGGTAAACCTACCACCCGAAAACATCACGTAGTGTTACGGAGAATGGCAGCCTTTGTATTCCACCCTCTCTACCATACATCCGAACTTAGAATGTGTCGAGGGTCTTCCCGATTTGTCGTCTTTCGATTCTAAGAACATGGTGATACCGTTGTGCCAGTGTCCACCGTTGCCAAGAACATTGGCGTTTTGTATACTTTCTCTACCTAGACACCACAGGACATGACAGATGTGTGTATACTCTGTATATCTAGACATCACAGGATATGACAGATGTTTGTATAATATCTCTATCTAGACATCACAGTACATGACAGATGTTTGTATACTCTCTCTACCTAGACATCACAGTACATGACAGATGTTTGTATACTCTCTCTACCTAGACATCACAGTACATGACAGATGTTTGTATACTCTCTCTACCTAGACATCACAGTACATGACAGATATTTGTATAATCTCTCTACCTGTACACCACAGTACATGACATATGTTTATATACTCTCTCTATCTAGACATCACAGTACATGACAGATGTTTGTATAATCTCTCTACCTAGACATCACAGTACATGACATATGTTTGTATAATCTCTCTACCTGTACACCACAGTACATGACATATGTTTATATACTCTCTCTACCTAGACATCACAGTACATGACAGATGTTTGTATAATCTCTCTACCTGTACATCACAGTACATGACATATGTTTATATACTCTCTCTACCGAGACATCACAGTACATGACAGGTGTTTGTATAATCTCTCTACCTGTACTCCACAGTACATGACAGATGTTTGTATAATCTCTCTACCTAGACACCACAGTACATGACAGATGTTTGTATACTCTCTACCTAGACATCACAGTACAGGACAGATGTTTGTATACTCTCTCTACCTAGACATCACAGTACATGACAGATGTTTGTATAATCTCTCTACCTAGACATCACAGTACATGACAGATGTTTGTATACTCTCTCTACCTAGACGCCACAGTACATGACAGATGTTTGTATACTCTCTCTACCTAGACACCACAGTACATGACAGATGTTTGTATACTCTCTCTACCTAGACATCACAGTACATGACATTTGAATCGAAAGAGGCGACACCTAGGTAGTATGAGCAACATGAAGAAAGTAAAAAATCGTAAATATCATCTTCTAGAAGAAAGCAGGGAGGAGATGGATATGGAAAAACCCAAATGGTGTAGCGAAGGCCTAAATTGTCTACATCCTAACATAACAGTCCAGGCATCGTCACAGACATAACAGTCATGAACCAAGTCAACATTGAAAGTGACCACAGAATGGTTATGAGCAGCATCAAATTGGACGTGGAAAGGAAACAATTGATGACCAAGAGGCCACCAAGAGTAGATGTCACACAAATAGGATCAAACAAGATCGAATTCCAAGTCGAATTGAGAAACCAATTCGAGACACTACAACAACTAGACGACGTCGACACCGTGTGTGAAACCATCACAGACATGATCCAACAAAGCGTGTCAAGAGTAGCTAAGGCAATTAACAAGACACGGAAATCAAGGATGTCGTCACAAACACGAGCCTTGATGACGAAACGATGACAAAATGGTGGGAAACGGCGACGATAAATAACGAACAGAGTACGCATAAATATGCAAGACCATCAAAAAGAAAGCAAGAGAGGACATCGGGAAATATATATCGAGAAATTGAAAACAGGAGAAGATACCATCTCGAAGACACTCGCTAAGCTTTACACTAAATGCTTATCAGAAAGATGAATACTTACAACATGAAAGGACACTAAGATGGTGGTCATCTTTGAGAAGGGAAATAAGAAAGACCTCAACAATTACAGACCGATATGTATACTATCAAACATCTATAAAATACTCACGAAAGTACTAACAAAAACGCTAGAGAAGACACTCGACGAAAATCAGCCACGAGAGCAAGCTGGGTTCAGTAGCAGATACTCAACGACAGACAACGTCTACATCGTAAATTAACTGAATGAGAAGTGCAGAGAATATAATATCCCATTCTGCATCGCATTCGTCGACTACGAGAAAGCTTTCGACTCAGTGCAAACTCATGCAGTATTAACCGCACTTCAAGAACAGGGGATGTAGAAAATGTGTACATCGAACACTTGAAGGAAATCTACACTAACAGCTCGATGACAGTCCATTCACCTACACAAAGAAAGGAACAAGTTCATCACCAGGAGAGGCAAGGAAGTACCATATCGCCCAAGCTGTTTACGGCAGCACTCGAAAGCATATTCCGACGACTGACTCGGGGAACCAGAGGCTTGAAGATAGACGGCGAATATCTTAGTCATCTCCGCTTCACCGACGACATACTCAAATATACTGATACACCACATGAACTACAATAAATGCTAAAAGAATTAGCTGATGAAACTAAAATAAAATCAGGATATGAAGATGAACAAGTCGAAGACAAAGGTGATGATGGAACACGACTCACACTCAGATGTCAACAACACTCAGATCGAGAAAGTTGACAGCTACATCTACTTGGGACACAGATACAGCACCAGAGACAAAAAAAGACAAGGAGATTTGTCAGGTACCGTGCGGCACTTGCCGGTATTTTAAATGGACTTCATGGGACTTGACCAATCACAGCAGGCTGTATTATACGGCACAGTTACGAACGTCGGTTGTTGTCACACGATAGAACCTAACCTCCCCGGGCAAGAGACAGATTGTCACACGAGAGTACCTAACCTCCCCGGGCAAGCGCCAGGTTGTCACACGAGAGAACCTAACCTCCCCGTGCAAAAGCCAGGTTGTCACACGAGAGAACCTAACCTCCCCGGGCAAGAGACAGGTTGTCACACGACAGAACCTAACCTCCCCGTGCAAAAGCCAAGTTGTCACACGAGAGAACCTAACCTCCCCGGGCAAGAGACAGGTTGTCACACGACAGAACCTAACCTCCCCGTGCAAAAGCCAGGTTGTCACACGAGAGAACCTAAGCTCCCCGGGCAAGAGACAGGTTGTCACACGAGAGAACCTAACCTCCCCGGGCAAGAGACAGGTTGTCACACGAGAGTACCTAACCTCCCCGGGCAAGAGCCAGGTTGTCACACGTGAGAACCTAACCTCCCCGTGCAAAAGCCAGGTTGTCACACGAGAGAACCTAACCTCCCCGTGCAAAAGCCAGGTTGTCACACGAGAGAACCTAAGCTCCCCGGGCAAGAGACAGGTTGTCACACGAGAGAACCTAACCTCCCCGTGCAAAAGCCAGGTTGTCACACGAGAGAACCTAAGCTCCCCGGGCAAGAGACAGGTTGTCACACGACAGAACCTAATCTCCCCGTGCAAAAGCCAGGTTGTCACACGAGAGAACCTAAGCTCCCCGGGCAAGAGACAGGTTGTCACACGAGAGAACCTAACCTCCCCGGGCAAGAGACAGGTTGTCACACGAGAGAACCTAAGCTCCCCGGGCAAGAGACAGGTTGTCACACGAGAGAACCTAACCTCCCCGGGCAAGAGACAGGTTGTCACACGAGAGAACCTAACCTCCCCGAGCAAGAGACAGGTTGTCACACGACAGAACCTAATCTCCCCGTGCAAAAGCCAGGTTGTCACACGAGAGAACCTCCCCGGGCAACAGACAGGTTGTCACACGAGAGAACCTAACCTCCCCGGGCAAGAGACAGGTTGTCACACGAGAGAACCTAACCTCCCCGGGCAAGAGACAGGTTGTCACACGAGAGAACCTCCCCGGGCAACAGACAGGTTGTCACACGAGAGAACCTAACCTCCCCGGGCAAGAGACAGGTTGTCACACGAGAGAACCTAACCTCCCCGGGCAAGAGACAGGTTGTCACACGAGAGAACCTAACCTCCCCGTGCAAGAGACAGGTTGTCACACGAGAGAACCTAAGCTCCCCGGGCAAGAGACAGGTTGTCACACGAGAGAACCTAACCTCCCCGTGCAAAAGCCAGGTTGTCACACGAGAGAACCTAAGCTCCCCGGGCAAGAGACAGGTTGTCACACGAGAGAACCTAAGCTCCCGGGCAAGAGACAGGTTGTCACACGAGAGAATCTAAGCTCCCCGGGCAAGAGACAGGTTGTCACACGAGAGAACCTAAGCTCCCCGGGCAAGAGAATGGTTGTCACACGAGAGAGCCTAAGCTCCCCGGGCAAGAGACAGGTTGTCACACGAGAGAACCTAACCTCCCCGAGCAAGAGACAGGTTGTCACACGACAGAACCTAATCTCCCCGTGCAAAAGCCAGGTTGTCACACGAGAGAACCTAACCTCCCCGTGCAAAAGCCAGGTTGTCACACGAGAGAACCTAAGCTCCCCGGGCAAGAGACAGGTTGTCACACGAGAGAACCTAACCTCCCCGAGCAAGAGACAGGTTGTCACACGACAGAACCTAATCTCCCCGTGCAAAAGCCAGGTTGTCACACGAGAGAACCTAAGCTCCCCGGGCAAGAGACAGGTTGTCACACGAGAGAACCTAACTCCCCCGGGGAAAAGACCCGGTTGTCACACGAGAGAACCTAAGCTCCCCGGGCAAGAGACAGGTTGTCACACGAGAGAACCTAACCTCCCCGGGCAAGAGACAGGTTGTCACACGAGAGAACCTAACCTCCCCGGGCAAGAGACAGGTTGTCACACGAGAGAACCTAACCTCCCCGGGCAAGAGACAGGTTGTCACACGAGAGAACCTAAGCTCCCCGGGCAAGAGACAGGTTGTCACACGAGAGAACCTAAGCTCCCGTGCAAAAGCCAGATTGTCACACGAGAGAACATAAGCTCCCCGGGCAAGAGACAGGTTGTCACACGAGAGAACCTAAGCTCCCCGGGCAAGAGACAGGTTGTCACACGACAGAACCTAACCTCCCCGGGCAAGAGACAGGTTGTCACACGAGAGAACCTAACCTCCCCGGGCAAGAGACAGGTTGTCACACGAGAGAACCTAACCTCCCGTGCAAAAGCCAGATTGTCACACGAGAGAACATAAGCTCCCCGGGCAAGAGACA
Organism: Ridgeia piscesae; assembly: GCA_025642075.2. NCBI lineage: Eukaryota > Metazoa > Annelida > Polychaeta > Sabellida > Siboglinidae > Ridgeia > Ridgeia piscesae. The sequence goes on from JAODUO010000300.1 coordinate 193,183, forward strand.
GGTTGTCACATGAGAGAACCTAAGCTCCCCGTGCAAGAGAATGGTTGTCACTCGAGAGAACCTATCTGAATGCTGAAGCTATCATTTATTAACGGTAACCTTAATAACAACAATAGACGAGAATGTTAGCCACAAAAAGAAACTAAGAACAGTTCGAACATTATGACATCCCCGGTCTATATCAATCACGTAATATTGTCTCATCAAGCGTAATGTATTTACCTTTGCGGCATAGCATTAATAACGAAACAGTGCGAACATTAATTGAGTGAGAGGGTGCTATAAGTCCGAAATTATATGCATCGATGTCCGACGTTAAACCGAAGTAATTTCTGAACACTCAAAAACGGAAGACAAGTCGCGCGTCGAGTTCGGCCGCATCCAGACCGGTGGGTGTTAGGACGGCCGGTGGGTGTTAGGACGGCCGGTGGGTGTTAGGACGACCGGTGGGTGTTAGGACGACCGGTGGGTGTTAGGACGACCGGTGGGTGTTAGAACGACCGGTGGGTGTTAGGACGACCGGTGGGTGTTAGGACGGCTGGTGGGTGTTAGGACGGCCGGTGGGTGTTAAGACGGCCGGTGGGTGTTAGAACGGCCGGTAGGTGATAAGACGACCGGTGGGTGTTAGGACGACCGGTGGGTGTTAGGACGGCCGGTGGGTGTTAGGACGGCCGGTGGGTGTTAGGACGGCCGGTGGGTGTTAGGACGGCCGGTGGTGAGGACGACCGGTGGGTGTTAAGACGACCGGTGGGTGTTAGGACGGCCGGTGGGTGTTAAGACGACCGGTGGGTGTTAGGACGGCCGGTGGGTGTTAGAACGGCCGGTGGGTGTTAGGACGGCCGATGGGTGTTAAGACGACCGGTGGGTGTTAGAACGGCCGGTGGGTGTTAGGACGGCCGATGGGTGTTAGACGACCGGTGGGTGTTAGGACGGCCGGGGGTGTTAGGACGGCCGATGGGTGTTAAGACGACCGGTGGGTGTTAGAACGGCCGGTGGGTGTTAGAACGGCCGATGGGTGTTAAGACGACCGGTGGGTGTTAGAACGGCCGGTGGGTGTTAGGACGGCCGGTGGGTGTTAAGACGACCGGTGGGTGTTAGAACGGCCGGTGGGTGTTAGGACGACCGGTGGGTGTTAGGACGACCGGTGGGTGTTAGAACGGCCGGTGGGTGTTAGGACGGCCGGTGGGTGTTAGACGACCGGTGGGTGTTAGAACGGCCGGGGGTGTTAGGACGGCCGGTGGGTGTTAGACGACCGGTGGGTGTTAGAACGGCCGGGGGTGTTAGGACGGCCGGTGGGTGTTAGACGACCGGTGGGTGTTAGAACGGCCGATGGGTGTTAAGACGACCGGTGTGTGTTAGAACGGCCGGTGGGTGTTAGGACGGCCGATGGGTGTTAAGACGACCGGTGGGTGTTAGAACGGCCGGTGGGTGTTAGGACGGCCGATGGGTGTTAAGACGACCGGTGGGTGTTAGAACGGCCGGTGGGTGTTAGGACGGCCGATGGGTGTTAAGACGACCGGTAGGTGTTAGGACGACCGGTGGGTGCTAGGACGACCGATTGGTGCTAGGTCGTCCGATTGGTGCTAGGTCGTTCGATTGGTGCTAGGTCGTCCGATTGGTGCTAGGTCGTCCGATTGGTGCTAGGTCGTCCGATTGGTGCTAGGTCGATCGATTGGTGCTAGGTCGATCGATTGGTGCTAGGTCGTTCGATTGGTGCTAGGTCGGCCGATTGGTGCTAGGTCGTCCGATTGGTGCTAGGTCGTCCGATTGGTGCTAGGTCGTCCGATTGGTGCTAGGTCGACCGATTGGTGCTAGGTCGTCCGATTGGTGCTAGGTCGACCGATTGGTGCTAGGTCGATCGATTGGTGCTAGGTCGGCCGATTGGTGCTAGGTCGATCGATTGGTGCTAGGTCGGCCGATTGGTGCTAGGTCAATCGATTGGTGCTAGGTCGATCGATTGGTGCTAGGTCGACCGATTGGTGCTAGGTCAATCGATTGGTGCTAGGTCGATCGATTGGTGCTAGGTCGATCGATTGGTGCTAGGTCGATCGATTGGTGCTAGGTCAATCGATTGGTGCTAGGTCAATCGATTGGTGCTAGGTCAATCGATTGGTGCTAGGTCAATCGATTGGTGCTAGGTCGACCGATTGGTGCTAGGTCGATCGATTGGTGCTAGGTCGATCGATTGGTGCTAGGTCAATCGATTGGTGCTAGGTCGACCGATTGGTGCTAGGTCAATCGATTGGTGCTAGGTCGACCGATTGGTGCTAGGTCGACCGATTGGTGCTAGGTCGACCGATTGGTGCTAGGTCGACCGATTGGTGCTAGGTCAATCGATTGGTGCTAGGTCGACCGATTGGTGCTAGGTCAATCGATTGGTGCTAGGTCGACCGATTGGTGCTAGGTCGACCGATTGGTGCTAGGTCGACCGATTGGTGCTAGGTCGACCGATTGGTGCTAGGTCGACCGATTGGTGCTAGGTCGACCGATTGGTGTTAAGACGACCGGTGTGTGTTAGAACGGCCGGTGGGTGTTAGGACGGCCGATGGGTGTTAAGACGACCGGTGGGTGTTAGAACGGCCGGTGGGTGTTAGGACGGCCGATGGGTGTTAAGACGACCGGTGGGTGTTAGGACGGCCGGTGGGTGTTAGGACGGCCTGTGGGTGTTAGACGACCGGTGGGTGTTAGAACGGCCGGTGGGTGTTAGAACGGCCGATGGGTGTTAAGACGACCGGTGGGTGTTAGAACGGCCGGTAGGTGATAGGACGGCCGGTGTGGTGTTAGAACGGCCGGTGGGTGTTAGGACGGCCGATGGGTGTTAAGACGACCGGTGGGTGTTAGAACGGCCGGTGGGTGTTAGGACGGCCGGTGGGTGTTAGGACGACCGGTGGGTGTTAGGACGGCCGGTGGGTGATAGGACGACCGGTGGGTGTTAGGACGACCGGTGGGTGTTAGGACGACCGGTGGGTGTTAGGACGACCGGTGGGTGTTAGGACGACCGGTGGGTGTTAGGACGACCGGTGGGTGTTAGGACGACCGGTGGGTGTTAGGACGACCGGTGGGTGTTAGGACGGCCGGTGGGTGTTAGGACGACCGGTGGGTGTTAGGACGGCCGGTGGGTGTTAGGACGACCGGTGGGTGTTAGGACGACCGGTGGGTGTTAGGACGGCCGGTGGGTGATAGGACGACCGGTGGGTGTTAGGACGACCGGTGGGTGTTAGGACGACCGGTAGGTGTTAGGACGACCGGTGGGTGCTAGGACGACCGATTGGTGCTAGGTCGTCCGATTGGTGCTAGGTCGTTCGATTGGTGCTAGGTCGTCCGATTGGTGCTAGGTCGTCCGATTGGTGCTAGGTCGTCCGATTGGTGCTAGGTCGATCGATTGGTGCTAGGTCGATCGATTGGTGCTAGGTCGTTCGATTGGTGCTAGGTCGGCCGATTGGTGCTAGGTCGTCCGATTGGTGCTAGGTCGTCCGATTGGTGCTAGGTCGTCCGATTGGTGCTAGGTCGACCGATTGGTGCTAGGTCGTCCGATTGGTGCTAGGTCGACCGATTGGTGCTAGGTCGATCGATTGGTGCTAGGTCGGCCGATTGGTGCTAGGTCGATCGATTGGTGCTAGGTCGGCCGATTGGTGCTAGGTCAATCGATTGGTGCTAGGTCGATCGATTGGTGCTAGGTCGACCGATTGGTGCTAGGTCAATCGATTGGTGCTAGGTCGATCGATTGGTGCTAGGTCGATCGATTGGTGCTAGGTCGATCGATTGGTGCTAGGTCAATCGATTGGTGCTAGGTCAATCGATTGGTGCTAGGTCAATCGATTGGTGCTAGGTCGACCGATTGGTGCTAGGTCGATCGATTGGTGCTAGGTCGATCGATTGGTGCTAGGTCAATCGATTGGTGCTAGGTCGACCGATTGGTGCTAGGTCAATCGATTGGTGCTAGGTCGACCGATTGGTGCTAGGTCGACCGATTGGTGCTAGGTCAATCGATTGGTGCTAGGTCGACCGATTGGTGCTAGGTCGGCCGATTGGTGCTAGGTCAATCGATTGGTGCTAGGTCGATCGATTGGTGCTAGGTCGACCGATTGGTGCTAGGTCGACCGATTGGTGCTAGGTCAATCGATTGGTGCTAGGTCGACCGATTGGTGCTAGGTCAATCGATTGGTGCTAGGTCGACCGATTGGTGCTAGGTCGACCGATTGGTGCTAGGTCGACCGATTGGTGCTAGGTCGACCGATTGGTGCTAGGTCGACCGATTGGTGCTAGGTCGGCCGATTGGTGCTAGGTCGACCGATTGGTGCTAGGTCAATCGATTGGTGCTAGGTCGACCGATTGGTGCTAGGTCAATCGATTGGTGCTAGGTCGACCGATTGGTGCTAGGTCGACCGATTGGTGCTAGGTCAACCGATTGGTGCTAGGTCGACCGATTGGTGCTAGGTCAATCGATTGGTGCTAGGTCGACCGATTGGTGCTAGGTCGATCGATTGGTGCTAGGTCGATCGATTGGTGCTAGGTCGACCGATTGGTGCTAGGTCGGCCGATTGGTGCTAGGTCGACCGATTGGTGCTAGGTCGACCGATTGGTGCTAGGTCGACCGATTGGTGCTAGGTCGACCGATTGGTGCTAGGTCGACCGATTGGTGCTAGGTCGGCCGATTGGTGCTAGGTCGACCGATTGGTGCTAGGTCAATCGATTGGTGCTAGGTCGACCGATTGGTGCTAGGTCAATCGATTGGTGCTAGGTCGACCGATTGGTGCTAGGTCGACCGATTGGTGCTAGGTCAATCGATTGGTGCTAGGTCGACCGATTGGTGCTAGGTCAATCGATTGGTGCTAGGTCGACCGATTGGTGCTAGGTCGACCGATTGGTGCTAGGTCGTTCGATTGGTGCTAGGTCGACCGATTGGTGCTAGGTCGGCCGATTGGTGCTAGGTCGATCGATTGGTGCTAGGTCGATCGATTGGTGCTAGGTCGATCGATTGGTGCTAGGTCGTTCGATTGGTGCTAGGTCGACCGATTGGTGCTAGGTCGGCCGATTGGTGCTAGGTCGATCGATTGGTGCTAGGTCGATCGATTGGTGCTAGGTCGTTCGATTGGTGCTAGGTCGGCCGATTGGTGCTAGGTCGATCGATTGGTGCTAGGTCGACCGATTGGTGCTAGGTCGACCGATTGGTGCTAGGTCGGCCGATTGGTGCTAGGTCGATCGATTGGTGCTAGGTCGACCGATTGGTGCTAGGTCGACCGATTGGTGCTAGGTCGACCGATTGGTGCTAGGTCGTCCGATTGGTGCTAGGTCAATCGATTGGTGCTAGGTCGACCGATTGGTGCTAGGTCGATCGATTGGTGCTAGGTCGGCCGATTGGTGCTAGGTCGGCCGATTGGTGCTAGGTCGACCGATTGGTGCTAGGTCGATCGATTGGTGCTAGGTCGGCCGATTGGTGCTAGGTCGGCCGATTGGTGCTAGGTCGATCGATTGGTGCTAGGTCGATCGATTGGTGCTAGGTCGTTCGATTGGTGCTAGGTCGGCCGATTGGTGCTAGGTCGATCGATTGGTGCTAGGTCGATCGATTGGTGCTAGGTCGATCGATTGGTGCTAGGTCGGCCGATTGGTGCTAGGTCGATCGATTGGTGCTAGGTCGCCGATTGGTGCTAGTTCGACCGATTGGTGCTAGGTCGGCCGATTGGTGCTAGGTCGACCGATTGGTGCTAGGTCGGCCGATTGGTGCTAGGTCGATCGATTGGTGCTAGGTCGATCGATTGGTGCTAGGTCGTTCGATTGGTGCTAGGTCGATCGATTGGTGCTAGGTCGATCGATTGGTGCTAGGTCGACCGATTGGTGCTAGGTCGACCGATTGGTGCTAGGTCGGCCGATTGGTGCTAGGTCGACCGATTGGTGCTAGGTCGGCCGATTGGTGCTAGGTCGATCGATTGGTGCTAGGTCGATCGATTGGTGCTAGGTCGTTCGATTGGTGCTAGGTCGACCGATTGGTGCTAGGTCGACCGATTGGTGCTAGGTCGCCGATTGGTGCTAGGTCAATCGATTGGTGCTAGGTCGACCGATTGGTGCTAGGTCGATCGATTGGTGCTAGGTCGGCCGATTGGTGCTAGGTCGGCCGATTGGTGCTAGGTCGACCGATTGGTGCTAGGTCGATCGATTGGTGCTAGGTCGGCCGATTGGTGCTAGGTCAATCGATTGGTGCTAGGTCAATCGATTGGTGCTAGGTCGATCGATTGGTGCTAGGTCGACCGATTGGTGCTAGGTCGACCGATTGGTGCTAGGTCGACCGATTGGTGCTAGGTCGTCCGATTGGTGCTAGGTCAATCGATTGGTGCTAGGTCAATCGATTGGTGCTAGGTCGGCCGATTGGTGCTAGGTCGACCGATTGGTGCTAGGTCAATCGATTGGTGCTAGGTCAATCGATTGGTGCTAGGTCGGCCGATTGGTGCTAGGTCGACCGATTGGTGCTAGGTCGACCGATTGGTGCTAGGTCGATCGATTGGTGCTAGGTCGATCGATTGGTGCTAGGTCGATCGATTGGTGCTAGGTCGGCCGATTGGTGCTAGGTCAATCGATTGGTGCTAGGTCGGCCGATTGGTGCTAGGTCAATCGATTGGTGCTAGGTCGATCGATTGGTGCTAGGTCGATCGATTGGTGCTAGGTCGACCGATTGGTGCTAGGTCAATCGATTGGTGCTAGGTCGATCGATTGGTGCTAGGTCGACCGATTGGTGCTAGGTCGACCGATTGGTGCTAGGTCGATCGATTGGTGCTAGGTCGGCCGATTGGTGCTAGGTCGGCCGATTGGTGCTAGGTCGACTGTCACCTGGCCGGCGCGTGCTGTTTAGATTGACTCGTTTTTGTCATTCTATAAACGTGGGACAGAACCGCGGCCTCATACATCACGTATTAATCATTCAGCCAGCGAGGACCAGTCACACGAACAGTTACGCGAGAGCGGCAAATCGCGTGTAATGCCGCGTCGCTGTCGTTTAATTTCATTGGAATTGTAAAGGTTTCTTTCACGGCCGCTGTCTCTTCCGTTCTGTCCATGTTGGTCGTGTAACTTTCCCTTGTCTGTGTAGGTCATTACAACATGCGAAACAACGGCAGTCTCCCGCAGTTTAAGAAAGAACCAAATGCGTTGTTATGTTCCACTGGCATAACGAGGTGGGGACGAAGGGGCAAATGTCCCTTGTGGTAATTTTTGAGGCCGTACTTTGGAGAGATTGTTTTTCTTAGACAGTATTTATATATGTTAATACTATGTGGTCTACACGACTTCCGAACACATAGTTATCATGTTACATTGTCACTGAAGTGACACCCGACGGAGTTCGAGACGTGATGCCTGAGATGTCGTGACTTCGAGTGTGGAGTCTATCACGGCTGTACTGGAGTCACTCGGCGACGGTGATCACGTGGTCTGTTGCCGCCCTTTCCACACATTCGACCGACTTCGATTGAGCTACACGAGTACCTCGAGCAACCCGAGTCCCAGTCGAGATCCGAGATCACTTGCTCACGTGACCCTTCTTGACATAGATAAACAATGTGAATGTTCAAGGCCGCTACCCGGGGACATACCACCAAATGGAGTCCTACGCCATTACCACAATTCAGCCTGTCTGTGGCTGCACACGCCATGCCCGTGACATTGCGTGAGAAGTTGACGTTCTTAGAAAGCGATGCAGATAGGGACCGGTTCAACCCTTCGTTTCGGTTTGTGTTCAGACACAGCTTTGTCATCTCTAGAGCGCGAACACCGAGTCTGGTGTTAATGAGATTTCGTAGAGCCGCTGTCTTAGTCCGTCATGTTCAGATGTGACGTACGTCCAGATTGTAAGTACGTTGATCTTTGCCACCAGTTCTTTCGTTTGCAAGCACAAACAAAAGAGTAGTACCGGCACTTCTCACACTCCCCACCATAGCTGTCTAGTGTCGTCTCAATGACGCGTGGCATCACTGACGCCACTTGTTTGGTGTCACCAGCATATATGTCATTCATCGCACTGTGTATTCGATGGCGCATGCTTTTCACGTAAAGTGAAAAATAAATTTGTTCTTTTCTTATTACTGCTGTCATCCCCGGGAACATGCGCTCACTAAACTGCGCCTTCACCATGTTCCTCAACAACGACTGTTCTAAATGCGTAGTGTCAGCTTGTCGCTCGACGTTTGATGTTGTCGCAGGCATTCCTGCCTTCACGCCTTCGGCACTGTGTGCATCTCCAATCTCCATCGGTGACGATGTATCGCAGTCCGACATCTTGTGCTGCAAACTGTCGTCCTATCTCTGCCCCTGCCGTATACTCGAACAGAGGTTCAGTGATTGGCAGGGTTGCCGTACAGTTTGTATGGCGTGGACATGTCACAATTGCTCCTCGCCTCCTCAGTGAAGCACCGAGTGTACACAACATGTTCTGGATATTTATCCCAACTATCTCGTTATGTTCTGTCTGCTTCTTCACAGCAACGGTGATTGCCTGGCTGGCATTCTGTCCTGCGTGATAAGCTCCAGTGATGGATGTGGAGTGGAATCGACTCTCAATCGCTATACTTATGGGTGCATCCTCGGGTAGACCACGCAACTGATTGATTCGCTTCACGTGTTCACGTTTCTTGGCCTGGTCTGCCAATGTCATGGTCGACGTTGTGTCACCAACTTTGTTAGCAGTTTTTGCATGGCGCTGATACATGGTAACGGCACGTTCATGCTAGCAAATATTACTCTGCTCTTTACAATGCCTGTTGTACAGTCTTGCAACCTGCAAGTCAATCTTAGGGGCTACCGGCTTACGGCCTCGCTTTCTTGTCGCCATGTCATGATACAGTTTGTACATCTTTGATGTGTATCCACATTTCATGCACCGTAAACAACACTGCCAACACAGTCCCACTTTAATTTCTCTGGCAACAGTAAATCTAGTCGTAACACACTCGCCTCTTTCCGTCACTGAATGCTGTTCGCTACACTCGTTGTACATACGTTCAACCTGGCCTTTGTCATAAAGCTGCATTTCCTCACGTATATCTTCTCCTCGTAGGTATATCGATGTCAAGTCATCGTCATGATCTTTTTTTATTATTTATTATTTATTTTCTGTAAATGCAACTCAAGTGTTTTTTTTTTATGTTACAATGCTGGTTGTAGGCTTGTTAGCAATAAAACATGACATATCTACAGCCTATATGGAATACTCTTTGCACTATATTAATAATTTTTCACAGTGTTAAATATATTTATTTATTATTTTGAATCTAACAAAATTAATGCACCCATAATATCTTCATTTTGTGAGCATGTGTTCCTGAAAATGTACGACCGCCTAAATCAGTCAAAAAAACGATATCAAAGCGTCACATGTATCTGAAATAATGACTATGTCGACATGTGTTCGCTAAAAAATATCGCCAACCGGCGCGCATACACGTCACCATCAATCCTTTTCTGCTCAGGCAATAAGGATTGTTTCCGCCATTACTGCCAGAGCAGCTCTGGCAATGGTCAGGGTGTATGTAATATTCGCATTTTATAACACCATAAAATACATTTGCGACTGATCGCAGTTAGAATATTGAGTTTTAACGCAAAAACATTGTAAAATATGTGTGTCCACTTGCACAGTTTAGGGTAATGTTGGTTCAGTGTTGTGTGTGGCAGGATCATACCCTGCTGGTGTTCCCTATGCAAACATTACATGTTGAGTGCACGCCCTCTGATTCAATTTCGTAAGTTCAGCTGCTTTTGTGATATCTTGGAAATACATTGAATTATAGTCAAGCTTGTGTGTGTGCGCGCGGGTGCGTGCGTGCGTGTGTGTGTTTGGGGGACGTTGTCTGCGTTACACCGAAATGGCAATGGAGGCACCTGACATAATTGTGCTTGTATGTTCATTACAGGAAAACCTGTCGTGGGCGACCTCTTCCACCAGCGATCATCCATCTTGAACGAGCGCGTTCCTAGGTACGGATCGTTTCGGATTAAAAGGTACCTGCCGTGAACGACTACCTGCCAAACGCGACCAGCAGCCACACACATTGTTCACGCGAACGTTGTTTCCAGCTGCTGGCATTAACCGGAAACGTCGTCGGTTTCGAGTTTAGTAAATACCTGTACCGTCGATTTATCTGAATGGTCGATTGATTTGATTGGTATATCACAAAAGCACGAGGAGGAGGGAGACGCCGAGGAGGAGATGCCATCACATTCGACCGATTGGTGCTAGGTCGATCGATTGGTGCTAGGTCGGCCGATTGGTGCTAGGTCGATCGATTGGCCGTTGGTCGGCCGATTGGTGCTAGGTCGATCGATTGGTGCTAGGTCCGATTGGTGCTAGGTCGATCGATTGGTGCTAGGTCGGCCGATTGGTGCTAGGTCGGCCGATTGGTGCTAGGTCGTCGATTGGTGCTAGGTCGATCGATTGGTTGGGTCGGCCGATTGGTGCTAGGTCGACCGATTGGTGCTAGGTCGACCGATTGGTGCTAGGTCGGCCGATTGGTGCTAGGTCGACCGATTGGTGCTAGGTCGGCCGTTTCTGGCGCCGTTTTGTAGGTGGCCGTTTGTATCATATTTGGGCAGGGACGGGCTTCCCGATTTCTGGCACGAGGGCAGGTTCCGAGGGGCAGGCAATCATTTGCGGTCGTCGTTTCTGGGATGAGGTCTTCGGCCGTTGGGGCTTCGCTGTCCCTGGGGGCCCTGGTTTTTTGCTGTTTTTGTCATTTAAAACTGGGAAAACCCCGGTCTCCAGTTTAAAACCAGCGGGAAATCCCCGCATTACGGGGGGCAAAGGGAATGCCCTTGTGTTTTAAATTTAGGAATTGAAATTTTTTCCGCCGTTTTTGTTTTCCATGTTGGGCTTAACTTTTCCCCTGTTATCATTACAAATGCAAAAAGACACCCCGAGTTTAAAAAAGAACCAAATGCGTTTTTATTTTATGGATAACAGGTGGGGAGAAGGGGGAAATGTCCCGTGGTTTTTTGGGCCTACTTTGGGGGATTGTTTTTCTTTAAAAGTAATTTTTTTTTTAAACAGTTCAACCCATTTCCCAACACTGTTTTAGTTACTTTCCTGAATGAACCCCCGGAGTTCAGCGGTCCGGGCTACCATTTGGGGTCTTACGGCTTACACATCCACTGTCCGTGGCTGGCCGCCCTTTCCCAAAATTCGGATTCGTTAGACAGAGTACCGGGAACCCGGGCCCCTGGTCCGAACACTTTCACTGACCCCGACTGTAAAAAAGGAAATTTTAAAGGGCCCCTCCCGGGGGGTAACCCCCAAAAGGACCTACGTTCCAAATTAGCCTGTCTTGGCTGCCCCCTGCCCACAGGTAGAAGGGCTTCTTAAAACACAAAAGGGCCGGTTTAATTCGTTTCTTTGGTTCAAACACGCGCACTTGGGGCACCGATCTGGGGTTTAAAGAGTTTCGAAGGCCCCCTTTCCGTAGTTAATTAAATGTCCTTTAATACGTTTTCTTTTCCCCGCTTTTTTTTCAACCAAAAAAAAAGGTTTCCGGCCTTTTCCCCACTCCCCCCCCCCAGTGTCAGTGTCGCTCGACGGTGGATTGCGCCACTTTTTGGGTTTACCGCAATTTGTCATTCATCCACGTGACGATGCGCAGTTTTTTCTGTGAAAAAAAAATTTTTCTTTTTTTTTCTGCGTATCCCCGGGAAAAGGTTTATAAAAGCGTTCCCATGTTTCCCGACTGTTTTAAATGCTTGCCTTGGCCGAGTTTATTTTTCGAGTTCCCCTTCCGTTCGGGCCGTTGTTTTTCCACGGGACGTTATGCGCCGCATCTTTGCGAAATTGTTATCCTCCCCTCCCTATACTAAAGGGTTCATTTCGGGTTGCCGACATTGTTGGCTACTGTCACTTCTTGCCCCTTTGGAAGCACCGAGTGTCACAACTTTTTTGGATTTTATCCCCTTTCCTTTGCGCGTTCCCCAGCAATATTCCTGGGTCTTCTTTCCCGGTGTAAGCTTGGAATTTTAGTAATCCCTTAAGCTAACTTAGGGTGCTCCCCGGGGGCCAGCAACGTTGATTTTTAGTGTTCACTTTCTTGGGCCGGGGCCCCAACATGCAGGGGCACCAATTTGACAGTTTTTCTGGGTGAACATTCGGCCTTCGTACAAAAATTTCCTCTCTTTACAAACCGTTTACGCTTGCAACCCGCAATCTCAGGGGGACCCCTTCCCTCGTTTCTTTTCGCCCTGTCATGATCTTTTAATTTTATTATAATTTCTGGGAAACAAACCCCCAAAATTTTAATTTCTCTGGGTAAATTTTTAAAACTGCCTTTTCCGCATGAATCTTTGCAAAAAAAAAAAAAAAAAAAAAAAAAAAAAAAAAAAAAAAAAAAAAAAAAAAAAAAAAAAAAAAAAAAAAAAAAAACGATATCAAGCGTCACATGTATCTGAAATAATGACTATGTCGACATGTGTTCGCTAAAAATATGCCAACCGGCGCGCATGCACATCACCATCAATCCTTTTCTGCTCAGGCAATAAGGATTGTTTCCGCCATTACTGCCAGAGCAGCTCTGGCAATGGTCAGGGCGTATGTAATATTCGCATTTTTGCGACTGATCGCAGTTAGAATATTGAGTTTTAACGCAAAAACATTGTCAAATATGTGTTCACTTGCACAGTTTAGGGTAATGTTGGTTCAGTGTTGTGTGTGGCAGGTTCATACCCTGCTGGTGTTCCCTATGAAAACATTACATGTTGAGTGCACGCCCTCTGATTCAATTTCGTAAGTTCAGCTGCTTTTGTGATATCTTGGAAATACATTGAATTATAGTCAAGCTTGTGTGTGTGCGCGAGCGGGTGCGTGCGTGCGTGTGTGTGTGTGTGTGTTTGGGGGACGTTGTCTGCGTTACACCGAAATGGCATGGAGGCACCTGACATAATGTGCTTGTATGTCATTACAGGAAAACTGTCGTGGGCGACCTCTTCCACCAGCGACATCCATCTTGAACGAGGCGTTCCTAGGTACGGATCGTTTCGGATTAAAAGGTACCTGCCGTGAACGACTACCTGCCAAACGCGACCAGCAGCCACACACATTGTTCACGCGAACGTTGTTTCCAGCTGCTGATTAACCGGAAACGTCGTCGTTTCGAGTTTAGTAAATACCTGTACGTCGATTTATCTGATGGTCGATTGATTTGATTGGTATATCACAAAAGCACGAGGAGGAGGGAGACGCCGAGGAGGAGATGCCATCACATCGACCAGTGCATCATTTCGGGATTTCTAGGCGGCGATTGTTAGGATCATTGTACTGGGCCATTGTCAGGCGATATTGGTGCAGGTGGCGTTGTGCTATAATCGTTTCTAGGTGAGATTGGTGCAGGTCGGATTTCAGTGGCCGATTGTATATATTGTGCTATCATATTGTCTTGCATTGTCTGTCAATTTACTAGTCACGATTTGCTATCCCTTTCTATCGCATTGTGCTGCGCCGATTTCAGGTGTCCATTTTAGGCGCATTTGCTGTCGACATGTCTGGCGACATTGGGCTAGGTCGCCGAGGTTAGGTGATATTTTAGGGGGATTGTGTAGGTTGATTGTGTAGGTCATATTGGTGCAGGTCCAGGGCTAGGCGGCCGATTGGTGTAGGTGCTTCCTGGGGCGCGTCTGTTGATTGATCGTTTTTGTCTCATGTGGGGAGCGCTCATCTCGTATTTTCATTCGCAGGGGACCGTCACCGCAGTTACGCGAGCGGCAATGGGTAGCGCGTCCTGTCGTTATTTAGGATTGTGGTTTTTTCCGTCCGCGTCTTTCCGTTCTGTCCATGTGGTCGGTACTTCCGTCTGTGTAGGTCATTCCATGGAAAAGACAGTCCCAGTTAGGCCAATGCGGATGTTACGGCATCGAGGTGGGGGAGGGCAATGTCCCTGTGGTTTTTGCGTCTTGGGGGGGGGGGGGGGGGGGGGGGGGGGGGGGGGGGGGGGGGGGGGGGGGGGGGGGGGGGGGGGGGGGGGGGGGGGGGGGGGGGGGGGGGGGGGGGGGGGGGGGGGGGGGGGGGGGGGGGGGGGGGGGGGGGGGGGGGGGGGGGGGGGGGGGGGGGGGGGGGGGGGGGGGGGGGGGGGGGGGGGGGGGGGGGGGGGGGGGGGGGGGGGGGGGGGGCTATATTAATAATTTTTCACAGTGTTAAATATATTTATTTATTATTTTGAATCTAACAAAATTAATGCACCCATAATATCTTCATTTTGTGAGCATGTGTTCCTGAAAATGTACGATCGCCTAAATCAGTCAAAAAACGATATCAAAGCGTCACATGTATCTGAAATAATGACTATGTCGACATGTGTTCGCTAAAAAATATTGCCAACCGGCGCGCATCACTCACCATCAATCCTTTTCTGCTCAGGCAATAAGGATTGTTTCCGCCATTACTGCCAGAGCAGCTCTGGCAATGGTCAGGGCGTATGTAATATTCGCATTTTTGCGACTGATCGCAGTTAGAATATTGAGTTTTAACGCAAAAACATTGTAAAATATGTGTGTCCACTTGCACAGTTTAGGGTAATGTTGGTTCAGTGTTGTGTGTGGCAGGTTTATACCCTGCTGGTGTTCCCTATGAAAAAATTACATGTTGAGTGCACGCCCTCTGATTCAATTTCGTAAGTTCAGCTGCTTTTGTGATATCTTGGAAATACATTGAATTATAGTCAAGCTTGTGTGTGGCGCGCGCGGCGTGCGTGCGTGTGTGTGTTTGGGGGACGTTGTCTGCGTTACACCGAAATGGCAATTTGGGGGCACCTGACATAATTGTGCTTGTATGTTCATTACAGGAAAACCTGTCGTGGGCGACCTCTTCCACCAGCGACCCTCCATCTTGAACGAGGCGTTCCTAGGTACGGATCGTTTCGGATTAAAAGGTACCTGCCGTGAACGACTACCTGCCAAACGCGACCAGCAGCCACACACATTGTTCACGCGAACGTTGTTTCCAGCTGCTGGATTAACCGGAAACGTCGTCGGTTTCGAGTTTAGTAAATACCTGTACCCTCGATTTATCTGAATGGTCGATTGATTTGATTGGTATATCACAAAAGCACGAGGAGGAGGGAGACGCCGAGGAGGAGATGCCATCACATTCCGGACCGGAAAATTGGGTTTCCCAGGGTCGATTTGTTTGGTGCCCCAGGTTCCGGGCCAAATTTTTTCAGGCGAAAAATTGGAAAATGGGTGGCCGTTTGGGGCCCATAAAACGTTTCTAGGTGGGATTTTTGGGGCAGGTTTGAGAAAATTGGGGCAGGTTTTGAATTTAAATTTTGCTAATCAATCGCCATTGGTTTTTTTTCCTTTTGGGCAAATCGATTTGCTTTTTTTTGGTTTTTATCGAAAAAAATTTTTGCCCGGCCGGCCATGGTGCTAGGCGGCCGATTGGTGCTAGGCGATCCATTTTTGGGCTAGGTCGAAACGGATTTTTTTGGTTTAAATTTTGGGGGGATTGGGGTAGGTTTAGAAATTTTGGGATAGGTGAAAAAATTGGTGCTAGTCCGGCCGATTTTGGGGTAGGTCTTTCCGATTGGTGCTAGGGGTCGGCCGATTGGTGTAGGTCGTCCGGATTGGTGCTAGGGCGGGCCATTGGTGGCTAGGTCGCCATTGGTGGGGTAGGGCGGGGGGATTGGTGGGGAGGGTCATGCGGGATTGGGTAGGTCGTCGGGATTGGGGGGGCTAGGGGGGCCATTGGGTAGGGTCAATTTTGGGATTGGGGGTAGGTCATCGATTGGTGCTACGGGGCCATTGGGGGCGCTAGTCGGCCATTGGTGGGGTAGGGCGGCCATTGGGGGGGCTAGGGCGGCCATTGGGTAGGTCACGTCGGGGCCGGGGGGGCGTTCCCGTTTGGGATTGACCCGGGCATTTTTCGGGATCAGCCCTAGTTCACTGCTTCAATTTGTCAGGCAGAATAATTGTTTGAAACTGAACAAAGCAGTGAAGAAAACTGCTTTAAGTAGACAACTATAAATGCGTTTTTATTCTAGAAAGTGAGGATTTTAGGTGAACAGTGTTCGAAGAAATTTCAGTGGGCAGAAACGTAAATCTGATATTATTATTGATGAACATAATACACTAATAACTTGTTTCCTATTGCATTTGTACCTTGTCTATATTATACATTATAGTCATATATACGTATTAATGATCATTTATTTTTTCGTTATACTAGTACAATGCTTGCCTGCCTGTTGTATATTATACACACATGCGTGTACACATTCATAATTATGGCGACATTATTTTTTATGCAACTTGTTATAAGCGACCACCTGTCTCGAGCGACCACTTTTGTTGAGCTGGAGGGGCGGTCGCCCAAGACAGGTTTTACTGTTGTTTTGTAATAATAAATTTAGAGGAGGGATGTGTGTAAAGGTTTAGAATTGTAGTAAAGGTGTAACATTATAATATGGTGGCACAGGCTCCCAAAGGGCTAGAGCGGCCGCTATTACATTGTGTAAAACTGTTTACGGTAGCCTTCCTGGTAGGGAAGCTATGAGGATGAGGAGGTAGCGCGTCATCTGTCGGGTCATGTGGGGGTAGCGCATCATCTGTCGGGTCATGTGAAGGTAGCGCATCATCTGTCGGGTCATGTGGGGGTAGCGCGTCATCTGTCGGGTCATGTGGGGGTAGCGCGTCATCTGTCGGGTCATGTGGGGGTAGCGCGTCATCTGTCGGGTCATGTGGGGGTAGCGCGTCATCTGTCGGGTCATGTGGGGGTAGCGCGTCATCTGTCGGGTCATGTGGGGGTAGCGCGTCATCTGTCGGGTCATGTGGGGGTAGCGCGTCATCTGTCGGGCCATGTGGGGGTAGCGCGTCATCTGTCGGGCCATGTGGGGGTAGCGCGTCATCTGTCGGGCCATGTGGGGGTAGCGCGTCATCTGTCGGGCCATGTGGGGGTAGCGCGTCATCTGTCGGGCCATGTGGGGGTAGCGCGTCATCTGTCGGGCCATGTGGGGGTAGCGCGTCATCTGTCGGGCCATGTGGGGGTAGCGCGTCATCTGTCGGGCCATGTGGGGGTAGCGCGTCATCTGTCGGGCCATGTGGGGGTAGCGCGTCATCTGTCGGGCCATGTGGGGGTAGCGCGTCATCTGTCGGGCCATGTGGGGGTAGCGCGTCATCTGTCGGGCCATGTGGGGGTAGCGCGTCATCTGTCGGGCCATGTGGGGGTAGCGCGTCATCTGTCGGGCCATGTGGGGTAGCGCGTCATCTGTCGGGCCATGTGGGGGTAGCGCGTCATCTGTCGGGCCATGTAAGGGGGTAGCCGTCATATGTCGGGCCATGTGGGGAGCGCGTCATTATTTGTGCGGCCATGTGGGGGTAGCGCGTCATCTGGCGGGTCATGTGGGGGTAGCGCGTCATCTGTCGGGCCATGTAGGGGTAGCGCGTCATCTGTCGGGCCATGTGGGGGTAGCGCGTCATCTGTCGGGCCATGTGGGGGTAGCGCGTCATCTGTCGGGCCAGACGTTAAAAGCCGGCCTGCGGCTGAGCCGTGCAGATGGACAGCGGACGTGGACAACGACCGGTCACTTAATTGTGCCGGCGTTGTCGCGAAGGAGAGCTTGTAGGGGAGAACCACTAGGTATGTTGATTATAAACGATGTTGTGAATGTAACTGGGTTTAACTATTTCTTATTGTTATTGGTGACTTTTATTAGATTTGAAAATGAGAGTAACTGAATATCATGCGTTTTTGAAGTATTTATAAACGTATTATATATCATGGGGTTTTATCTATTAACATTAGTTTTATTTAAAATTTTTAACAGCATAGGTGTCAATTATACCAATAAACAGTCTCACATCGTCAATATGTTAGGGTTTGGGTTTAAAATCCATATAACATTAGTTTTATTTTTTGTTTACAAACCCCTAAGGTTCTTTAAAAAAACAGGCTCACAAACTCAGTTGAAGAGTTGGGGCAAAATACGATTTCCCCTTCAATAACACCCTTCAGTGTGCGTTTATGTGTTGTTTGATTACATAGCATTAACGGCTTTTTAATAAACAATGGGCTGCCTAACATTGGGTGCTTAAACCCCTTTGAAAATAAATTCGGGGCAGCATTGTTCGTTTCTGAAAGGGTTTTTAAAAAAGTCTGCCACCTGGAAAAAAAATTGGGAAAAAAACCCCCCCCTTATTTGAACTTATGCAGTGTGTGACAATCAATGTTTGGAGAAGGCTACATTATTTACCAATGTGTCTCATTCATACTACACAATAGAAACTTCGCAAAAACGTTCAGTAACGTAAAATAATAATCACATAACAATATAAACGCCGCGCCGCACACAAATTAAACCAAATATCTCGAATAATTACCATCAAATAATTTCGCAATTGCGTAAGTTTCTACACGTCAGGACGGACGATTTGGCCCATGTAGCTCGCCGGGAAACGTTGCAGATACGGATGATTCGGCCCGAGCAGGCCGAACTACAACGATTGCAGACACGGATAATTCGCCCCAATGACCTGTTGTTAAAAAAACTATGTTTTAATGTAGTTAATTTTAGCTTTTTTTGTTAAAAACAATGTTTTAATGTACAGTTAATCTTAACTTCCAGTTAGTTTAATAGAAGCATATATTACGGCTGCACAAACACACATATTTAATTAGATTAAGACATGTAATTATATAAAATGAAATGGTGCGCCGAGATCGACATGGGCCGAGATCGACGTGAGTCGCGTACTCGAGGTACAGCCTTGGGCTTGAGGCTTGACACTGCGTTGCCGACGAACAATTTGTGAAGCAAAACGGTTGGTAATACGCTTTTGAATTGGACGCCTCGCTGCCATCGCCCCGTCAAGCTTCAATGTTGCTGTCGTTGTCGTCACCACATTCAAGGCGTCAATCAAACCAAATTGACACTTGTCCACGATTATAGGTATTACTGGTTATGACACACTGTTTGCCGACAGCGGAAACGGAAGTGGTTCCGAAGACACCGTGCGTGCGCATGTTAAGGCTGCGTTGAATAGTTTTTACCAGAATAAACAACCGGTCTCAAGATGATGTCCCGCGCTATACGAGCGGAAACAAGGAGCAGAGCTAAAGAGGAAATCAAGAATGTAATCCATGCTATTGATAAAGTTAGGAAATGGTATGTTGACGTATCGGTTTGAATTTTTTTATAAATCGTACACGACGAGTCCTCTTCCCGATCGAGTGTGGTGGTGGGTGAGGCCGTCATCAACATCGTTGGAGTTTGTCGCTTTGTCTTCGTTGTTGACAATAATTGATATTTGCTTTCACAAATGAGGTGTTTTAAGCAGAACAGAGTAAGGTTGTGTGTAATTCTCAATGTAGCCATTACGGCTTTTACGCATGTTATTACAACAACTTGTGTAGAATCTGGAGTCACCTCAATTAAATTGTAGTTACATTTATTTGCAATTTAGGCTTTTGTAGCCTTTACTTAGTTAGGCCTGCACCTCGAAAAATCTGTGAAAACAGCCAGGGGCCGGTTTCATAAGGCCTCGGTCGCAGCTAACAGCGTCTATTCAGTGTAGCTTACAGCCAGTTTCATGAGACAATTTTAGCATTCGCGTAAACAAATCGACATAGAATTGACTTGATTAGGTCACGGTGGGGAATCCCTGTATTTGTGGTGTCTGTAGTCACCCTGCTTCACTTTAGATGCCGCCTTTGCTGTTCGTATTCCAAATGAAAAGCTGAATGTAATGATGAATGTAAAGGATATCCAGTATAAACATTAAAATTAATAAGTTGAGAGTGGGCATATCGGGAGCTTCAACGAACTTGGGGAGCATCACATAAATATTTCAACTAGAGTAAAGTTACACCTACTAAATACATGGTGCAGTCTAAGGGCAACTATGGAGCAGACTCGTGAAATGCAACTAGCATAAGTGTACAACGTTTAAATAGGTTTTCGACAAGTTATCGCCTGCTGTGACGTCGTTATGAAACCGGCCCCATGCTTTTACGCTCTTCAAGTTTTACATCATGTTTGTACTATACCCATACTACAGTTGTACAAAATTATTAGTCTTTTATCTACCAAAATGACCACAAAATACTGTTGCTTTATTGCACGTATACATTAGTTTCACAGGAAATTCGGGTAGGGCGGCACTACTTTAGCAGGATTGCTGAAGATGCATGTTCGGATATGGGTTAGGTTGAAGGTACTATTGACGAATCTTACATCAGGTGGTCACACGCATTCGTACGTGGATCGGGGTAGCCAAAATGTCCTACAGAGTTTCATGTGATAAAGATAATATACTGTAGTTTGTGTATATTTTGATTTTATAATCTGTATTTTATATAGCGCATATATCCATAAGATTCATAGTGCTTTGCATATTACTTCATTAAAATTACAGTATAATTAGGAAACATTTTACAAATTTATAAAATAAATAAGAAAAACATGTTGTGTAAACATCAGTAGATTAAATAAACAATTATTATGGTAACTAAAGTACTTTAAATATTCTTTCAGTGTTAAACGGACAAAAATATGAATGATTTAAAAAAATTCTTGCGTTCATTTAGTCGGTGTAGGGTGTAATAAATAGCTGAGTTTTTGATGCAACCGTGAACAATTTCAAGGTGGTTTTGGATGTCACAGTGGTTGGAAGAGTATTGCAGCTGCATTGATGAATGCACACTTGCCAGCCGGCCTTGTTTCTGGCTTTCGCAGTGACAAGGCTGATGCCCTCAGTAACAGTCTTGCTGATTGACATTAACATGATTCCCTGTAATCTATGCAAGTTCCCAACTTGTATTATTTGTTGTAAGGGAGAAGAAATGGGTGACGATTGGAGACACGACAATGAAGATATTCAAGTGGGTGCCAGGTAAGAGAATTGACCTGGGTTAACTGCATCAAACCACAATGCACACAGTGAACACAGTGCCACAACCATATGAACATCATGTAGAAAAGATAAGGTCTTATATAATGCAGTATCCAATCCTCAGAATTTTCCCCTTACTCCCTGGCAGACCTGTTTAGTTCAACACCATCTCGCTCCAATGTTCACACGCACTATATTTACATTGTATATTCTGTGATTTTGTGTTTCAAACTGAGAAACTTGTCATCCTAAGTGGTCAGAATATGTCTGCAGACAGTGCAGAGGAGTTTCTCAGTAATCACATTTCATTTAGTACAGACTTGTTTACATCATAGCCAGTTGAACGTATAAACATTGCCAAGAGTAATCCTGTGTAAATTATTTATGTGATGATTTGCTTTTGTTCCAGCTTTAAATCAAGAAAATCAGGTAAGAGGAATTTAATGTCTTTTAAAATCTCAATAATTATAATTGAGCATGTTTCTCAAATGTTTTGTTGTCTACAATCTGTTAGTAGAACATAGTTACTTGTATAATTATGAAAGGTAGTGTTGTTTGCAAAGGTGCTGTAAATGTAACTTGGGCTAGTATCCATGCGCATGATGTGTATACAATTAACAATATTTGGTACTTGGGAAAGGGGGACTATTTATGACCAAAAACATGTTTCAGGATTGTGGTTAGGTTACTGATTGAAGTATATAAATAAGTGCATAATAAACACTGATGCATTTCTTCAAATGCCTACAGTTACAGACTTACAGTCAAACACTGACAGTCCTGAAAACATGTAATCAGTGCCTGCATTTTCAGTTTATGACCTAGAAATTTTTAGAGATTTGTTGAAAGGATGTTTGTTGTGTGGTTATTGTCTGAATAGGTTGTTTTCTAGTCATGCTTAACAAATATTGCTTGGCTGTGTAACTTTGCTGAGAAGATAGTCTGGTGACTGAGACGGCTTTCTATATGTTACCAATGTGAGGAGCTAAAATGTACTGCCACTTCACGGACCCTGTTTGATCGAGGCCAGTCCTGCCAAAATCCCTGCTATACACAACTGCAAATTTTTATTCCTGTCGATTTTTATGTGATTGTAAATTTAATGTTGAATAATTTTAATAGTGAAGCATTATCTTTTAAAAGTGTATCGTTATTTTAGTTTTATTTCATAGTTGGCTTGCGTCTCTACCCTGTTCTGGGATAAGTGCACCCTGGCGCAACCGCGGCATGGCAGAGCATTATTTCCCCAGGTGGATGTGAGAAGCTAAAATGTGCTGCCACCTGGTGGACCCTAGTAATCAAGGCTAATTGTTTTTTACCAGAACCCAGTGAAGCCAATGACGGCCAGTCTACCCACAAACAACCTGACAGAGGGCAGCGACAAAGTCTCTCCGGCGGAGAAGTCACTTGGCAAGATGAGCAAGTCAGTGAGTGGCGTCTCACTAGAAGAGAACAGCAACCTGTCCCAGCCCTCGCTGGACAGCAACACACAAGGTATTGTTGGCGTCTCACTAGAAGAGAACAGCAACCTGTCCCAGCCCTCGCTGGACAGCAACACACAAGGTATTGTTGGCGTCTCACTTGAAGAGAACAGCAACCTGTCCCAGCCCTCGCTGGACAGCAACACACAAGGTATTGTTGGCGTCTCACTAGAAGAGAACAGCAACCTGTCCCAGCCCTCGCTGGACAGCAACACACAAGGTATTGTTGGCGTCTCACTAGAAGAGAACAGCAACCTGTCCCAGCCCTCGCTGGACAGCAACACACAAGGTATTGTTGGCGTCTCACTAGAAGAGAACAGCAACCTGTCCCAGCCCTCGCTGGACAGCAACACACAAGGTATTGTTGGCGTCTCACTAGAAGAGAACAGCAACCTGTCCCAGCCCTCGCTGGACAGCAACACACAAGGTATTGTTGTACTTAACCTTTAGCTTAATAGTAGTCTGTCCATGCCGTCGCTTGACATGGACAAACGATGTAGAATCATGCTTAACCTTAATGACAGCCTGTCCACAGCCTCACATGCTAGCAACACACAAGTTACAGTTGTACTTAACCTTAACAGCAACCTGTTCCAGCCCTAACTTTACAGTAACACAGGGTAGATTCATGCTAGCAATACACAAGGTGGTGTCTTACTTGACATTAACTTTATATAGCAGCAACCTGTCCAAGCTCTTGCTTGACAGTAACACACACATTACAACTGTACATAACCTTAACAGCAACCTGTCCAAGCTCTTGCTTGACAGTAACACACACATTACAGTTGTACATAACCTTAACAGCAACCTGTCCAAGCTCTTGCTTGACAGTAACACCCACATTACAGTTGTACATAACCTTAACAGCAACCTGTCCAAGCTCTTGCTTGACAGTAACACACACATTACAGTTGTACATAACCTTAACAGCAACCTGTCCAAGCTCTTGCTTGACAGTAACACCCACATTACAGTTGTACATAACCTTAACAGCAACCTGTCCAAGCTCTTGCTTGACAGTAACACACACATTACAGTTGTACATAACCTTAACAGCAACCTGTCCAAGCTCTTGCTTGATGCCAACACAATAGAGTAAAACCTCACAGCCATTCCTTGACAGTGGCACATAAAGTAGAGTCAGTCTTCTCTTGACACTAACAATGTCTAACATACAAGGTGCACCTTATTATTAATTAATTTATCTAATTTATTTTACTCTTACTTTATATCAATATACACACATGTGTATTATGTAGAATGTTTTTATATTAACTTCCATTGTGCACTGTCTGGCTTGTGTTGTACAGCACTATTGAATATTATTATATAAGTAAGGTGCTTTATAAATCAGTAAACATGTACCTTAGCAGTGAGTCTGTGACACACAAGAGATAGTCATACTTCAAAAACGTCACGTGATATGTTACTTAATCATAACATGTGATATGATGTTTTGTTACAGACTTTCCAGAATGTTCTGACGCGTCAACGTCGGCGGCAGTGTCGACGACAGCAAAGCCCCAGATGCCCGCCCGAAAACAATTGCTACCTGGCTTCCTCGATGAGGTGTCCCAGAACGGCAGCGAGTCCAATCTAGGTGGGCACTTGATGGTGGTCTGGTTCTAGTTGTTTCCAACACTCAGTATTGGCCTGGTCACTGACTGGTCTGTACATATCATGGTTATAACATTATGATCTTATGACGTCTCATTGAACTAATCAGTCTTTGTCAGAACATTTACACCAAGCTGACCTTTCTATGCTGTTATCGTTTTACATCTAAAATTTTGAAATGTTCAAGATTCTCAGTTTCTTGCAGAATACACAGTCCCCAATGTTGACAACCAGGTTTTAACACCAAATGTACCGTGCCTGCCGTGATTGGGTATTGAACCCAGCCGGATGATTGTAGTCAGTATACGTCAGTGTCAGCAAACAATCTGATCGCTTTGCAAAAGTCTGAATATAAGTTCAGACTGTGAAATCGCTCAATAGATGAGTGGTTGGCGGCAGGTGATTATAATAAAACTCATTTCTGCCATGCAATGTTTAGTACGTGTATGCTAGAGTTTCCTGAAATCATTTATCCATCTTCAGATTGGTGCGGTTATTTGCATTGTTCTCACAGCTGATACAGTCATGACTGGTAAAGTCAATTACTTGTTCGACTGGACTTCGCGTATGGGACCTGCCAGGGATAGTTTACATGGCAAACAGCCCTGACTGGTGAGGATGCATGATGATTTATTTGACCACTGGTCAACTGTGTATACCTCATGTGTCACACTGTCTTTGTGTCATCAGAATCGTCCCTGTACAATGCGGATGACAGCACTATGCAGAGCCAGGACTCCTACAGCAATGAGAATGACAGTCTGGTGAATGAGGATTCCAACATGTCCTTCCCCGGGGCGCTGAGTACACACCACTCGGCCCACGACAGTAGTGACGCCGACCCCGACATGAGGTTTGGTAAGTGGCGACATGACCTCTGACACACTTCTGTCAGCATGCCAGATAAATTGTGTTCCTGGTTTATAGATTCTATTTAAAAAGGTATTTTCATTTAATGAAACAATCCTTCGATTACATGTAGAAAACAATCAGTTTTAATTATTATTTATTTCAATTGTTTGTCAACAGGAGAAAATTAGAGTTTATTAATGTAGCATTCTGTTCATTTAATTGTTATAATACACGATGCACTCGCTGTGACTGTAGTTATGGTTGCAAGGATGTTTCACTTATATTTATGAGTAGGCTGGCCTCAGACACAGACAATTTATAAATCCGAGTAATGATAATAATTGTGTTTTGCAGCCATGAGCATGGTCGGCAGTGACAACCTCAAACACACGAATGACGACAGAGGTAAGACACACGCTGGACACAGTCTCTTGTTTCCCAGTCTGATGCTAGACTCAAACTGGTCTGATTTTTTTCTTCTGTTCCCCTTCACTGTTGCCTCCCAGTACTCCCCACTCCCTCTATCTTTCATTCCCCTCACCTCTCCCAATCCTTCCATGCCTTTCCCGTACCTCATTTTCCATTCACTCCACACATCTGGTTTCTTTCCCAACCGTTCTACCCAGATTAGTGCCGATTCTTCACTTGTTGATTCTCGTCACGCCCACAATTCTTCTAACCCAGATGTTTTTGAAAAACTGTACCCATCTCCTGTTGTTTTTCTGTAAATTTCACTATTCTCTAAGACACACAGGTATGTTGGTGTTACACGTGAACGTCTGATATTGGTAACGATTGACCTGTCCTACGTGTCAAATATTGCCAGTAGCAACAATGTCCACTGAAAATGAACAGTGGGTCAAATTCATGTGTATATATTTTTGGTAATTCCTAAAACATTTATAGTTTTGGTCAGGGATCAAGTTTACAGAAGAAAACTAATTTGCTTTTATTTGACCCATACATACTTATTTACAGAGGTTCAGATACGCGCTTCAGTACTGTGTGAGTTTAATAAGCGAGTTCATAAATAGGCTTGTTTGTTGCTAAGCAAGATGAAGGTGCATTTTTCCAACAGTCGGGGTATGTATAATTATTAACACATTTTCCACAAATTAAAGTTAGTGGAGTCGGTTTTGTGTAGACTTGGCACACAATACATGTCTGGCTTCACCCCTCAACTCCCGTCGCCTCATGGTCCACAAGGCAGCTTTGTGACTTCACCATCTCACTGTCAGTAACAACATGTTTTGTGACTTCACCATCTCACTGTCAGTAACAACATGTTTTGTGACTTCACCATCTCACTGTCAGTAACAACATGTTTTGTGACTTCACCATCTCACTGTTTTGTGACTTCACCATCTCACTGTCAGTAACAACATGCTTTGTGACTTCACCATCTCACTGTCAGTAACAACATGTTTTGTGACTTCACCATCTCACTGTCAGTAACAACATGTTTTGCTCCAATCCAGTTGCTCTCAGTTTCAGTCTAATGGTCCATATGTACATTTCTACAGTAAGTGGGAATACTTCTACAGTATCCAGGATCGTGTTATAATAATTTGTCATTGTTCTGTCGACAGACTCTGAGCCGCCCGTGTTGGAGCCCGAGACGGACGGCCCGGCCCCGAAGAAACCGAAACAACCTGAAGACAGTGCGACAGACACCAACCGATAACTGAATAATTTTGTTATGTGGAAAAACTTTGAACAAGGTCTCGTGAGGTTGCGGTGTCGAGACAGTGTATACGTTGGCAGCTTGGGTTTCTGAGTAGGGTGGTGACTGTAAGAAGTTGGCGTCGTTCTGCAGCATCCAGCTAAAGGACACGAGTGATTATTTTTCAGGTTAGAACCGAGAGGGAAACTGCTATTCGCGATAGAGGGTAACTCGGGGATTTGTTAGCGTAGTAAATGTCGATTGTTATTGTGCGGTATGTCATATGTAGGGATTTGGAGGTCGTGGTGCAACGTTAGTTTAAATCAAGTCATCGTAGAGGTAGCGAGTTGCACAGGTAGGTTTAAGACATTCACTCTGTAGACAGGATAGTTGGTACCCCTGGGTAGTTAAGACTATCAGATTCTCAATTGAGAAAATTTAACTTGTCCAAGAGAAGTCAAAATGGTGTTTAATAAAAAGGTCTACCAGGTACCTGGTATACAGTTTCCCCAGCAAAATTCAGATTTTGGTAACCACAAGTGTCAGACTAATATATTAGTTTACACGTGTATGTGCTGTGCTATCTCAAAAAGACAATGACATACCAAGAAATGCATTTAGT
Organism: Ridgeia piscesae; assembly: GCA_025642075.2. Classification (NCBI taxonomy): domain Eukaryota; kingdom Metazoa; phylum Annelida; class Polychaeta; order Sabellida; family Siboglinidae; genus Ridgeia; species Ridgeia piscesae. The sequence continues at coordinate 220,262 of JAODUO010000300.1, forward strand.
GTTTTTATTGTTTCCACCCAGCAATATAACACAAGAGTTGGGGCGGAGGTGAGCTTCAGCAAGTAAATGTATGCATTTTGTGGTCATCCTAAGTCAGTCAAATAAATGTTATACATAAAATTGCACAATATGTTTGTTCTCCATTGCAGTGGTTCTCATACGTTCATAAAGTCCAAAATAAGATTATCCATCTTGTCCAAACAACCACACCAACATGCTTGTTTTGCAAACATGGCTCAATCACTAGGTGGCGCCACCCTAATGTTCAGTGATTATAACCATATTAATTTGATACATATTTTGCGAACTTATGTGACCACCCTAATGTTCAGTAATTACAGCAGACACCCGACATGATACATATACAGTGATATATAATTACACAAAATATGCAAGACAAACACGGATATCCATCATGTAAATAAGATTATCTACCTACTAATATGCTGCAGGCACAAGTCTAAATAAGAAATATGTTCACAATTCACAGCTATAAACTACAGTGTGTATGTGTGAGTGTGCATGTTCAGGAAACAGAACTGTGTACATTGCACTGACTGCTACCCAATGCCACTGATATATAAATAGAGCTCACAACCACCATAGACGACTTTCTACATTACATTATGCCGTCGTAAAATGTAAATCGTAATTCATGGAAACATTTGCACCAACGGTCATGTTTTCAGTACAACTGATAGTGAAAATAAACAGTTTGTATATCTTTAACGTAACTGAAATGTTAGTTCAAAGTAATTTTTTTAAACCATTAATTTAGTAATACTTAACTCTTACCACTGCAGACGTTGGCGTCTAATACACTGGTATGAATTGCCATTCTTTACATCAGGATTACGTAATAAGTTGCATTTACATTAGTAACATGTGCGATATACCAGTGGTATGTAAAAAAAATATTGAACATATTACAGCTGCAATCTTTCCAGAAGTTTAGGGAATGACTTTTAAGAAGTCGATTTAGTGTTAATAAATTGACTAGGACTAATGTTATGATGTTGATATAAAAAATTACCAATAATAATTCAGTAAAGACTATGTAATAAAACTACTAATACTGCTTATATGCAACAAAGATTAAAATTAAATCTTACATTAAAAGACTAGGTGATTATAAAAGTATACGTGTAAAAATCAGTTAGACTTCATTAAAATGACATCTGCTGTAACAGAACTCAGATTTGGCAGACTAACCGACCTGTCTTTGTATTATTGATTTCAGAAGACTTCTATAAAACACAGCTCAAAGTCTTGGTTTCATTTCCATAAAGCAACCATTTGCATTTCAGAATAATAGCTGCTGCCAAATTCGAGGCATTTGTAATACTGTAAAACTCTACATTCTATCTTGATAAATTACAATCTACATACAAGTTATTCAAACTCTATAGAAATATAATTAGTTTTTTGTTTATTCCCATGTAACTGATAAATTATACATTGATGCCAAACAAATCTTTCAATCTGCCTAGTTACTTCTACATGGCAAGTTTAATGGGATATCTGAGTGTCAAGCATTGCAACTAGTATTTACATAAATGCCTGTAATTAGTTACTTCCTTGCAATACTACCAAGTTATAATTTTTTGTAATCGACATCATAGAAATGCTTTATCATGACAGCCATTTATACAGAATGTCAACTTGCATTAAATAAAGTTTTGTTTGGAAATATTTCCTGAACTAAAAAATACTGTACTCGGCAATACAGCTGTGTCTTAACAATTCATTCATTAAATTTACCTGCATGTCTCGTAGTAAACACAGATTATTATAAATTTTTTCTCAATTGAATAATGTAAAGACATTTTACTTTGTTATTTACTCTGTTGTAAAAGTCCTGTTGATTCATTACACACATGTAAAATTACATTATGTATGAAATGTGTACAATATAATATCATAATTATCTTTGGTGCTTAACTGTACAGACATTTACTATGAAGCAGATTAGCAAGCTATTCTGCTGTTTTGTGTAGTGTATTCTTGCAACACAGGTGTTAGCTTCTAACACAAGTGTTATCTCTTAACACGGGTGCTTCGCATTTACACAAAAATGTGTTTTGCCGCTCTCGTCTGGGTAGGAGTTCTGCCACCAGGGGTTGTACGAATGTGACTTGCCCTGCAAACAGAGTCAGAGTGATTTATTCAAAGAAGAAAACTAAGAAGTAGAGGGCAGCGGCTCCGGGGTGGAGCTTCGGACTTCCAACTAATAGAACCCGGGTTCAAACCCTGAGCTGTTGTGTGAAACCATGGACAAGTTTTTTCAATCTACGTTGCTCCAGTTCACTCAGCTGTACGAATGAGTACCTGGTTATAGACACTGGTAGACATTTGTACGAGCCACTTTTGTACATTAATTGCAGCGTGGCTGTATGCTTCCCAGAGAAGTTGGGATGGTGTTTGATTGAATAAGTCTATCAAGTGTAAAGTGCTTTGAGCGGTCCTGAGATCTATTTACATTTATTTATGTTTCAAACAGTCACAAACATGCAGTGGTGTAGAGGTGGAATCAAGCATTAGCTATAGCAGATTATTATTTCCCGACACTTGAAATGCCAACATGCTAAGACTTTAAAGACAGAAATTGCAGATATTACATAATGACCATTGCAGGTTTTGTCCTAGCTTCGAGCACTTCTAGCAAACACAAGCACTTTACAACCCCTCACATCCACCTGGGACAGTAATGCTCTGTCAATGTTGGCACGAGGGCGGCCTTGCCCCAGAATAGGGTAGAACACTATATAGACACTTTATTGTGTGTTTCCACCATGAAACAAGGTTCCCAGAATAGACAACTATGTGACGTGTCAGTCATTACACTGCACCGACTTTACCTAAACGTGTTTATTTACTTGTTTTAACTCACCGTCGTGGTTTCTTCTCAATCACTCTGTTCAGATTGTCTCCCATGCTGGTCAGTGTCTCGATCCCAGCTGCCATCGATTCTACGTCCCTCGTCAATTGTCCCGGACTGCTGAAGTTGAACCTAGTGGCACACAGCAGAACTAATATGAAAGATGTCACACATACGATATGCAACCAATGGACACTCTAAAAATATCTTTAATGTGTGACATCTGTTATCATTAGTATAATTATTGTATGTCCGAGATAATGAAAGTACACCGGTCAGCAATATTTGGCATAGCACCTTTGTCTCTATTCGAAAGGGCTTTGTTTAAGACATATGAATGGTATACACATTAATTACAGGACCAAGTGTAAACCTTCACACACAGTAATATGCAGTGTCGTGCTAATAAATATATCTTACTGTTTCATTATTTCAGTCAATTAAATGATTATGTTTATTTAGGTTTGCTAAACACAGCTTTGCAGACAGTAAATGCACAACATATTTATTATATCCCTGAAACATTATAATTATTCGTTAATTATAAACTAGCAACAGTCACTTTGCTGCCTCTTTAAATAATAAAACAGTTTTTATTTTCTATATGCAAGTACAATAAAGTTACGTGAAAAGGGAATGCGTTATGGCGTTGAATCACATAGTACAATACAATGAAATATGACAAATAAATACTATATGTCGTCTGCTCAAGTCTTGCAAAGTCACAATGAAGCACCTTTTTGGCTCGTGAATCCCCATGCGTATCTTGTTTGGGGTGCGTGCGGGGGTAACTATACAGAAGGGGGAGTACATCTCCACCTCGTCACCCTCGAGCTGGTCAGCGAGTCTCCTTGACCTTCTGACCACTGAGGAGGGTGTCTGAGATACGAGACTGCGAGTGTAGAGACAGGGAGACTCCTCAAACAGTCTCTTACGGTGGCGACGTATCGACGGCATGCGCAGTTTCTACAAAACATGGCAATAACAAAACTTTAAATGGAACATGTGTATATCCTCCCTAGCACCAAGGTAGATAACTTTAAAAATATTATAACCCACCGTTTCCCTTGAGTAAACTGATGGGTGAGTTTGTAATGGGACTAATATGGGTTAATTGCTGTCTTATATTGATATGATAGCATGTATTGATTCCAATATGTAGATAAGTGCACATGTGGTAACTATAATACATTCACCTTAATAAGATTGTCTGGGGTAAACTTAAACATAAAAGTCAATGAATTCCTGTTTGCCCCCTCAAACATTGTGTATTCACAAATATATGTGTGTATTTCGTATAATGTATTCAATGTTTTGAATAAAGGAACTACTACCATTTACCAAATTTACATTGCTATTAAATTTAGGAACATGTACCTGATTTTAAATAAGAAAATAATCATACGTCTGTTACACCTTTTTTGATTCCACGAAAACCATCTTTTATTTTTCATACACCTGTAGATAAATGTAACCACTCATTAAGAAAAGTAGAAATTAAATGTACATTAATATAAAATAAAAATATTAGTGTTCAAGGCATCAATGTTGTTGCGAGAAAAGGTTGCATCGTGTGATTAAAGTTGATTATTTATCATCATTGCATACATATTGGTGAAGTCCATTTTTCAAGAACAATTAACAATTTCACAGTACACTGTACTGATGGCGTCTGGAGACCGTATTTGCGTATTATTTGTTTACTCAGGCACTGAATTGTCTACTTGTCCAGGACATACTTTGCCCATCCTTTGAACGGGTGGACAAAGTCTCTGGATAATGCTACAATTAAAATATTATGTTTTAGGTGCCACACTTAAATAATTTAAAAACCTACTGGTACATGAAGCACACTATAGAGATGGTATGTCAACAGTCTACCAGTTTAAAATGAACTTGTCATCAATTGTCACTTCCCAACACTGGGCCAGGGTAATTACCCACATCACTGGGGCAGTTATCACTGCAGGGCATCTACCTGGTCATTTACCACCTGCCTGCCCACTGTCCACCTGCACAGGTAGATAACATCAGTGGTCAGGTAATTAACTACACACTGGTGGTCAAGCATTGTTCAATCAGAGTTATTTGTGGTCATGAATAATGATGCAAGATGTTGGGAACCACTGATACCTGACCATGTTTGCTTCTGTGAAACACTCATCCTTGAGTCACATGTTCAGCTATTTGAAATTTACTTTGTGAAAATCTATTTAAATTTAAGCGGACAGTTCTATAATATGATAAGTGCCAGCTGAACACAACTATCCCTACTTAAATGGTTAGAAAATAACAGATTATACAAATAAATTTGAGAATAAAAAATATTAGTTTAATTGCCTGTTTTAAACCCAAGTATATGATATGCGTTGGAAACTGGCCACTGACAATTTCCATAAGAGCTCAGTAGGTAACTGTTATCATGCACACAGGGACATCACACACACTGTAACATGGTTGTCAAGACTCAAGTTGAGTGACAGAGCAGCAATGCATGCCACATGGCCCCATTCCAGCTTGCTTATGGGGTGTGCCCCCATTTGAATATCTCTGGTGCCATGTCACACGGGCACACGGTGACAGTGACTCGTATCGGATTCCAGGGTGGAGTTTGTTTTACAGCGAACACGTACGCACGGAATGCTCACATGCTAGTTACTGTTACCAAGGACGATTTTTTGACTTTGCAAACAAGTGTTCCAAAATATAGTTTCGGAAGTGTATCGTTCTTTTGTCAGACGCAATAATTAATTGAATAAAAACAAGTTATGCGTGAATGCATGGCCATGGCGGCATATCACGTGATGGGGGGATACTGCTCTTCTTTGTTGACACATGGACTGGAGTCGGATGATGGACTGGGAGATGAGCCGAGTTTTGATCAGATTGGTAGAACTATTGCTAATAGTAGTTTCAGTCGATTCAGTTACCTGTCTGAGCGTGCCAAGGGCCTCCTTCGGCTTAATCATGACTGACTTCATCCTCGTGAGCGTCCCCATCTTGCGCATCCCTCGCTTACGCGTTGCTCCCGACTCCGTCTTCTTGGCCGACCTCCTCGACCTCGTCTCCGACGGCGGCGGTGTGTTCGTTCTGTCCGTCAGTAGGCAATCCTCCGCGTTCACAGATCTGCTCTTGCCCCAGTTGCGAGCCCTCTGTATCCAACTGTCGTTCTGGGAGTCGCGTCGCACGTCCGTTGACAGCTTGCGCCATGAGAGTCCCTCGATCACGGAGCGTCGCGGCGCCATTGTTTTTCCGTGCGCTTTCAAAACGTCGACTCCTTTGAAAATTGCGCCATGTCCGATCCCGTCATGCACCGCGCGCGCGTCGAGCACCTGTCTCCGCCGGGCGGCGCCACCGCACCCATCCCATAATAGAAATATCGTAGTGTCGGTCTGGAAGTGGGAGGGTGATTAAATCTTCTAGTACGTTTTTTCACACGATGGACTAATGATATCCTGAAGCCCGCTCACACGATGGCGTCGGTGCACATACCGAGGGTTCGAAGCAATCGCGGAAAGACGCAAGTACAGATTGACCGGGAGAATTTCGAAAAGAATCAGGTTTGTTGTTGTTTGTGGTGTGGTGTCCGCTCACTGTCTGAGCCAGCCCGGACTGCCTTGGCTTGAAGGGTCGCTCTCACATCGACTGGCTGACAGGCAGGTGTCACGATGATTGAGTCAACAAGCCACCCTGCCAAACAGCACTAAATACACAACTGTCTGTCAAATGGAGTGCAACAAAACGTGTATAAATAAATGTTACACCACACCGTACGTTGACAATGTCATAAATCTGTTCACTAGAAATCACTAAATCAAATATCTCATCTGAGAATTAGCATTTATCTTTTCAAATTCATGACTCTTCATAGACAGGGAGACAATTCACATGTAGTCCATTACATACGTTATATAGATATTTGCTTTCCTTGATGGTGACTAATAACTAGCGTAGACTCGTACATAATCACATCAGTCGTAATCATGATTGTCAAACTAATATGGTAATAAGTGCACTCTCGAACTAAGCCAAGTTACATCTCTAGGCTAGCAGCCCTACCCAATTCAGGTCACAGTAATTCCACACAAAACCAAAAACTCTCACATCTAGGCATGTGAAATAGGCAATATTAAACAGTAACATACACGTGGAGTACATGCATGCACTGACTAGTAGCGTTTTGTTTGCTCCATTATATATCCCCAGCATCATCTCCTGCTTGCTGCCTGTCAGTGGCAGGCACTCACAGCAGCTGTTCCACTTGTGCGAAATATTGTATGTGATAATGGTGGAACGTGGAATTGATTTGTTCATCTGAATGCTGGGTTCAGCCGCTGGGCAGTCCGGTATGACTACAATTGACTGAAACAATTAAACTTCCAACAAAAATTCATGCTTTTATTGCATTGTACACATATTGCAACATAAATGGTAGGTACTGTTATCAGCCCATGCGAGCAGAAGCATGCCGAACTTCAACGATTGCAGAAACGGTTGCCCGATGGGCCGAAACTGTTTTGGGCCGAATCATCCGGTTCCCATTTGTTCCTGGTACAGGAAACTCTACTGGAAATCTTAAAACCAAAATTGACTTTGACATTATTATGGATAATTTGATTATACTTTGCCATGCTGGCAGGTACAACCCTCTGTGAGGCACACGCGCATCCACTGACCCACCACATACCTTAAATGTGACCGTTTATAAACGATCCCTTACGAGAGATCACAGTGGGGCAATTCCAGTGTCAATTACATTACAGTTGGCATATTTCAGGTCTTTCAGCACATCATACATCATAATTTTATTGATCAATCTAAAATATTTAAAGCATACAGTTACTTGGGGTTACGGTCTACAATATCGTGTAAGCAGTTATTCAAAACGTTAGCCTCTCTACTTCCCACATGCAATGTAGTAGAGCTCCATCACTCATGTTACAAATAATACATCAATAGTTTTGCTTTTTTTCTCTAACGTTGACTTGCACAAAAGGACATAACTATTGTTTTAGGTGTAAATTTAAGGTAAACAACAAGTACAGTTTAACTTCATTCTGTGACACAATTTTAGTTTTATTATATTTATGAAATCAATACCTGCAACATGTGCTGGCGAGCTACATGGGCTGTATCATCCGTCCTGATGTTGGGAGATATCTTTGACTTTTTTTAATGTTTTTTCTTGGGGGATTTTTACGACCTTATTCAACTTGCACATTATTTACGTGTCATTTCATTGCATATTATAGATAATATATAGTAATATTATTATTTGACTATTATTTTGGGAAAATCAGGGAATTTGTTATAAGTTCTAGTTTCTTTCCAGCGTATACAGAGTTCCATTGTAAACAGACAAAGTGTGGACCGAACTCAGTCTCTTGTACAGATGCATCAACAGGGCGCAGGTTTTGATTCGTCAATTTTGTATTCCTGTTATCTCTATAACACTAAGGGTTCTTATGACACTATACTGTCTATACAACATGTAGGGACATTGGACATGTCCTTAACACCTTTGCCAGCGATAGATTGTCAAGCATTGCATAGATTCAAATGAGTTGCAATCAGTCGAAGACATAAAGGCAGGTGTTGAGTACCAATAATGTGCTCAAGATCTTCAATTAGATTAGCACAGACCACTTTTATTAGGATATGGTTAGTGCTACTGCAATCAAACAACCAAACAAACACCTATTGTACAGATGTTATTTCAAAGGGAACAATGTGCTCAAGATGGGTCTCCCATCAAGGTCTTCAATTACATTATCGAAGGCCACTGTTTATTAGGATGAAGTTAGTACTACTGGTAAGGTGGTAAGGTCCAAAAACATCTTGAATTAGGTACATAGGCCATGAAGAGGAATTAATTAATTAAACTCTAACGGGTGCAAATTTAATACATACATTTGTATTATACTTATATATGTATATAATATATATATATATATATATATACATACATTACACATTAAACAAGAAACCCACAAACAACCACGTTTTTTAGCGCTCTTGCAGCGGTTTCCCATACAACCAAATGTGGGCTGAATCATCCGTCACGACCCCCCCCCCCGATTTTTAACGAGGTGGGCCGAATCATCCATCTGAGTAGGTCTGAATGGGCCGAATCATCCATCGCGCTGGGCTGAAATTGTTTTGGGCCGAATCATCCGATACAAACAAAAACCAAAATGAAACTTGGGGGCTTCCATTTGTTCTAGAAAAACTTACTGCCATATGTGTGAATGAAAAGCCAACAGTGTTGTTATGCTCATGAAACTCTGGTCATCTTAACACAAAAATTGGCTTGGCAACCAAAATTTTCAGGTCATCAAAAATGTCTGCCAAACAATAATTGGAAATTGTTGGTGTCACAATTCTTCACGAATAGCGTGGTTTATGGATTCAGTGCTCAATAGGTTTGTGACCATGTGATGGGAGACACTCCCTGGTGACACAGAGGCTTGAGTACAGTGATCTATGACATAGTAACAAATATGACAACTTGTCCTCAGTGTATTGTCCTCAGTGGTATGTAGGACCTAGGTTGTGCAATTAAACTCACACCATAAGTTGGTGACCCAGTTCCCCTGCCTGACACCAGTTGACAGTCTGGCGATATGTTGTCACATTGTCACCTCTCAGTTGACACCCAGCTGTGGGATAGTAACATGAACCAGATGACCTGAAATTAGTCATCTTTGTAGATCTATGACAGCAGTTGTTAGTCCTCATGTATGATGACAGAGACTGTGTATATGCAGTGCTCATGAATGGGTTTAACAGCTGTATACATGGAAAGAAGAAAATAAAAATGCAAAAATATTTCTTTACAGTTATATTTATTTATAAGTGCACACTTAGTCAGTCAGCTTGATACTGTTAGACTAGAAATACAATAAATACCATGATAAATTATTTGGACTAGCGGTTATGGTATTTTGTTTATCTTGTACAGTTTTTGTAACTTTTTTATTTTGATATGTAAAAAGCAATTTTGACATAAAATTGTCCTCCTTGGTGATTTTTACGATATAATAATAAACTGTATTCTTGTATGTACATCCACAGCATAACACTGATCATGGGACTGTTAAACTGTGCCCAAAATACTGCTTATAAATTTATGATACATAACGCTATACTAAAATATTAATAATAAAACTTGAAACTTCTTTAAGAAAAACTGTACTAAATAAACATTTGAAGGTTAAACTACAATACCACACAATACATAATATACATGTGTCATTTGTGGGATACTGATGCAGTAAATACATCAGTAGAGTGTTAGTAGACATGCAGTTTTAACGAATGGATCATTAAAAACAGAATCCAGCTATAAAACAGAAACCATCCAGTGGAACTGAGCACCCGGGAGGTGTTGCACTTGGGCCAGTGTCAGCTACTAATTAATGTTTCAGTCTTTACAACTTCCTTGTGTTTGGTGTTGTTTATGATATAGGAAATGTACCAGTGGCCTGCTTGGATACATCACAGCTGTGAGTTAGTGAATACATTGCATGGTAGGAACAACTAAACAATGCACTTGCTCATAAATAATCACATAATTCTAGCAAAATAGTCAGCAAATAGCTCAATTAATGCCAGGCATCTCAGACTGGCAAAATTGTGAAGAATGCAGCAGTGATGTGATTGTGGTTGTACCGCAGCTGTAAGCAAGGCTTTGTGTGGCATATTTAGGGCGCATTGACCCCCTTTGATGCAGACATATTGGTGTTTAAAACTGACCCAATATAAATAGAAGCCTTGGGATTGCCATAATATAGCTAGCTGTATCATTGAGGTAGGTTGTTCACTGTCGTGTGAGCTCTGGTCCTACACACAAGTCTGTGGACTAGTTTGATGTAATGTTGTTGTGTGTTTTATCATTGATTACAAATTATATGTAAATGTTTATTGCAGGTATGCTTGAGTAAACAAGTGTATACCTTGATGTGTTAACTAATTTAAATTTCATAGTGGACACTGTACTTTATATTGTACTTGATCTTTGACTTAGTGTGTTTGTACTTGTACTGTACTTGATCTTTGACTTAGTGTGTTTGTACTTGGAACTGTACTTGATCTTTGACTTAGTGTGTTTGTACTTGGAACTGTACTTGATCTTTGAATTAGTGTGTTTGTACTTGTACTGTACTTGATCTTTGACTTAGTGTGTTTGTACTTGGAACTGTACTTGATCTTTGACTTAGTGTGTTTGTACTTGTACTGTACTTGATCTTTGACTTAGTGTGTTTGTACTTGGAACTGTACTTGATTTTTGACTTAGTGTGTTTATACTTGGAACTGTACTTGATTTTTGACTTAGTGTGTTTGTACTTGGAACTGTACTTGATCTTTGACTTAGTGTGTTTGTACTTGTACTGTACTTGATCTTTGACTTAGTGTGTTTGTACTTGGAACTGTACTTGATTTTTGACTTAGTGTGTTTATACTTGGAACTGTACTTGATCTTTGACTTAGTGTGTTTGTACTTGGAACTGTACTTGATCTTTGACTTAGTGTGTTTATACTTGGAACTGTACTTGATCTTTGACTTAGTGTGTTTGTACTTGTACTGTACTTGACTCAGACTGTGGTGTTTGTTGTAGCATGCAAGTATTGCAAAAGCAATCAACGTGAACGAGACTCCGGTGAAGGAGAAACATGCTCGCAGTATCCTTTTTACCTCATCCAGGGAAGAGTTTAATGTATACAAAATATATTGTCATAATGTTGTTCCGGGGGTTTACCAGGTTAATTAGACATTCAGTTTGATCCAACATTTACTTTTCCATTCCACCATCATTACACATCTGCAGTGGACCTATCATGTGACCTGTCATGTGACGTGTTGCCAGGCAAAATGCCCTTTAAATCATCCAAAATGGATGCTGAAAACATGTTGTTTTCGACATTCCATCATATATTATTTAGCCATTCCAACACCAAAGGTTTTCTTTTGACAAAAACATAAGGCTATACTTTTTTAGTGATAACTATAATCTCATGTGTTATTTCATTTTGTAATGTAATTCTCAAAAAATTGTTGAAAGTTACTTACACAAATCTACATGGACATTGACTCAGTGAGGCAGATCCATAAATTACAATTTCTATTTAATGTCTGCGTGATCATTGTATGTAGTCGCCCTAGTGTAGTACATTAGTACATGACCATAGTCTGCCACCCCCATACAACCCAGGGGGGACATGCCACTGCTCTGTTGGCTTGCTGACCAGGTATTTGCAGAAGCCTCTGAACTGACCAGCCTGGCCTTTTATCTTGTTTGCATAATGACTTTAATTGTGTGCTTTGTGTCAGGGAAGCCATTGTTTACATCTCCCTGTGTGCCTGTGGCCATGCCTGGTACTAACAGCTGGGATAAAAGTACAAACTAACCTAATTTTAGTAAATGTGTACTTTCATTGAGTGGACAGATGATCCAGTTTTTACTGTTTACGTCTTACATATTTACGTCTCGGGAAAGTATTTTGAGAGGTAAACATGCATGATACGCACTTTCACTTTCTATTAATCTTTTTCATCCTTGACATTTCCAGTAGTCTGCCCATGCTGGCCTGTCTCAGTGCAAAGTAGATTGTTTAATCAGACTTTGGTTGGACAATTTTGTCAGTTTTTCAGTGATGAGAGCTCCAGACTCTGGAGCAAGAGAAACCAGATTTAAATTCTTTGCTGTCGTCATAGTGAGCCAAACACTATATTTCGCCAGTTCACTCAGCCGTATGACTGAGTGAGTCAGTGACTGAGCACCTTGCTATAGACACACATATTTAATAATATAAATGTGTGCGTTGATGGCAGCATGGCTGAATGCTTCCCAGAGAAGTAATGAATGTTTGGTTAAAAAGATCTGTGCAGCATAGAACACTTTGAACACTTCTGACGACTGGATTCTGTGGAAATATAAGAACTCACCTTTATAGTTGTGATCTGAACCCCACCAGGTGACTTGTCCTTTAATCAGAACAGTCTGTGTTACAGACATATATGTCACAATCTGTCATTTATCTGGTGACTTTTTGATCTCTGTTGGGAACTCCATCAGACAACAATCGCTAGATGTTACCGTTCCCCCCAAACATTGGGCTGTTCACAAGAACATCTTAGATGTGCGGGAGTCTGTGAACTGTCGCTAAAATGTAATGGATTTATTTTTGTAAATCTATACATTTCACAATCACAACCAGCGATGTGTTAACTATTGCAAAATATACTGTAAAAGTCATTCAACAATAACATTTTGAATGTCAGTTAAATATGAAATGTTCACCTCAATGGCAGGTTCAAAATTCCGAAGTATTGTAATAATCACAACTGGTACCAATGACGTCGGTCTCTGTTGACTGCACTGGTCTCTAGTCCACAGGCACAGGTCTAGTCTCTAGTTGTTAAATATTTGATGAAATGCAATTTACTAAATGTTTCGCCTGACGTTCAGGTTATGTTCACAGCCAGGCTGTCATCTAAGGGGTTAGCAGAATGCTTCCCGCACTCACAGTCAGTGTGTATCTATTGTGAGTTGTGACATTATTGTAATAACAGGCCTGATGTAATAGTTCTAAATATGTAATGTAATAGTAGTAAGTGCAACATTAATGTTTGTTGTAATAGTTGAGCACAACAAATGTAATAGTAATACACAGCTACGTTTATAACAAACAATCATTTTGTGTGCGTATGGTGGTATATACACTTAAAATATATATTTTAAGTGTGTAATATATATATATATATATATATACATATACATATATATCATTATATATTACCATCCATATTCAAACTGTCAAACAAATGAAGAGAAATCTAAAATATTAGACGTTAAAAATCACCTATTATCATGGCGACCCAGGCCCAGTTATTAGTGATACTCCGGCCCGTTGAAATGGGATCTGGATAATCATTTCCTGGCAGCCGTGTTCCATCCATGACCTTTTTGTGAGAGGCTCAGGAGGAGATGACTCACTTCTGGTACGGAGGCTGATGGCAGTGGAGATTGAATCATGCCACGGTAAACTGTAGTCTTCCACAAGCAAGTGTTAGCCTTTTTATGCAAGATTCACTTTCATTATAATTAGATCCCACTGAAGCAATTATACGCAGTTTGCTAAAACTGAAATTTTCCCGTTGATGTGTGTGTGTATGTCTGTGTGCAGTGTGCACATACACAATCTGATCCAAACACACGTACGTATATACAAACACATAATGTGTATTCAGTGATACAGGCAAACACATTATGACACAGTTTTTAAAGCACAATGGACAAAAGTAAGGAGTGAGAGTTAAGCAGCAATGTGTCTGTCACATGAAATTTTCATCTGTCCAAAATATATTCAGCTTATTTTAAGGCATAATGGACAAAAACTGCAATGGATAAAAAGTGACAAAGAGTGACAGTTAACCAGCATTTTTGCCTGTCAGATGAAATTTCCATCTGTCCAAAATAAACTCAGCTCAGTCATGCAAAACACAGGTGAGTACCTTGGGGGTACATGTGTAAATAAAATGTTATAGACAACATCATCCACTGTAAGCACTAGCAAACATGGTCGTTACATAGACACAGTTGCAAAAGACTATACTTGCCCACTCTCGCAAAATACTATAGTATATCCACCCACAGTCAGTGAGAGATTATTTAGCTTGATCATAAGACTTTCAGATATTTTAATGGATTGTTTTTGTTAAAGGATAAAAACGGCACTGACCCAACCATAAGACACATCTAGCTCAATACTTAGTGATTGAGATGGAAGGAACAGAGAGAACGTTGTGACCATTCAAGTGGTACTAAATGCAAGATTGTCTGGCTAATCCTGTATGACTACATCGTTTTTGGTTTCAGACCAGAGTACCGTACCGTACCGTACCGTACCGTACCGTACCGTACCGTACCGTACCGTACCGTACCGTACCGTACCGTACCGTACCGTACCGTACCGTACCGTACCGTACCGTACCGTACCGTACCGTACCGTACCGTACCATATTGAAGCACTGCACTGTTGAATGTAGTTACTTTCATTTTGTGGCCTTCGGTTGTTTTGTGTTATGTCATACAGGTACCAGGAGGACGTGTCTGCACTTATTTGTGTGACAGCTTCTCTGCATGAGTACATAGTGATAAGCATTAATAGACTATTTGTTAGCAGTATTTAAATGGCTAATTGAGCAGTGCTTCTAGTATTTGTGTCTACAGGTAACAGGAGTATACCGTCCTGTTTTTTTTGCGTGCAAAGAGGTACACAGAAACATGCAAACACACATGCACGCATGTGCACACATAAATAAGTTTATACACATGCATACACACCACACATGTGCATCATTTTATATACTCATAGTACATAGAAATTTGCATTACAATCCTCAATCCAAGGAGATACATGACACTACAGCCACACCTTAATGTCACACACGTCACTCGGCTAATAACTATGTCCTTCAGGTGTCACACATCTTGTCAGCAATTTGTGCCATTTTATAATCATATTTGTGTCATTTTATAACCATAATTATATAATATACTAACTCACACAGTCCTTCTCCGAGTAGGACTGCATGAGTAGGCTACTCATGTCCCAGGTGGCACACCAGTCTCCCACAAGACAGTGTCCCTACTGTCTGTCAGTCAGTCAGCCAGCCAGCCAGCCAGTCAGCCAGCCGGCCGGTCGGTCGGTCGGTCGGTCAGTCAGTCAGTCAGTCAGTCAGTCAGTCAGTCAGTGTGTATTGATTGTTTTCCATGTCCACTCTCAGATGACAAAACAAAGTAAACATTGATGGTATAAGTATATTTAACAAATAGCACCAGTAAAGCCAACACTATTTGTTATGTAATTTAAAGTGAGGGTGGCAGCTCCTATGTTTTATTTGTTCATTTAATATTACATTCTTATGACTACAACATGCATGTTGAAGGTTTACTGCCTGCCAATTTGTGTTTAGTTACTTTATAAAGATTGGACAATGTTCATAATTTGAAAAATTCCACCCGTAACACGTTTAAATGGTAACCCAAACACCCAGTTTCAAAACAGAATTGATTGGCAATAATGCCGAGGTGAGCAGAGTTAACTGCAATACCCTTTTGATGTTTAACTTTCCCACGATCTAAACAACCGACTTCCCCTTAAAAATGACTGCTCTGCTAATACAGGGCAGAGAAGCTGGCACCCTCTTTAAACTACACCAACAACTTGTAAACACCAACAAAAAACGGCAAACAACCTTCGCAACTTAACTGATGTGTTTCTTGTGATGTATACTTGACCGTCCAGAGTGTTGTTCCCTCCTTGACCGATGTCCAGTCATCATCCTAGGCACACACCATGACAAGAGTGGTCAGTTGTTCTGGTTCACGGTTCAGCACCTTCAGCTGCAGGGTCACCCCATCCTGTGCTGGAAGTTCTGTCACGTTCTCCACAAGATGCTGCGAGACGGTCACCCACAGGCAAGTACCGCAGGGAGTACTTAGGTACTTCATGTAGCAAGAGTACTCACTTTGTCAGTGGCATTGTCACCTACTGCAGGGAGTACTTAGGTACTTCATCTAGCAAGAGTACTCACTTTGTCAGTGGCATTGTCACCTACTGTAGGGAGTACTTAGGTACTTCATGTAGCAAGAGTACCCACTTTGTCAGTGGCATTGTCACCTACTGCAGGGAGTACTTGGGGTACTTCATGTAGCAAGAGTACCCACTTTGTCAGTGGCATTGTCACCTACTGCAGGGAGTACTTGGGGTACTTCATGTAGCAAGAGTACTCACTTTGTCAGTGGCATTGTCACCTACTGTAGGGAGTACTTAGGTACTTCATGTAACAAGAGTACTCACTTTGTCAGTGGCATTGTCACCTACTGCAGGGAGTACTTTGGGTACTTCGTGTAGCAAGAGTACCCACTTTGTCAGTGACATTGTCACCTACTGCAGGGAGTACTTAGGTACTTCATGTAGCAAGAGTACTCGCTTTGTCAGTGGCATTGTCACCTACTGCAGGGAGTACTTAGGTACTTCATGTAGCAAGAGTACTCACTTTGTCAGTGGCATTGTCACCTACTGTAGGGAGTACTTAGGTACTTCATGTAACAAGAGTACTCACTTTGTCAGTGGCATTGTCACCTACTGCAGGGAGTACTTTGGGTACTTTGTGTAGCAAGAGTACTCACTTTGTCAGTGGCATTGTCACCTACTGCAGGGAGTACTTTGGGTACTTTGTGTAGCAAGAGTACTCACTTTGTCAGTGACATTGTCACCTACCGTAGGGAGTACTTTGGGTACTTCGTGTAGCAAGAGTACCCACTTTGTCAGTGACATTGTCACCTACTGCAGGGAGTACTTAGGTACTTCATGTAACAAGAGTACTCGCTTTGTCAGTGGCATTGTCACCTACTGCAGGGAGTACTTAGGTACTTCATGTAACAAGAGTACTCACTTTGTCAGTGACATTGTCACCTACTGCAGGGAGTACTTAGGTACTTCATCTAGCAAGAGTACCCACTTTGTCAGTGGCATTGTCACCTACTGCAGGGAGTACTTAGGTACTTCATGTAGCAAGAGTACTCACTTTGTCAGTGGCATTGTCACCTACTGCAGGGAGTACTTAGGTACTTCATGTAACAAGAGTACTCACTTTGTCAGTGACATTGTCACCTACTGTAGGGAGTACTTAGGTACTTCATCTAGCAAGAGTACTCACTTTGTCAGTGGCATTGTCACCTACTGCAGGGAGTACTTGGGGTACTTCATGTAGCAAGAGTACTCACTTTGTCAGTGACATTGTCACCTACTGCAGGGAGTACTTAGGTACTTCATGTAACAAGAGTACTCACTTTGTCAGTGACATTGTCACCTACTGCAGGGAGTACTTAGGTACTTCATCTAGCAAGAGTACTCACTTTGTCATTGGCATTGTCACCTACTGTAGGGAGTACTTAGGTACTTCATCTAGCAAGAGTACTCACTTTGTCAGTGGCATTGTCACCTACTGTAGGGAGTACTTAGGTACTTCATGTAGCAAGAGTACTCACTTTGTCATTGGCATTGTCACCTACTGTAGGGAGTACTTAGGTACTTCATGTAGCAAGAGTACTCACTTTGTCAGTGGCATTGTCACCTACTGCAGGGAGTACTTTGGGTACTTCATGTAGCAAGAGTACTCACTTTGTCAGTGACATTGTCACCTACTGCAGGGAGTACTTAGGTACTTCATGTAACAAGAGTACTCACTTTGTCAGTGACATTGTCACCTACTGCAGGGAGTACTTAGGTACTTCATCTAGCAAGAGTACTCACTTTGTCATTGGCATTGTCACCTACTGTAGGGAGTACTTAGGTACTTCATCTAGCAAGAGTACTCACTTTGTCAGTGGCATTGTCACCTACTGTAGGGAGTACTTAGGTACTTCATGTAGCAAGAGTACTCACTTTGTCATTGGCATTGTCACCTACTGCAGGGAGTACTTTGGGTACTTTGTGTAGCAAGAGTACTCACTTTGTCAGTGGCATTGTCACCTACTGCAGGGAGTACTTTGGGTACTTTGTGTAGCAAGAGTACTCACTTTGTCAGTGACATTGTCACCTACCGTAGGGAGTACTTTGGGTACTTCGTGTAGCAAGAGTACCCACTTTGTCAGTGACATTGTCACCTACTGCAGGGAGTACTTAGGTACTTCATGTAACAAGAGTACTCACTTTGTCAGTGGCATTGTCACCTACTGCAGGGAGTACTTAGGTACTTCATGTAACAAGAGTACTCACTTTGTCAGTGACATTGTCACCTACTGCAGGGAGTACTTAGGTACTTCATCTAGCAAGAGTACCCACTTTGTCAGTGGCATTGTCACCTACTGCAGGGAGTACTTAGGTACTTCATGTAGCAAGAGTACTCACTTTGTCAGTGGCATTGTCACCTACTGCAGGGAGTACTTAGGTACTTCATGTAACAAGAGTACTCACTTTGTCAGTGACATTGTCACCTACTGTAGGGAGTACTTAGGTACTTCATCTAGCAAGAGTACTCACTTTGTCAGTGGCATTGTCACCTACTGCAGGGAGTACTTGGGGTACTTCATGTAGCAAGAGTACTCACTTTGTCAGTGACATTGTCACCTACTGCAGGGAGTACTTAGGTACTTCATGTAACAAGAGTACTCACTTTGTCAGTGACATTGTCACCTACTGCAGGGAGTACTTAGGTACTTCATCTAGCAAGAGTACTCACTTTGTCAGTGACATTGTCACCTACTGCAGGGAGTACTTAGGTACTTCATCTAGCAAGAGTACTCACTTTGTCAGTGGCATTGTCACCTACTGTAGCAAGAGTAACTTAGGTACTTCATGTAGCAAGAGTACTCACTTTGTCAGTTTGGGATTGTCACCTACTGTAGGGAGTACTTAGGTACTTCATGTAGCAAGAGTACTCACTTTGTCAGTGGCATTGTCACCTACTGTAGGGAGTACTTAGGTACTTCATGTAGCAAGAGTACTCACTTTGTCAGTGGCATTGTCACCTACTGTAGGGAGTACTTAGGTACTTCATGTAACAAGAGTACTCACTTTGTCAGTGGCATTGTCACCTACTGTAGGGAGTACTTAGGTACTTCATGTAACAAGAGTACTCACTTTGTCAGTGGCATTGTCACCTACTGTAGGGAGTACTTAGGTACTTCATGTAACAAGAGTACTCGCTTTGTCAGTGGCATTGTCACCTACTGTAGGGAGTACTTAGGTACTTCATGTAGCAAGAGTACTCACTTTGTCAGTGACATTGTCAACCCACTGCAGGGAGTACATGTACTTAGGTACTTCATGTAGCAAGAGTACTCATTTTGTCAGTGACATTTGTTTGACATGTATTTCCATGAACTGACAATGTAGTAGTTAGCTTGGAACATTGGTTAGTCCTTAGAAATGCTTCCTTCCCTAGATGTGATATTTACGTTTCCAAGTGTAAATTTATATTGTACACAGTAAATCACCTTCACACACTAAGTGTGAAGCATTTTACATTCTCCGTGACCTGTTGGCTGCTTTGAGACATCCCCTAATGCTGCCTGCATTGTGTCACGCATGACTGACCCCCAGGTAGCAGACAATTACACACCTGTTAGATACTTCAGTAGGTATTGAGTTTGTTATGATGAGGCAGGAGAGAAGTAATTAAATTGCTGTATGGATTGTCATACATGAATATGAAGGAGGGTAATTTTGGAAGCTACCCTGGGGCGTACAGGGAAGAGAGGCCTAGTTCCCATGCCCATATATACTCCTGCTCTGTTGTCTGGAGAATTCCTTCTGATGAAATTGTTGTAATTAAACCTTAAATGTCATGTCCAGTTTATATTAATAGGTCCAGTACTTATGAGGTTGTCAACATGGCAGTCTGTGAGTATGTTTATTGTTCAATGGATAGCTGGAAGGTCACATGCATAGCAGTGGTTCAGAGGAGATTACGACAGAATGTCTTAATTAATAATATAACCTACATTATAAAACAGTTAGTTAGTTTTCTGTATGTGGAGTTTTGGTTATATTGAGCTTAACTTTTGCATGTGATGTAGTGGACTTATTAAGATGGTTAATAGATTTAGACCTTTTCACAATGTGTCCAGGGGTGGAGACCTTGGGGGCTCAGTATACCTTGGGGGCTCAGTATACCTTGGGGGCTCAGTATACCTTGGGGGCTCAGTATTTCAATAGGTTGTATGTTGAGGGATTCTGTGTTTTTCTATAAAACAATTATTGTTGTAAGTGTAGTTATGCCATTTACAACTAAGTTACTGGATGTATGAGTAATGTTCTCTTGCTTTATATAAATGTCTGTATGTCTAGGTAATATAGTATAAAACTCTGCTGTATAAATTATAGAGTGTGAAAATTATAATTCACAATTACAAAATTTAATGGTGTACCATAAAAGTATAAGCGTTAATGGAAATAAAGAATCATAGAGCGAAGAGAAAGTTAATTCAATTCCAGTAACATATTGGGAGTTCAAGTGTTCCATGTCATTGTCACTGCTGTCCTCGTGAGTTTCTTCACAACACTAACCAAACATAATCAGGTGGTCTGCTACAGTTTTGAATACATCAACAAGCAAAAAACACCTGGTATGCTGGCATTCCATAAACTTGAATGCACAGATGTCATCTGTTTGACCCAGTGACCTTTGTCCCAGGGTGTCCTGTTGTGTGGTGTGAGATGTGGGTTTACATCTGTCTTTTTTTACGTGAAGTGTGATCCATTGTGGTATATTTGGGGAGGTTCGTAATTGTTCACATCGATCCATTCACACTAACTGTACCAGTTCTCAGACCCAGAAGTCTGAAAACTAGTACAGTTAGTGTGGGTCGTCCATCTTGTCAATAATTACCCACAATTCCACGTTGAAAGTCATGTATATGTAGAGTTAATTTTAGTTATACATTTAAGATGTAATTTTTAAGGACATGTACATGTAAAGTATTCTAACTAGATTTGGCGCTATATAAGTTTATTTATTTATATAAAGAAAAGCATTATGACATGAAATTTTAAAATAACAATAGTAACAACTGTTTGATTATGTTTACCAATACTTAGTTTCATTTATTTATATAATCGTTAAATGGCACATGTAGTTCTGATGCGACCAACAGTTTTATGAATAATTTACTGTAAAGTTATATCAACCATGACCACATTTGTACACGCTAATGAAAACAAAATTAATAAAACTTCACTTCATGGTCACATTCATAATACAACTACCTTGCAATTAAGGTCACCATGAACTTGTCCAATATTCTGTACTAGTAAGGTATTAGACATTAATCCTCCTAATGCGGTCACCTTTCTATTTGGGTCGCTTTTTGCAAGTCCTGAGATGTCCTTAATTCCCAGTTCCACTGGTCATTTTGAACATTTTGAGCAGCCTATTCTGTATTCCAGTTGTGTGACACCCAATGTGCACTGGCACTCTGAAAGTCTGAATTATCTTTGGTATGGCCCAGGCAGTGCTGTGTGTTCTACTGGCCCTGGCTGTGCTGTGTGTTCTACTGGCCCTGGCTGTGCTGTGTGTTCTACTGGCCCTGGCTGTGCTGTGTGTTCTACTGGCCCTGGTGTCCTGTGTGTTCTACTGGCCCTGGCTGTGCTGTGTGTTCTACTGGCCCTGGCTGTGCTGTGTGTTCTACTGGCCCTGGCTGTGCTGTGTGTTCTACTGGCCCTGGCTGTGCTGTGTGTTCTACTGGCCCTGGCTGTGCTGTGTGTTCTACTGGCCCTGGCTGTGCTGTGTGTTCTACTGGCCCAGGCTGTGCTGTGTGTTCTACTGGCCCTGGCTGTGCTGTGTGTTCTACTGGCCCAGGCTGTGCTGTGTGTTCTACTGGCCCAGGCTGTGCTGTGTGTTCTACTGGCCCAGGCTGTGCTGTGTGTTCTACTGGCCCAGGCTGTGCTGTGTGTTCTACTGGCCCAGGCTGTGCTACTGTGTTCTACTGGCCCAGGCTGTGCTGTGTGTTCTACTGGCCCAGGCTGTGCTGTGTGTTCTACTGGCCCAGGCTGTGCTGTGTGTTCTACTGGCCCAGGCTGTGCTGTGTGTTCTACTGGCCCAGGCTGTGCTGTGTGTTCTACTGGCCCAGGCTGTGCTGTGTGTTCTACTGGCCCTGGCTGTGCTGTGTGTTCTACTGGCCCAGGCTGTGCTGTGTGTTCTACTGGCCCTGGCTGTGCTGTGTGTTCTACTGGCCGTGGCTGTGCTGTGTGTTCTACTGGCCCTGGCTGTGCTGTGTGTTCTACTGGCCCAGGCTGTGCTGTGTGTTCTACTGGCCCTGGCTGTGCTGTGTGTTCTGCTGGCCCAGGCTGTGCTGTGTGTTCTACTGGCCCAGGCTGTGCTGTGTGTTCTACTGGCCCTGGTTGTGCTGTGTGTTCTACTGGCGCTGGCTGTGCTGTGTGTTCTACTGGCCCAGGCTGTGCTGTGTGTTCTACTGGCCCTGGCTGTGCTGTGTGTTCTACTGGCCCAGGCTGTGCTGTGTGTTCTACTGGCCCAGGCTGTGCTGTGTGTTCTACTGGCCCAGGCTGTGCTGTGTGTTCTACTGGCCCAGGCTGTGCTGTGTGTTCTACTGGCCCTAGCTTGCTTGGTTTTCACCATGAACTTGTGTCTATTCTGTGCTGTGGTGTTCTACTGGCCCACTGTGCGTTTTCACCTTCTTTTATGGCGCTTTTTGCTACTCCCTGGCTGTGCTTGTGTTCTACTGGCCCACTGTCTGTTGTTTTGGCCCTGGCTGTCTGTGTTTCCCCGGGTTGCTGTTTTCACTGGCCCTGTGTGCTGTGGTTCTCTGGCCAGGCTATCTGGGGTTTTTATGGCCCAGGCTGTGCTGTGTGTTCTACTGGCCCAGGCTGTGCTGTGTGTTCTACTGGCCCAGGCTGTGCTGTGTGTTCTACTGGCCCTGGCTGTGCTGTGTGTTCTACTGGCCCTGGCTGTGCTGTGTGTTCTACTGGCCCTGGCTGTGCTGTGTGTTCTACTGGCCCTGGCTGTGCTGTGTGTTCTACTGGCCCTGGCTGTGCTGTGTGTTCTACTGGCCCTGGCTGTGCTGTGTGTTCTACTGGCCCTGGCTGTGCTGTGTGTTCTACTGGCCCTGGCTGTGCTGTGTGTTCTACTGGCCCTGGCTGTGCTGTGTGTTCTACTGGCCCTGGCTGTGCTGTGTGTTCTACTGGCCCTGGCTGTGCTGTGTGTTCTACTGGCCCAGGCTGTGCTGTGTGTTCTACTGGCCCTGGCTGTGCTGTGTGTTCTACTGGCCCTGGCTGTGCTGTGTGTTCTACTGGCCCTGGCTGTGCTGTGTGTTCTACTGGCCCTGGCTGTGCTGTGTGTTCTACTGGCCCTGGCTGTGCTGTGTGTTCTACTGGCCCTGGCTGTGCTGTGTGTTCTACTGGCCCTGGCTGTGCTGTGTGTTCTACTGGCCCTGGCTGTGCTGTGTGTTCTACTGGCCCTGGCTGTGCTGTGTGTTCTACTGGCCCTGGCTGTGCTGTGTGTTCTACTGGCCCTGGCTGTGCTGTGTGTTCTACTGGCCCTGGCTGTGCTGTGTGTTCTACTGGCCCTGGCTGTGCTGTGTGTTCTACTGGCCCTGGCTGTGCTGTGTGTTCTACTGGCCCTGGCTGTGCTGTGTGTTCTACTGGCCCTGGCTGTGCTGTGTGTTCTACTGGCCCTGGCTGTGCTGTGTGTTCTACTGGCCCTGGCTGTGCTGTGTGTTCTACTGGCCCTGGCTGTGCTGTGTGTTCTACTGGCCCTGGCTGTGCTGTGTGTTCTACTGGCCCTGGCTGTGCTGTGTGTTCTACTGGCCCTGGCTGTGCTGTGTGTTCTACTGGCCCTGGCTGTGCTGTGTGTTCTACTGGCCCTGGCTGTGCTGTGTGTTCTACTGGCCCTGGCTGTGTGTTCTACTGGCCCTGGCTGTGCTGTGTGTTCTACTGGCCCTGGCTGTGCTGTGTGTTCTACTGGCCCTGGCTGTGCTGTGTGTTCTACTGGCCCTGGCTGTGCTGTGTGTTCTACTGGCCCTGGCTGTGCTGTGTGTTCTACTGGCCCAGGCTGTGCTGTGTGTTCTACTGGCCCTGGCTGTGCTGTGTGTTCTGCTGGCCCGGCTGTGCTGTGTGTTCTACTGGCCCTGGCTGTGCTGTGTGTTCTACTGGCCCTGGCTGTGCTGTGTGTTCTACTGGCCCTGGCTGTGCTGTGTGTTCTACTGGCTGCTGGCTGTGCTGTGTTGTGTTCTACTGGCCCTGGCTGTGCTGTGTGTTCTACTGGCCCTGGCTGTGCTGTGTGTTCTACTGGCCCTGGCTGTGCTGTGTGTTCTACTGGCCCTGGCTGTGCTGTGTGTTCTACTGGCCCTGGCTGTGCTGTGTGTTCTACTGGCCCTGGCTGTGCTGTGTGTTCTACTGGCCCTGGCTGTGCTGTGTGTTCTACTGGCCCTGGCTGTGTGTTCTACTGGCCCTGGCTGTGCTGTGTTTCTACTGGCCCTGGCTGTGCTGTGTGTTCTACTGGCCCTGGCTGTGTGTTCTACTGGCCCTGGCTGTGCTGTGTGTTCTACTGGCCCAGGCTGTGCTGTGTGTTCTACTGGCCCTGGCTGTGCTGTGTGTTCTACTGGCCCTGGCTGTGTGTTCTACTGGCCCTGGCTGTGCTGTGTGTTCTACTGGCCCTGGCTGTGCTGTGTGTTCTACTGGCCCTGGGTGTGCTGTGTGTTCTACTGGCCCTGGCTGTGCTGTGTGTTCTACTGGCCCTGGCTGTGCTGTGTGTTCTACTGGCCCTGGTAGTGCTGTGTTCTACTGGCCCTGGCTGTGCTGTGTGCTGGGTCTTGACTCATCCATCACCAGCACATCCTGGCTGTGTTAGGGAAGAGGAGGTCTGTGGGAAGTGGCACGACATTTGATATTTAGAATGTGATGTGAGATCCCAGGGAAGGGAAGGGAAGGACTTAGTGGTTGGAAACACAGGGCTGCAGTCACCAGTCACTAGTCACAGGGACATGAATCATACTCTCTCTGTATCTCTCTGTCTCTCCCACTCTGTCCCTCCTTCCCTCCTTCCCTCCCTTCCTCCTTCCCTCCTTCCCTCCTTCCCTCCTTCCCTCCTCCCTCCCTCCCTCCCTCCCTCCCTCCCTCCCTCCCTTGTCCCTCTCCCTCCCTCCCTCCCTCCTCCTCTCCTCCCTCCCTCCCCCCCTCCCTCCATCCCTCCCTCCCTCCGTCTCTCCCTCTCTCTCTCTCTCTCCAATTCACTGTCTCCCCTCCCTGTTTCTCTCCCCCAATCAGCCTGTTTCCCTCACTCTCTTTTCCCCCTCTCACTCCCTATCTCATTTTTTCACTCCCCCCTCTATTAGTTCTACCCCCCCTATATATAGCATAAACATGATAAACTGCATGATACATTTTAAGACTAACAATAAAATAGTTTTGATTTGATTTGAACCTAATAATGTAAGAATTTATATTCTCTTTGATTTATGTATCACTCCACTCATGCAAACTGTATGGTACACCCTGTGTAATACACCCATTATGATACACCCTGTATGACACACCCTCTGTGATACACTCTGTATGGTACACCCTGTGTAATACACCCAGTATGATACACCCTGTATGACACACCCTCTGTGATACACTCTGTATGGTACACCCTGTGTAATACACCCAGTATGATACACCCTGTATGAACACACCCTCTGTGATACACTCTGTATGGTACACCCTGTGTAATACACCCAGTATGATACACCCTGACTCCCCACCTCATATGTTGTATTTGATACGGCCTCTCTGACTCAGTCCTGTGTTGTGGGAGCCACCGCCAGATATCACTGACCCAGCCCAAACTTGACATTTATCTTGACATTTATTGCCCTCTCTCTGTCTCTGCCAGTGAAAAAACTGAGTCATTCCTGTCATTATTATGACTCACTCATTACGTGTCACTGTGTTTACTGCTGCCCTTATAGTGTAACCCCTATAGGGTGATATACATCACAACTCCTGTAGGCTATTTCATGTAGCGTTAACATTCCCTCGTGGGAAGAATATCTTCTTTAATTAGTTATTTAAAGTTGTGTACATGTCACATTGTTAATGGAGCATGTGTAGGTTGTTTAGCCCATCAATAGCTTGGTTCTTTGATGGTTAAATATGTCACTATTTTGTTTAAATATTATTACTGCAGTCAGTTTAATAAATATTGTATGCATTTGTTTAATTGGTCAATAACATTAGTTTTGGTCAATTTTTAGTTACTTGCTAAAGCCAAACCACTTAAGTTCAAATGCCTGAATGAATTTGCCCCCCCCCCCATTTGTTACATCTTAATCATTAGAGTTGACAGCTTGCATTACTTTTGAAACAATCACTCTAGGATTGGCACATATTATTTTCACATTCAGCAAGTATAATAAATTAATCCCTGTAATACAGCCACCTCTCTGTAAGGGTCACTTTGACTCCAACCTAGGGGTGTGAGGGTCCACTGTACTTCAAACATACAAGGTACATAGAATTTATATTTACAATGTATAATTGAAAATAAATATCCCTTGACCTTGGGAGACCTGCACTAAGACCTTGAAGATTGCTGGTGTACAACCCACCCTGACAAGTTACATATATATGTTATTAATTAACTAATACTAGTGTTTATAAACCAACAATACAACATAATCATTTTAGTAAATATAAACAGTCAAGCGATTACGAAAAAACTACTAATACATCATCAAAGATTTAAGAGATAATATTACTGGTTGTACCTCTCATAGTAATCAGCAGAAGCTTTATAATAATATTTATTATTTATAAAGCGCAATATCCAAATATGCCCAAAGTGCTGTACAATAAAATGTAAAGCTATTTATGATGTGTTAAAAATAATATTAATATTAAAAACAACTGTAAAATTAATTTTCAGATAAAAAATATAGAAACGTTAAATTATTCATATTTCATATAATTATTACTCTATTTACATACGAAACACACTAAACGATAGCATATATAAATAAATACAGTCAATTCAAATGTGTAAAAATAAGATAAGATGAAATAATAAACTCTAAAATGTCATTGAATATTTAAAAAGTCAGCAGTAATATGCTTTGAAAATGTGCATTTTTAGTGCCTTTCTGAATGCCGACAAAGTTCCGCAGCACTTGATATCAATGCGCAGTGCATTCCGTAGGTGACGTCCCACCACACGAAAAGACCAGTCACCGGTTATGTTTACTCGCGACAGAAACAGAAACAACATCACAATGACCAGCTCTGCCTTTGTTCCCGTGGTACTTAATTCCCAGTTCCACTGGTCATTTTGAACATTTTGAGCAGCCTATTCTGTATTCCAGTTGTGTGACACCCAATATGCACTGGCACTCCGAAAGTCTGAATTATCTTTGGTATTCCAGTTGTGCACATCTAATACCAGTTCTAAATTACCTTTGGTATTTCTGACTATTTCAGTTACCTTTAATACCAACCACCAGTAGTTACCCAGCAGGAGAAGATAGCTCTGGCAATTAGGTAGTCCTATAATGTATGTACATGTTCCTTCACTTTGGTGGAGCCTGACTAATGACTGTGTGGGCCGTTTCTACAAGTCTAATCACGTACTGCTTTTAATTAAACTTTTTTGTTTCATTGCGTCTGCTTCTGTTTCGCCCCGGGGTATGTCTGAGTTATTTTTAGCGCCTAGCTCAAGTGAGATGAAAGCTTCTAGTTTTTTGTACACTACAGCTCGGCACTAGAGAACCACACCACCCTGTAGCTGGCTGTATGTACCCACTATCTGGCTGGGTAAAAGAATTATCATGAGGTTGTACTCAGCTATATATAGAACATGTCTCGCCACGACAGCTGGTTGTGGTGGTGGAGATACACATTGAGATATTGATTGACAGGTCACTCACAAGCTTTGATTGGCAGCTGGGGTCTGATTGATAGGTGCTGAGTTGAATGGTGTTTTCTGGGGACATGGAACGTGATTGTGGTGCGTCTCATGTCATGCTGGGCTACTCAAATAGACAATGATTATGTGTTTATTTAAAGACACTTAGACTGATATGAGAGTTCGTGACAAATCCTCACGTTGTTGTTGTTGTTGATTTCCATGGTTACTGGTAAACAAATTGATATAGTCACCAGACAACGTCATGACACTTTCCTCTACATCAATAATGGATGATGAATTCAGTTCTTTTACGGGGTCTGACTGAATATACTGAGGACAACTTTCAGCGTGCATCATACTGTATGACCGCATAATCAGTTTTGTTGATACATGTCTCAACAGAAAACCCACATGCGTAATTATGTAGCAGGGTAGCCCATGGCAAACACAGAACTATAAATGACATGTGCATTCAAGCTATGCAATGCAGGTATATCACTGTTTGGCTTGTTGATGTGCTGAAATATATAGATGCAGACAGATTGTTACATATATATCTGTGATACGGCTGATTGCTCATACAAGATATGAGGTTCTTCAGACATTGTTGATAGAGCCAGGAACAGAAGACAGCTAGTGAACACGCATTACAGTAGACTGCTAGTGAACACGCATTACAGTAGACAGCTAGTGAACACTCATTACAGTAGACAGCGCGTGAACACTCATTACAGTAGACAGCTAGTGAATACACATTACAGAATACAGCTAGTGAACACACATTACAGTAGACAGCTAGTGAACACACATTACAGTAGACAGCTAGTGAACACGCATTACAGTAGACTGCTAGTGAACACGCATTACAGTAGACAGCTAGTGAACACTCATTACAGTAGACAGCTAGTGAACACTCATTACAGTAGACAGCTAGTGAATACACATTACAGAATACAGCTAGTGAACACACATTACAGTAGACAGCTAGTGAACACACATTACAGTAGACAGCTAGTGAACACACATTACAGAAGACAGCTAGTGAACACACATTACAGTAGACAGCTAGTGAACACACATTACAGTAGACAGCTAGTGAACATACATTACAGAAGACAGCTAGTGAACACACATTACAGTAGACTGCTAGTGAACACACATTACAGTAGACGACTGTTACATCTCACTCTCACACTGGACTTCCGTAGATGTGATATGATGAGCTGCTTTTATAATTAACTGCTTTTATTACTATTTTTATTGTTGTTGCCATTGTGATATGAAAATAATTGTTTTTATCATATATAATTCTTGTTTTCACTGTACTGTTTTGTACAACATACTTTATTTATTAATCATTTGTATCTCTCAAACATCACAAGATAATTTCCCTATGAGGAATAAATAAAGGCACATCGTATTTTTTATTCTGACCACAAAAGAAAGACCA
>JAODUO010000300.1:255000-300000 GCA_025642075.2 Ridgeia piscesae
CACACACACACACACACACACACACACACACACACACACACACACACACACACACACACACACACACACACACACACAGACACCACACACACACACACACACACACACACACACACATACAAACGCCACACACACACACACAACACACACACACACACACACACACACACACACACACACACACACACACAAACACAAACACAAAAACACACACACATGGACAAACGCACACATACAACACACACACACACACACACACACACACACACACACACACACACACACACACACACACACACAAACTAAAACGCACGTACACACAAACAGACTCGCACACACACAGACACGCACTCACAATAACACACAGACACACACAACCACACAAACACACACACACGCACGCACGCACACACACACACACACACACACACACACACACACACACACACACACACACACACACACACACACAATTGAAGGGTTTTGCCTAAATATTGATGCATTTAATAACGTGAATATGTTGTATTGGTTTAGTAGCAGACAATAAACTAAACATCACACTTTTCTTTTGTAATGAACAGGATGTGGTAGGTAACATGTTGTGGCTGATTGTCCTGTTGAATCGGTTTGGTTTCTTTACGTTTGATGTTCTCTGGATGACCGTATTACAAGAGGTCACGGGGTCACGGGGTCGTGCTATTGATACTTAGTTAAGTCTGTGTGTGATTTTAAGGATCTTGGGTGCTTTTTGTTGTTACATTTTTCCCTTCCCGTCCAGCATATCACTGTTTTCTATTCCTGTCACACATTATACACACAGCAGTGGAATACCTGTCGCACATTATACACACAGCAGTGGAATACCTGTCGAACATTATACACACAGCAGTGGAATACCTGTCACACATACACACAGCAGTGGAATACCTGTCGCACATTATACACACAGCAGTGGAATACCTGTCACGCATTATACACACAGCAGTGGAAATCCCATCACGCATTATATATATAACAGTGGAATACCTGTCACACATACACATAGCAGTGGAATACCTGTCACACATTATACACACTGCAATGGACTACCTGTCTTACATTATATACCCAGCAGTAGAATACCCATCACGCTTTATACACATAGCAGTGGAATACCTGTCACACATTATACACATAGCAGTGGAATACCTGTCACACATTATACACATAGCAGTGGAATACCTGTCACACATTATTCACATAGCAGTGGAATACCTGTCACACATTATACACATAACAGGGGAATATTTGTCACACATTATACACATAACAGGGAATACCTGTCACACATTATACACACAGCAGGGGAATAGAATAATTAGTAATCTTTAGGTCATTATTTTCTTTCTGTTTCAGTTTTAGTTTCACTAACCTAGATACCAACAAACCTATAGTAGTTTCATTATTGCGCATCATCACCTGTGGAAACAAACTGATGTAGCCCACATCTGTGTTGGACGCACCACACCACACCACACCACACCACACCACACCACACCACACCACACCACACCACACCACACCACACCACACCACACCACACCACACCACACCACACCACACCACACCACACCACAGCACACCACAGCACACCACACCACACCACACCACACCACACCACACCAGACCAGACCACTCAACACCACACCACACCACACCACACCACACCACACCACACCACACCACACCACACCACACCACACCACACCACACACACACCACACCACACCACACCACACCATACATGGCACAAATTCACACATTAGTTTTGTAGATTGTAGAATAAAAGATACCCTATAAGCATTAATTTGTAAATATATAATTGAATATTTGTTGAAATTGCATACCATGTTTAACAAGATTTAACAAGATTATCACCTAGAGATTCAACCCTAGATGGCAGGTGGACTAGGAAACCCTTTGGTTTATCGAGAGTCCAGCCTATCTACCTAAGTGTACCCCGCCCTTTTTAGGTATATATTGATTTTATTTTTAACATATTTACACTACTAGCACCTACACAATCAGCTGATAATCTGTTCAATTCACTTACTGTCCTTTCTCAACGTCGTAGTCTACGCTCCCCATGTCATCTAGTCCTTCTGTCTTCCTTAACTGAGACAAAGATATTTCTGTGAATATTTTCATGACCAACCGTTGTCTCTGGTCCACTGCTGTCATCTTCTGTCACTACTTGATGTGTTCACACGCTACACTGCACTCTTGATCTCTGCTAAGTTAGAAATGTATTTAAATATTTTAGTGATCTTTCTCAGAAACCAAGAAAATTTACATATCACATTTTGCCACATAATGATGTTTGGTGATTCTCACAAAGCTAGCATCATTATTGGTGTCCACCAAGTGGTCAGTTGACCAGTGGTCACTAAGTAGTCTGCTGTGTTTCAGGTCTTCCTCCAGATACTCTCGGTGGCCACAGAGACAGGTTCTACCAGCAGTATGAGAGGTGAGTGACCAGTAGTGGACAGGGGTCGGTGACCAGTAGTGGTTAGGGGTCAGTGACCAGTAGTGGACATGGATCGGTGACCAGTAGTGGACAGGGGTCGGTGACCAGTAATGGTTAGGGGTCAGTGACCGGGTAGAGTGGACATGGGTCAGTGACCAGTAGTGGACAGGGGTCAGTGACCAGTAGTGGACAGGGGTCAGTGACCAGTAGTGGACAGGGTTCAATAGTCAATGACCAGTAGTGGACAGGGGTCAGTGACCAGTAGTGGACAGGGGTCAGTGACCAGTAGTGGACAGGGGTCAGTGACCAGTAGTGGACAGGAGTCAGTGACCAGTAGTGGACAGGAGGTCAGTGACCAGTAGTGGACAGTGGTCAGTGACCAGTAGTGGACAGGGGTCAGTGACCAGTAGTGGACAGGGGTCAGTGACCAGTAGTGGACAGGGGTCATGACCAGTAGTGGACAGGGGTCAGTGACCAGTAGTGGACAGGGTCAGTGACCAGTAGTGGACAGGAGGTCAATGACCAGTAGTGGACAGGGGTCAGTGACCAGTAGTGGACAGGGGTCAGTGACCAGTAGTGGACAGGAGTCAGATGACCAGTAGTGGACAGGGGTCGGTGACCAGTAGTGGACAGGGTCAGTGACCAGTAGTGGACAGGAGTCAATGACCAGTAGTGGACAGGAGTCAATGACCAGTAGTGGACAGGGGTCGGTGACCAGTAATGGACAGGAATCAGTGACCAGTAGTGGACAGTGGGTCAGTGACCAGTAGTGGACAGGGGTCAGTGACCAGTAGTGGACAGTGGGTCAGTGACCAGTAGTGGACAGGGTTGAGTGACC
This sequence comes from Ridgeia piscesae, assembly GCA_025642075.2. NCBI lineage: Eukaryota > Metazoa > Annelida > Polychaeta > Sabellida > Siboglinidae > Ridgeia > Ridgeia piscesae. The sequence goes on from JAODUO010000300.1 coordinate 258,345, forward strand.
AGTAGTGGACAGTGGTCAGTCAGGATGGTGGTGACGGTGGAGTAGTGTTTACAGTAGTGACTCTCATGTGGGTTGATCATGGTGACTGCCAGGACAGGGGTGACTGTCATATGTGTTGACAGTGGTGACTGATGTTGACGAAGACTTTGATGACAGTGATACTAGTGATGACAGTGTTGCCAATGATATCAGTGGTGACAGTGACAATGCAGTGTGTGACAGTGGTGACCAGTGTGTGACATGTGACGTCAGTGACGTAGTGGACAGTGGTGACTGTCATATGTGTTGACAGTGGTGACTGTCATATGTGTTGACAGTGGTGACTGTCATATGTGTTGACAGTGGTGACTGTCATATGTGTTGACAGTGGTGACTGTCATATGTGTTGACAGTGGTGACTGTCATGTGTGTTGACAGTGGTGACTGTCATATGTGTTGACAGTGGTGACTGTCATATGTGTTGACAGTGGTGACTGTCATATGTGTTGACAGGGTGACGTAGTGTGACAGTGGTAGATGCGTGGTATATGTGTTGACAGTGGTGACTGTCATATGTGTTGACAGTGGTGACTGTCATATGTGTTGACAGTGGTGACTGTGATGTTGACAAAGACTTTGATGACAGTGATACTAGTGATGACAGTGTTGCCAATGATATCAGTGATGACAGTGACAATAGTTGTGACAGTAATGCCAGTGGTGACAATGATGACAGTGACAACAGTGTTAACAGAGATGGCAGTGTCAGTGATGATGGAAATGACAGTGATGACATCAATGACAGACCAGTGACATTAATGACACACGATTTCCTCCCCACTTGACCCATGACACGACCTGACTATAGCCACGTGTTGACTCTTTCTGTTCTTTCGAAGACCTTCACACATTTGCAAGTTAAAATGCATCCATAATCACTAAAGAAAATAGTTAAAATGATACATTTTTGCGTACATTTTTCAGCATCTGAAATCACTAACAAGAACTTGTTAAAATGATAAGATCTTGTGAAACTATGGTTTTATTTGTGTTAATGTAGATTACTAATAGGTAAATTGTTGCTACTCTGTTTCAGTTTGAAGAAGTTCTACAGTAACTCTACAAACCTGCAGTACTTCAAACACCTAATATCAGTGCCTGTCTTGCCTTCTGTAAGTATAGTCAGGATAATATATTAATAACGGCAATAATAATAATTTACTTTCAAATACAGCACAGATGTCAAATATGTGCATTTTTCTGATTTCCGTTACAAATACAAACAATTCTGTATTCAAATACATATATGTATTTGGACCCAACCTTGATAAGGACATTCTCAGTGGTCTGAAAACACATTGTGTTTGAATTTGTATTTGAATCAGTTTTGTGTATTTGTATTTGAATTGGAAATCACAAAAGTGCATGTATTTGTGTTTGATAGTTGTTCTGTTTTTGAAAGTATTTGCAAAGACAACCAAATACACATACATTGTTTTACCAACAAAAGGCCTGATGGCTGAAGAGTCAAGACAGAATGTTTTGTCACTCCTGTGTCAGCAATGGACAGACAACACTGAGAAAGTTGGCCTACAGTGAAGTTGCTGGTCAAACTTTAGCATCAGTGAATGAATGGGAAGCCAGTGAGGTTCATCACCACCCATAGCTATAAAAGCAGGTATTGACTGGGAATGGGCTTCAAAGAATCCTGCTGTCACCTGCTGTGTAAAAATCCTCACAAAAGAAGCCAGGTCCTTGTTTTATATACATAGTAAAATCATAAAGTGCATGTATTTGTATTAGAAAATGATAAATGTATTTGTAGTTGAATTTAAATCTGGAAAAGCAACATATTTGAATATGATTTGGCTGACTTGTATTTGACCCCAAACTGTGTATTTTGCCTAAACCCTTCTCCAGATGCACAGTAATAAATGTATTGTGTTATGAAAGAATGTTTGTGTACTTTCCCATGGGGTTTCTGAGCCCAAATAATCATTACATTATCATAGAAGAATGTGTCGGTTGTTATTATAAATATTTCGCAGGAGCCCCCAAACTTCCTGCGAGCGGCGGACTTGACGAGTCATGTGAAGCCTGTCGCAGTCGTACCAGAGGCCCCAGCAGTGTCAGAGAATGACTCTGCCATTGACCTACTTGTCGACACGTCATCGACAACGTCATCACTGGTATGACATGTCTGTGTGACGTTTTTATGGAGTAAAATCTAAAATCTTTGGGGTGGGATTTATGCATTTAACTAACAAATGATGCTCGTTGCTAAATTGCATAGTGGTCATTCAAACTATATGCCAACATTTCTGTGCACATTTTGAGGTATTTATTCCCGTGTACACAGCTAGTGTCAAAATCCAAACATAATTCACGAGGTTATTTTACCATCATCATTTTACCATCATATAGAGTTGTCCGGGTGAAGTTTGAGTGACAAGAAATGCTGTCACCTGGTGTCGTGTTGGGAAACTTGTGTTCGCCACCTGAAATCCCTTTGGGAACTGTTATATTTTCATACACAACTAGGCAACTCTGCTCTAGCCGGTATAAATAAGTATGACCACCCTACGTAGCTTTACATAAGTGAAGTCATCTAACTCGGTCATATATACAGAGGCATCCTGAAAGTGTTTTCTTTCAAGTTGTTATATTCGATGTTCGTGCAAGATGTAAGTGCCGTGAGACAGCTGGTGAGAGAACGTACAGAATGAACCAATTTTTGATGGACAGAAACCACTGAATGCAACATAAAGATACCCCCAGACTATTTATGTTGCAGAAACAGTGACTCATTGTCATCATTACTTGTTGTAAGTCAGTCATATTGACCGTTGGTTCTGTGCTGTAGGATGACCAGGCTCGCTTTGAAGAGACATTTCCGCAGAATGGAGCCCACTCCCCTCCAGAACCCACTGAGAAGTAAGTCTCTATAAGTCTCTATAAGTCTCTATTATAAGTCTCTATAAGTCTCTGTGAATGTTTACACATGACTGTTTTCATGCTCTCTGACATTTAACATAAAGGAACATGTGTACTAGGTAGTTTTACAGAGATAAATTGGGCTTCATGTAGCCTAATGTGTTTTTAATTATTTATTATGATTTTCTAGTTATTAGTTATTTATTTTATTTTATTGTTGTGAACTGTGTAGTTCGGCAAAAAGCTATATTGTGTGCATATATGAATGCATTGGGTGATGGTACATTGCAAAATAGCAACATTGAAGAAAACTTGTCTTTATTTAATTACCCCCCCCCACTCTCACTCACCCAATCACTCGTTCTTTCACTCAATCTAGCTCACTCACTCACCATTTCTTTCACTCACTCACTAACTCACTCACTCTTTCTCTCTAACACTCACTCTCACTCACCCACTCATTTTCACTCAGTCGCTCACTCACTCTTTGTCTCTCTATCATCCATTCACTCACTCACTCACTCTCTGCGCCCACAGAGAGCGCACTCAGGATCGGTTCATAGAGCACCTAATGAAGGAGGTTGAGAGACTCAAGGCTGAGTTACTCAGTCAGAAGGCAGAGAGTGCCATGATGATGGAGTCGTTGCAGTCGCGCATACAACAACTCGAGATGGAGCTGAGTGAGATGAAACAAATCGCTGAGTCGACGTCCCAGGTAAGACTCGCAGGAAATGTACGTTCGTGGAATAGTTTATCGTTTATAATATTAAATTTAAAAAGTGGTGGTGTCAAAGATGTGTTTGTGTCTCACATTGCGTATGATTTTTTAAATGAATACCTGGTGGAATATTTTATGGTGGAATATTTTATGGTGTAGTAAAGTTTGTTATTTATAATATTATATTTATAAGGTTGTGTGGTTATACTAATGACTGGTTTATCTTTCACATTACATATGATTTTTAGAAAGTGTGTGATCAAGACATGGAGTAGAATTTGCTGTACTGAACATTTGAAAATTCACTTGGATAAAGTATTTACTCCTTACTGTAAATGAAGATCTGTTGGATGTTTAAAAAAATGGCCATCGAAGATTGCATAGTAAATTTAATAACTTAATGATAAAGGAAAATTTACCAATAATGATCGTAAAGATACTTTTTAAGACAGAATTGTTGTAAAGCATTTCTTCTGGAAGCACAAGTTTCACTGCCATAAATGCCATATATATATATATATATATATATATATATATATTTTATATATATATATATTTATATGTTATTTATAATATTATATTTATAGTATTATGTATATACTATATTATTTTGATGGTTTATCTTTCACTTACTATGATTTTTGATTGTGATCAACATGGGTGTTTGTGTCGGACATTTGAACTCACTTGGTAAGTATTACTCCTTACTGTTGAAGTTTGTTGGTGTTTAAAATGGCCATCAAGATTGTCTGTGATTTGTCCTTGGTCCTCATGGTGGTCCTGTGATGTGATCCTTGGTCTCAACAGAATGGTCCTGTAGTTTCTTGGTCCTCACTGGTGGTCCTATGTATGTCCTTGGTCCTCACTTGGTCTTGTGTGTTTATTTTGGTCCTCACTGATGATCCTATGTGTGTCCTTGGTCCTACTGTGGTCCTGTGTGTGTCCTTGGTCCTACTGGTGGTCCTGTGTGTGTCCTTGGTCCTCACTGGTGGTCCTGTGTGTGTCCTTGGCCCCTCACTGGTGGTCCTGTGTGTGTCCTTGGTCCTCACTGGTGGTCCTGTGTGTGTCCTTGGTCCTCACTGGTGGTCCTGTGTGTGTCCTTGGTCCTCACTGGTGGTCCTGTGTGTGTCCTTGGTCCTCACTGGTGGTCCTGTGTGTGTCCTTGGTCCTCACTGGTGGTCCTGTGTGTGTGTTCCTTGGTCCTCACTGGTGGTCCTGTGTGTGTTCCTTGGTCCTCACTGGTGGTCCTGTGTGTGTCCTTGGTCCTCACTGGTGGTCCTGTGTGTGTCCTTGGTCCTCACTGGTGGTCCTGTGTGTGTCCTTGGTCCTCACTGATGGTCCTGTGTGTGTCCTTGGTCCTCACTGGTGGTCCTGTGTGTGTCCTTGGTCCTCACTGGTGGTCCTGTGTGTGTCCTTGGTCCTCACTGGTGGTCCTGTGTGTGTCCTTGGTCCTCACTGGTGGTCCTGTGTGTGTCCTTGGTCCTCACTGGTGGTCCTGTGTGTGTCCTTGGTCCTCACTGGTGGTCCTGTGTGTGTCCTTGGTCCTCACTGGTGGTGCTATGTGTGTCCTTGGACCTCACTGGTGGTCCTGTGTGTGTGTGTCCTTGGTCCTCACTGGTAGTCCTATGTGTGTCCTTGGTCCTCACTGGTGGTCCTGTGTGTGTCCTTGGTCCTCACTGGTGGTCCTGTGTGTGTCCTTGGTCCTCACTGGTGGTCCTGTGTGTGTCCTTGGTCCTCACTGGTGGTCCTGTGTGTGTCTTGGTCCTCACTGGTGGTCCTGTGTGTGTCTTGGTCCTCACTGGTGGTCCTGTGTGTGTCCTTGGTCCTCACTGGTGGTCCTGTGTGTGTCTCTTGGTCCTCACTGGTGGTCCTGTGTGTGTCCTTGGTCCTCACTGGTGGTCCTGTGTGTGTGTCCTTGGTCCTCACTGGTGGTCCTATGTGTGTCCTTGGTCCTCACTGGTGGTCCTGTGTGTGTCCTTGGTCCTCACTGGTGGTCCTGTGTGTGTCCTTGGTCCCCGTTGGTAGTCCTGTGTGTGTCATTGGTCCTCACTGGTGGTCCTGTGTGTCCTTGGTCCTCACTGGTGGTCCTGTGTGTGTCTTTGGTCCTCACTGATGGTCCTATGTGTGTCCTTGGTCCTCACTGGTGGTCCTGTGTGTGTCCTTGGTCCTCACTGGTGGTCCTGTGTGTGTCCTTGGTCCTCACTGATGGTCTTATGTGTGTCCTTGGTCCTCACTGGTGGTCCTGTGTGTGTCCTTGGTCCTCACTGGTGGTCCTGTGTGTGTCTTTGGTCCTCACTGGTGATCCTGTGTGTATTTGTAGGAGAATGAGACCTTGCGAGACGTCGTGAAAGAGAGTGAGCAAAACAACGATGCGACTCACAAACTTGCCTCCGCAGCCCGTGAGTTACTGGTCTAGAGCGTCATCGTCTGTGTATCATAGAATATGGATGTTCTAGCAAGAGTAAGGTGTAGGGCCAACAAAACAAAACCAAAATTAAGAGATGTCATTTATGAAATACACAAAAGAATGTAGTTTGACAACTCTCTGAGAGATCATATAGAAGCTTTTTAAATGTTGAACAGTTATGGGGAAAATTTCTTTCAATATTTATCTCAGGGTTAAGAAAGGTAGAAACATTAGAGAACATGAACTCACTCACTCACTCACTCACTCACTCACTCACTCACTCACTCACTCACTATGTTCACAGAGAATGCACACATAAACAATTCATAGAGCTCACAGTATATATTAGATAGAGGAGACAGTTCCATTGTTCACAGCGGTATGTAAATGAATGGAGCAGCAGATTGTGTGGAAGCTAGTAGCATGAAAATGATCAAAATCTAATCGCTGCATACCTTAGAATGGTGTGAGATACACAAAGATAAAAGGTTTGGACCCTTGATTAGCTAAACGACCTCCTTGCCCACCTGCTGTCAAAAGTTTACTTTCTGGGTCACCTCTTGTTCAATCTTGTTAAAGGGAATAACAACACCTAATGCTTGAATTTGTATTTTATTGCATCCTTTTACATATTTCCATACCCACCAAGCAAAAAAAGTTAACTAATTAGAAATTCCACACTTTATCCATCCAATGCCAGTGGACTTGTTCAAATATGCATATTTTTGCTGCACTTTCTGTAGGCCCTGTTGTGCTTCAGACAGGACACATACTGGCAGCAGGCACACTGTTTCTTTGCATTCAGAGCTTTTACAATGATAACTTATGTGTCGAAACGAGTGTCAAAATTAATTATTGTGCGATATTCCAATGTACAAACACTGGTCATCATAGAGGACATCAATTTATTTTATGATTTCTTATGAATAAATCTTTTTTGAAAAATTGACCCCAAATGTTTAGCAGAAGCCTGTCTGAGCTTTGAGATCGCTGCTGTCTTCGGCTAGTTTTCAAAGAAATTGTATCGATTGCAGCCGCCATAACATATCCACACCAGGACATGTACATTGCAACAAACAGCAAATGTATTTAATGTGCTACAAAGTTACGTGTGATTCGATACAATAATTCTAGGATATCAAAGTTAGGTATTTGCGTTTCATATGAGAAACGATTCTAAAGTAAACCACGTGAAATTAATCATAACCACTATTTCCTCTGATCTGACTAAACATCATTTGACTAAATCATCATTTGACAGTCAGGTGGCGTCATCATTGTGCTAGATATAATTGACTGCTTTCACACAGCTCACTCACATAGAGTGCTGACCTCCCCTCAACCACATTCATTCTATCATCTAACCGAATGGGAAGTATTCAGCCACATGGTATTTGCTGCTGTAGAGGTGGCTAGGGCAAGCGAGGAGAAATTCAAGAAGATGAAGGACATCTACACGAAGCTACGGGAGGAACACGTCAACCTGCTGCGAACGGTTAGTCAGTGGTCACTGGTCACATGACCTCGACCTTCTTGACATTTTGCCGTGGGGCCACATCACTTGTCTTTGTAAATGATTCTATTTCTACTGTCCCCATTTTCTATGATTCATTTATCCACCATGTGACTTGTTGCCTGGCAACAAGGTTCATTGAGCCATTTAAAATGGTTGTTGAATATGTGGAGTGTTTGTATGTTCTGTCGGATATTCTGCTGAAATTGTGGCCCTAATATGTATCTTTATGATAAAACATAATGCAAAGTTTGTAGTCCAACAATTGTATACTGGAATATTTGATTTAGCCTGCTAATCTATATTATGTTGTTATCAATGTTATTGGCAAGGACAAAGCTTTGAGTAGGTAACATGGATGGTTTTGATTATGACATTGGGAAACCTCAATGTAGCGGTTCCCTCCTCTCCCTCCTTTTGGGGCTAGTGTTGGTCTCTCTACCATCCTCGACTGTGTCATTCGTCAGACATTAGCAATAGTAAAGTTTATTCTCTGGCCGCCATAGCGGCTGAAAAGTACAATAAGAACATTATGACTGATAAAACATTTCATTAATGTGTATTAGTAAAACTATATGTGAAAGCATAACTGTGTATAACTACATATGAAATTATTACTAATGAGAATGTCTGGTAAAATTCTAAAACAATAAAATAAAGTAGGACAATAAAACTGTAAGTGGCCTGTAATATGTATACACGCGTATACACACACAATTCTAAAACATTTAGCAAAGTAGATTATTAAAAATATAAAACGAATATACAACCTGAATAAGTGGAATTATAACTCAGTCAAATATCTAGATAGTATAAAATAGATCAACTGAATAAATAGCTAAAAAGATTCACAGTCCGTAGCAATTAATAGGACGACTTGCATTTGCAGGAATCGTTGTAAAAACTGTTTATTCCATGATGATGTGTGATGTCGAGTGATGTGTGAAGTTGTGTGATGTCGAGTGATGCTGTGTGATGTCGAGTGATGTCGTGTGATGCCATGTGATGTTGTGTGATGTCGTGTGATGTCGAGTGATGTCGAGTGATGCTGTGTGATGTCGAGTGATGTCGTGTGATGTTGTGTGATGTCGTGTGATGCTATGTGATGTCGTGTGATGTCATGTGATGTCATGTGATGTGTGATGTCGTGTGATGTCGTGTGATGCTGTGTGATGTTGTGTGAAGTCATGTCACACTGTGACGTCACATGTTCCAGCATGCAGAGGTGACACGACAGATGAAGACGGAGAGAGAACTAAGGGCAGAGGCGCAGAAGGAGGAGAAGGTTTGTGTCCCTGTCCACCCTCTGCCATCTTATTTAGCCTCTGCGGGAAGTAAATGAGTAAATTTTATTGTTGGAACGTTCTGTGTCTTTAGTTGCAACTAATTCAAAGAACATTTTAATCTAATCATAAATAAGCTGTTGTGTGCATGCTTTAAGTTCAAGGGTTCAACTACGACCCAACAACAAAAGAAGAGTAACACTATTACGGGTCCAAAAAACTTACATGGTTTAAGGACATTTTATATATTACAAACTTCAATCTTTGCAAGATACCATGTGGTGAAATTATATATGAACAGGATTAAGCAAGTGTGTAATTTAAATAATGTGTACAGAAATAGTTTTGTATACAGCGGAACGTAGTTATTAATGTCACCATCAGGACTGGGAACAGCGACCTGAATACAGGGGTGACCCTATTAGAAAAATTAACTTCCTATACTTTATTGCTTCAGAAATAATTTAGGACTACCCTAGTGTGACCCTAATTTTGAGGTGGCTCTATATCCGAGATGACTGCAAAGTGAGGTTTGTTTGTAAATGGAATGAGAGACTGTGTGTGTTTGTTGTCAGGACTTGAGTCAGAGACTGGCTGAGTTGGAGGCGGAGAAGAAGAAAGTTGAAGTGTCGCTGGAACAAACCAGCAGCGAAACTGTCTCAAAACTGACAGAAGCCGTCAGTGTACAACAGAGACTGGGTGAGGAGAAACAGGTACGGAGGCTGAAGTGCCAAAAGATGATACTCATTACAGAGAAAGAGTTTTTTCAGTACAGTAAAATGCGAACCATAAACATTCACATTCAAATGCCAAATATTTTTCTGTTTAAGTATTTCCTTATTGCTTCAGCCAAAATATACACGTATTCCTTGTTCATATTATAACATACACGATCTGATAAGCCATAGATGATAATATACAAAATATATTTAAAATATTCTTCTGCTTTCAACAACATTTGGTTCACACATGAAACCTGTTGTCTTACTTTGGTTATAGAAGAACAATCGTGTTAGATTCATGAATGAATGAAAGTTTATTTAACAACAACACAGAAATATACAACATATAATACGTAATGGTAAAGATAATACAATATAATACAATTCCATGATTGGTGAATCGCTGCTGTTGTTAAACTTAAAGGGACATAGCAGAAGTCATGTGACTTGTAAGGCGCTATGCCCTTTTCAAACTAAAACACATAGTAGTTGTAATAAGAGTTACAAGATAGAATACAAAGCAACAGTAATGGTAATTTTTTACATTGTGATAACTGTTCATAAATACGAAGAAAGTACTGTTGACTTTAATTTTGTCTTAAATTGTTGCAAACTTGGTAACTGTGTTATTTCACTTGCTAGACCGTTCCATATGTGTATACCTCTGACAGTAATTGACAGTAGTCTGTGGGTGGTGTTCGCTTTTTTAACATAAAATAGTTTAGACTGTCTGGTGTCATGCTTGTGTCCAGCTGCAGTTGGTTAAAACAAACGCTTGTACACAACCTTCTGAACAGCCAGTTTTATATTTAAAGTTTATTTCAATGTCCTCAGTTATTGTGTGTTTTAGCCAAATACATAACAAACAGACGTAAATTAAAATTCACCAGCTGCCTAATTTATGTTGATAGTTTGTTTTGATACTTTTGTTTGTTGTGTGTTGAAAGAAATTATGTGTCAAAAAGACGCGTCATCATATCTGTCCTCAGGGTCTTGAGAGTCAGCTGGCGTCAGTTGAGTCGACAAAGACGGAGCTGGAGCGGAGTCTAGCGGAGTCAAGGACGGCTCTAGAGACTCTGCGGGAGGAACACGGCAAACTACAGAGCTCAGTTAGTGAATATATAATTTTCAAATAGGTTTCACTTTCATTTTATTTTATTAACAAATAGGTTTCACTTTCATTTTATTAAATGTTATGCTGTGAAGCTGTTGTTATATCTTCAAAAATAAATAAATTTTCACAATCTTGTATCATATTAAATAAAAAATACTGACATGTTTCCTTTTGAGTTATCCTGTATGAAGTGAAAGTGTCACTTTGTGTTGGTGACTGTGTTAGTATCATTTCATGTCTCTACATCTCAGTCCCCTCATGTGGTGTAACTCAGTGACTAGAGCTTTGGACTCTCGACTACGAGAACCCAATTTGAATCCTGTGCTGTCCTGTTAACCATGGACAAGTTCGTTCTCTGTACATTGCTCCAACCCTCTCCGGTATATGAATGAGTACCTGGCTATAAGCAGTGGTGAATAATAGTGTATGTATAATCTTTGTGCATTAATTACAGTGTGGCTGGATGCTTCCCAGAGATATCAAGATAGTGTTAAGTTGAGTACGTCTGCCAGGGAGTCAAGTGTAAAGTGTCGTGTTCAGTCCTGAGGACTTAACTTTAATGTTCATTGTGTTTGTGTCAGCTGCAAGAATTCACGTCCCGGGCAGAGATGGAAAAAGAGAAGCGGGAGGAGGCAGAGGCTAGGGGACAGGTAGGCTGAGGGTTCTCTTCCCTTCCCCAGGTTGTGACAATCCAAATGTAACTACAGTCGGTCAGGCCTATGTTAATGTTTTCTTCTATGCACTTGGCACATCAGTCACTTGGCACATCAGTCACTTGGCACATCAGTCACCTGGCACATCAGTCACCTGGCACATCAGTCACCTGGCACATCAGTCACTTGGCACATCAGTCACTTGGCACATCAGTCACTTGGCACATCAGTCACTTGGCACATCAGTCACTTGGCACATCAGTCACTTGGCACATCAGTCACTTGGCACATCAGTCACTTGGCACATCAGTCACTTGGCACATCAGTCACCTGGCACATCAGTCACCTGGCACATCAGTCACCTGGCACATCAGTCACTTGGCACATCAGTCACTTGGCACATCAGTCACCTGGCACATCAGTCACCTGGCACATCAGTCACCTGGCACATCAGTCACTTGGCACATCAGTCACTTGGCACATCAGTCACTTGGCACATCAGTCACTTGGCACATCAGTCACTTGGCACATCAGTCACTTGGCACATCAGTCACCTGGCACATCAGTCACCTGGCACATCAGTCACTTGGCACATCAGTCACTTGGCACATCAGTCACTTGGCACATCAGTCACTTGGCACATCAGTCACTTGGCACATCAGTCACTTGGCACATCAGTCATCTGGCACATCAGTCACCTGGCACATCAGTCACTTGGCACATCAGTCACTTGGCACATCAGTCACTTGGCACAAAGTAACACCTTTTTTTAAATTTCTAATTTTGTAAGATGTTTAGAATTTCTACCACATGTGAAGCCAATGTAAGTAGAGTGAGTACTAATGACATTATGTGTTGATTTAAGCCATACAAATTGTGCATCGATTGGTTGCATGCTGTAACTTGTGATAATACCAACCAGTTTATATTGTTTATAACAATTGAGTTTTAGTTCAATACAGCCTAAGTGTCTTTTCAGGGCTTTATTGCTACATAAATAATTTGGGACTATCCTAATGTGACCTTAATTTGGAGGTGACTGTACTACCAAGTTGAATGGAATGAGAGACTGTGTGTGTTTGTTGTCAGGACTTGAGTCAGAGACTGGCTGAGTTGGAGGCGGAGAAGAAGAAAGTTGAAGTGTCGCTGGAACAAACCAGCAGCGAAACTGTCTCAAAACTGACAGAAGCCGTCAATGTACAACAGAGACTGGATGAGGAGAAACAGGTACGGAGGCTGAAGTGTCAAAAGATGATGATCGTTATAGAGAAATATGTGTAGAAGTGCCAAGATATGATGATCATAACAAACCTGGAAGCACATAAACTACCGTAGATTGCTGTAACACTGTTAGCGTGAGTTACACTTTCTTTACTGTTTTATTAGAACATTGTTGTAGGAACACAATTTGGTCACATTAGGATTGACACTTATGATTGACACTTATGATTGACACTTATGATTGACACTTATGATTGAGATCTTTTTACGTTTCTACCACCAGCCTTTTTTTTATTAATATTTTATTTCTATGCAACACTTATTAGTAACATGAACAAGTGTGCTTACATCACCAAATTGTTTTAAAATATTAAAAACACAACAAATATAAATGTTCTTTAAATTGTCTGTACAAATCCAAAATAAAAAATGCATAATGCCGATAAAACTACTAAATAATGAAGATAGTTTTATATGAAATTGAACTATTTTCTATATCTGGAGACTGCTTCACTGAGTAAATAAACTTTTGCAAGAAAAATCCATCATTAAATATAATCCACTGTAAAATTTAAGAAGGATTTTAAAATGTGAAAAACCATCATTGTATCACCAGGGACACTATTTCATTGACACACCAGCAAACATATACCTGTGGCGTACCCTAGTGGGGAGAATTGTCACCACACAACATCAGTGTTAAGGAGTGAAATTGGTACTAAAGAACAAAATACGATCTCAGGAACGTTAGTGATGGACGACAGACTAGTGACAGTGACGTGTCATCGTTTGTTGACACAGAGTCTAGCGAGTCAGTTGGCGTCGGTTGAGTCAGCGAGGGCGGAGCTGGAGCAGAGTCTAACGGAGTCGAAGACGGCTCTAGAGACACTCCAGGCTGACCTGGTGACAGCAGCGACAGACAGACAGACATCAGAACACCAACACCAACAGGCCATGTCTGAGTCACAGCTCGACCTGCTCGGTGGGTCACATGACTGTCACATGACAGCTGTTTATGGAGTCAGTACCTCCCGTAATTAACAGGTTGATATATATATATACATATATATATATATATATATATATATATATATATATATATATATATATATATATATATATATATGATCCTTTTTATGTACAGTATGAGTTATAAGTATCAAGTTAACATTTACATTTTTTAGTTATCCCCGTGGCAACCATGTGTGTCAGTTTGGTGCCAAATTATGTATTTACTGACTCAATTTTATTTATTTTGAGATATAGATTAAATTAAATTTTTTTAATTTAAAAAGTGGCATCCATGTATATCAGTTTGATATGAAGTTATGTATATACCGACTCAACATGTTTTTATTTGGAGATAGACAACATCAAAGAAATATTTACAAGTCAAGTCCTATGAAATCCAGTAAAGAACAATTTTTGTGTAATTTTTTCCCAACTTGCATTAGTAATACTGGTAGACAAGGTATTGCTTTTTTAAATGCAAAAAAACATACAGTGAATGTATTTTAGTTTTATGAAATCTACCTTAATGATTCAAATAAATTACAACAGAGAACTTTTTCAAGCGTATCTGAAGGATGGTTGTTGCTGTTATTGAATATTGTGCTACAAAATCCATTTTTAAAGCACATTGCAGACCCGTCCTTTTTACACTTAAAGTTGTATACACATAATATTATTTTTAATCAATCACATATCCGGAGTAGCCTAAAATATGGCTTTTATAGCCAGCCTATACATTTTTTCATCAGAATGTAGGAAAATATTGCACGATAGGTAGTTTGTGTGATGTTTTTAATGATAAAATTAGTGAAGATGACGTTCCCAAGAAGCTACAGAAAATACCTACATTGTAGACGTGTTCTGTCTGAATATTAAACTAATAGTAAAAATTGTAATTAACGCAGCAATTAAATAATAGCATACTCAGCACCCCCTGGACTTAACGGTTATTCCTGCCTGAGTTAGATTTTTCTGCAGTTTGTTGTGTGGAGTTTCTTGAATTAGAATGCATTTGCAGCAAAGTTTCAACCGGCGGGTGTGTTAAGCTTGCATGTGTTAAGCTGTGTGTAGGCGTGTTAAGCTGTTAAGCAGTAACATTGGCATGACAATAGTTCTACTCCTGCGCTTTTTGTGTATAATTATAGTCGAAGTTTGCATAAGAACAACACTTGGAGGCAGTTGACACTGAAGTAGTGTGTCGACATTGGCTGTTGACGCTCAGCTTGGCGCGTTACTGCATGCGTCGGTTTGTGTCATGTGTGTCGTGTGTTGACAGTGAGTGCAGTCGAAGAGGGTCAAGTAATCATCAGAGAGGCACTTGACCAACACGATAACCCATCACATTCCACAGTCATGTGTCCAGCAGGTAAACTGTCCACTCGATGACCGCTTCTCTTGTTACGTCCCTGTAGACGTGATTTATTTGATGAAATCTGATACATGGTTAAATATTTTCTTTATTTAAACACTGGTCTTCAGAGTAAGACTGTTCAATGTTTGCAGAGTCGTCTACAAACAACATAAGTTATGTATACACAAATATTTAATAACATTTTGTGAAATAAACTCCGCCGGATAGAATTTGTTTAACAATTGTGACTATGAAATCTTATATATATATATATATATATATATATATATATATATATATATATAATTATAAATATAAATAAAATGAGACTAAAATAGAAAAAAGTTAAACCAATTAATTGGTTAGGTTAACCCCTTGCTCCTATAGGCAGTGAGTGTTTTGGTTGTTAATGAAGTCTTGACATTGTGTCAGTCAGCAGGTGAACTTATCAAATTAATTTGAAAAAGCAGACTTAAGATATTGTTTTAATAATAATAATATGTTTTATGATATATATAACACCAAGTCCAGTGTCGTTTGTGGCCCCCTACAACATGTAAAATACATAAAAGTTGAAGAATTAAAATAAATAAAAACTATGAATATGATACCAATTAAAATAGTAATGGTAATAAGCATAAAATAAAACATATTTGATAATCTAGAATTTCTAAGTAATAAATTAAATTAATAGTTTTTTATCACACAAGTCATTCTGTGATCTCTTTGTCAACTATCGATTACTTACTGCAATTACTAAATAGCGATAGTGTAATATTGTCACATCAACTCAGTTACAAAGTTTGTGACACTATGCTATACGCATCAATGTTAATTTCACGAGACGAGAGGAAGTAGAAGTGTAGTTAGATGTTGAAGGACGTAGGCAGCGTCCAAGTTTTCCGCCGTTTGTTGCTTTCTCCCACAATCCCTTGCCTGGGCTGTCGCTAAGATGCATGTTATGTTGTCTTTTGATGAGAACCTTACAGAAAGTACACAGATGGTGGTTGCTAAATGGAAGCAGCTTATAGAATGGACAGTTACTAGCATGATTAAGATTCAGTCACGTTTTCCAATGCTCTATTGTGTTCATCAGAGAAAGATTGTCACCATTGGTAGTTCACCTGTGTCAGGTGAAGATATTGCTTTTATCACATAGCAATCTTAAATGTGTCTTATGAAGTGTATTGTGTGTGTTATCATTAAAATTGTTCTTTTTTAAATCGTAAATGTGACATTTGTTTCTGCTGGCCACTGTAATATTTCGAGCATCATCTAAAACAAACATGTATGTGTGTTATACACAAACAGAAAGTGTGTAGTATAAATGTGTCATATCTAAATGATGTGTAACAACACTCCTAGGATTGTCATTGATCACACATGGTCTACATGGTTTCACAACATAAAATTTCCTTCATTATGAAGCCATTGTGATATCTAAAAATGTTACATATGTAATCTACAAAAGTAACAAACATTATGCTATATAATTATGTATCTGCAATTGATGTGCATTTTGGTTGTAAATGTATAAATATATATGCTAATTACATAAATGTGTTCATTTGTCACTAAAATAAATCAATCTGTCTGTGTTAAAGTTAATGTGTTTGTGTGTGTTTGTTTAGAGTATCTGATAGAACGCACCCGCAATGCCGTTGGAGCACTTGGGTGTCTCAGGGACACGTGTGGACAGTACGGCAAGGACAAAAAAGGTAAGTTCAGCTGTACCTAGAGCTTAGTTTTATCTTACCTGTCCACCTGTCATTTGGATGGGCATAATAAATGTTGGCTGGGTAAAAATTAGAATGGACTTGTGTGGAAATTTGATGAGCCACAAACCGAGATATTATTCCCTCTATAGGATAGGATGCATGCACGCACGAATACACACACATCTATCAGATATTTTGGACCAGTAAAAATAGATCTTGCATAAAGACCAATGGGTGATTTATTATGAATTTTTATCACTTCGCATATTACATTAACCACTTCAGTGTGAAAGGCCAAATGTCCAGCCATTCAGACTGTGATACTACAGAATAACAGGTTGTTTTATCAGCATTGACGACACTTACTATTCGAGTTATGTTGACTTGCAATTATCCCCAATGTAGAGGCTTGTGATATATATCATAATTAAAGTGAGGCCATCTCCTAGGTTTTATTTCCTTTAATATTATTACCTTCTTATGACTATGCATGTTGAACGTCTACTGCCTACTGTCGAACCTACTGTCTTTAGCCATTTTAATAAGCTCGGAACAATGTTCACAATTTGAAAGATTCCGCCTGCAACACGTTCAAATGGTAAACAAAACATCCAGTTTCAAAACAACATTGACTGGCAATAATGCCAAGGTAAGCAGAGTTAACCACAGTACCCTTTGATGTTTAACTTTCCCACGTTCTAGACTGCAGACTTCCCGTTATAAATTACATCTCGGCCAGTACCAGGCTGGTGAAGCTGGCACCCTCCTTTTAAGGCTTGGCTCATCAGCAGCGATAATCATAGCTTATCTCTCGATATAACGTTTTCAAGATTTTTGCAATTTTGTCACCATATGTCATTTGTCCCACAGTTGTTGGGGCTGTCATCAAGGCCATCTGTGATTTCTCCCACCATCTCGGTGACATTGTCATTCTGGGATTTGCGACATCCCACTCCGCATCAATCGAGGCAGGAGAAGGTAGGATGTCATCTGTCTGCTTACGTAACATGTGGCAGTGTGACTTGGTAAACAATGTAATAAGTGCTGACAGGATCGAGTATGTAAACATTGTAGTAAATGCTGACAGGATCGAGTATGTAAACATTGTAGTAAATGCTGACAGGATCGAGTATGTAAGCATTGTAATAAGTGCTGACAGGATCGAGTATGTAAACATTGTAATAAGTGCTGACAGGATCGAGTATGTAAACATTGTAATAAGTGCTGACAGGATCGAGTATGTAAACATTGTAATAAGTGCTGACAGTATCGAGTATGTAAACCTTGTAATAAGTGCTGGCAGGATCGAGTATGTAAACATTGTAATAAGTGCTAACAGGATCGAGTATGTAAACATTGTAATAAGTGCTGACAGGATCGAGTATGTAAACATTGTAATAAGTGCTGACAGGATTGAATATGTAAACATTGTAATAAGTGCTGACAGGATCGAATATGTAAACCTTGTAATAAGTGCTGACAGGATCGAGTATGTGAACATTGTAATAAGTGCTGACAGGATCGAGTATGTGAACATCGTAATAAGTGCTGATAGGATTGATTCCATAAACATGTAATAAGTGCTGGCAGGATTGAATCTGTAAACATTGTCATAAGTGCTGACATGATCAGATCTGTAAGCATTGTAATAAATGCTGACAGGATTGAATATTTGATTTTGCGATTGTACAAAGGAAAGCAAGCATGAGTGTAATTCTTCATTGAAATGTCAGATCAGTATTTTTCATATTGTGATGGTAGTATGGTTAATTTTTTTTTAAGTACTGGGGTAGGGTACGTGTTATTTTTAAGGATAAGGATACTTTTAATGTGTGAATTAACACAGTGTTTGATGTGTATTCCTTGTGTTAGTGTCACGTCTTTTGTGTGTGGATTTGTTGGTGTGTAGATTTCAATGTCTGGTGCATTAACACAGTGTTTCCGATGTTAATAGTTGTATATTCCTTGTGTTCATGTAATGTCTTTGGTGTGCTGATTTGTTGGTGTGTAGATTTCAATGTCTGGTGTGTTAACACGTTGTTATGTGTGTTTAGAGTTGGCGGTGCGTTGCAAAGACTCAGGGGAAGAAGGAATCAAGCTACTTGACCTCCTCAAGCAAGGTACACCACTTACACGGTTGTGTGTCATGGTTGTCACTGGCTTAGCCAAAGTGGTAACTTACACTTACCCTACTAGATCCATTGGGCATTTAACAAGGGTTATGTTATTGAACAAGATCACCTCTCAGAATGACAGCTTGTTAGCATTTGTTTAATCAACAAATCAGTCATTATGAAATAAAAATGGCGAAGGTCCACGAGAGAGAGAGTGAATATTTAACATCCAGATATTTAGTGTATGCAGTACTGTCAGATAATATAATTGTTATGAATATTGATTGTAATGACACAGTGTGTATGACCTTTGTACTCTGGCGTCAGTGTAGCTCTATCGACCAATCAGGGAGGTGCCATTGTAACAGGAAGTGTCATTGTTTCTTTTCCCAACAGACCTTGTGTCGGACGTCCCAGCTCAGGCGGACACAGTCCAGCAGCTCATAGACAGACTGGTCAGTCAGGCTGAGGAGCTCCTGCCCAAGATAGAGGACGTCCAGGCTGAGAAGATGGGTGACCTCGTTGACCAAGAGATGGCGCTTACTACCAAGGCCATCGAGGATGCAGCGTCGAAGATTGCGGTCAGTAGAGCATTTGATTGGTCTATTGGTCAGTCCGTTCTCCATCGGTCCTTCCCTTCCATCTGTTAGTCAGTCTGTTGGTGTGTGAGTTGTTCCATTGGTCTGTCAGTCAGTTCGTTGGTCCATCAGTTGGTCCTTTGGTCCACCAGGCAGTCTTTTGGTCCTTCAGTCAGCATTTTGGTCTGTCAGTCAGTCCTTTGGACCATCAGTCAGTCTGTTCATATGTCACGTGGTCTGACAGTTAGTTTATGATACTTTAGCAATTTACTCAGCCAAACAGTATCACAGTTGAAGAGCTTATTTACTCCAGACACTCAACTAATGAGTTCACATGTTGATAAATGATTGTGTGATTGAGTGATTGTACCAAAACACGCCAACCAGGTCCAGCACTGGTCTTAGCAGCCAGTTGAATAAATTAGAATTAGACGACAAAACGCAATACCGTGGGAACTTTAGATTGGACAATGCAAGAATTTAGAACAAGCAACCATACAAACAAAATATTACAATACAACTGTATTCATCCCAGCAGGGGCAACTACATTGTCGTATGGACAGGCATTGTGTATAAAATGTGTAAACTATATGTAAGGTCCAGACTGACCACTGAAGATAACTGTATATTTGTTCTTTATGACATTCTCAGGCGATGTTGGCCAAGTCGAGAGAAGCGCACTCTGGTGTCCAACTGGAGGTGAACGAAAGAATCCTCGACTCGTGCGACAGCCTCATGATGGTAAGTTTGTCTCTGAGCCTTTCGTCTGGTGGTAAGTTTTGTCTCTCTGAGTTGTTCGTCCCTGGTCACTCACCAGTTTTATAACCCCACCCTAATGACTGTAAGTTTAAAGAAACAAATAATTTCTTGTCAAAAATACAGCACAGAAAGTACTATTTTATTTCACCAAAATAGTTTCCAAATATATGCAGTCATTATGTGCTGTTTTAAAGTTCAGAACCGTGGTTTTAATGCTACTAATACTGTTAGTACCCAGTAGTTCATTTACATATAGGGTTGGTATCATAAGTTCAAAAAGTCCAAAACATCATTTAGGGTTGATTCACACCCTCTGTGCTCCCTACACCAACAGTAAGCTGTGTCACACTTGTAATTATTACCAACCAAAACTATTATTACTATGAATTTGGTGTAACATGTTCAAAGCTTCCCAATCATTTCGTTTTGCCCATCGCCAATCCTTTTCTTTCATGTCCAGTCGCGTTCTATATAAATAGGTCAAGTAATAAGCGCAGTTTGCTGAATAAAAGAAACATTAATTATTTTTTTATCGTATAAAAAAACAATCAGCGTTACACCGAGTAGCAGACGAAAACCGATCGCATTGGCAACAGCTGGCGCCATTTGTTTA
Source organism: Ridgeia piscesae (assembly GCA_025642075.2). Lineage (NCBI taxonomy): Eukaryota > Metazoa > Annelida > Polychaeta > Sabellida > Siboglinidae > Ridgeia > Ridgeia piscesae. The sequence continues at coordinate 279,034 of JAODUO010000300.1, forward strand.
AACTGGGCGGTCACGTGCAGATTCCGAGATCAGCCATCCAGGTACACATCGATCGATCACGCGAGATTTTCAAGCTACAGTCTTTTCCGGATGTCACGATAACTCAGATGTGTGGTTCAACAATTCGCTACCGAAGCTTTTTATTTTTACTGAATTTTCGAAGGCACATATATGCATAAAAGAATTAACATGTCACAGGGGATACTTTGTAAGTTTGCTTAGTTGTGAAATTAGTCTCAAACGCGAGGAGCAAAAGTAATCGAACTGATAATGGATTTTTAACTCACCGGATGGTGCCACTGAAGCAGTATGGGTTTTTCTGTTTTTTTACCCTCCCAAACGTAATGGTGAATATATTTTGGCTTTTGCAAATGTAAACAGCTACCCACTGGAGACATACAACTGTGCGTTGCTGTTTCAGGCCATCAAAGTGCTCATTGAGAAGTCCAAGAGTGTCCAGAAAGAGATAGTCACGGAAGGACGAGTGAGTTACCCTTCCGTAGAGGGATGTTAACGTGGATTTCCCAGAGCAGGAAAATTTATTTTGAATTGTGATGATGTTCGTTCATGTGGCGTGCATGAGATGTTTGGTTGAGTGAAGATATGTGGGTTTACATATATTGGTAGACCTATATTGTAATTGTGAATAATATGCAGGTTACAATAATAGCAATAAGTCAAGATGGTAAAATTGAACAAGCCGGTGTAAAGAGCTCTTAGGAAAATTCATCTTTAAGCAAAATGTGTTGTTAAATTTAATGTGTTTTTCAAACGCATGTATCCACTCCGTATTACCAAGGACACTATTTCGATGACACACCAGCGACAATGTCGCACTGGCACTTCTTGGTGATGACAGTTTCTGGGTGATCAAGATCATCAGTCAGGATGAGAATTTATTTTAAAGTGCGTTTAAGAGCTCTTAACAACAGATACTGTACATTATCAGAACTTACCTTTACATACTTAAATTTTTAACTTCACCTGGCAGAGGAGAGGAGGTATTTTTTAAATTAGTCGATGTTTGTAAATTTATTAAACAAATGCATGTGGTCGTGAGTGAGTGTGTGTCTGTGTGTGGACATGCAGGCATTGATGTGAACAGGTGTATGCATAAGTGTGCATGGTTGGAGTGCGTGAAGGTGCATTTGTGCAGGTACGCAATGTTTCCGCTGCTATATGACGAGTGAGGTGGGCCACCTCGCTATTTAGGTAAGCCACCAAATACGCCAAAGTTGCCACCTCTAACAATTTCATGACGCCCTGTGGGCTATTTACAAATAATGCAACAAACACGTTTATGTGCTCACTTGTAATTTCTTTCCCCACTGTATGTCAGGGAATAGGTTAAATAGGTTAAAACACACTTCATAATGCACCATAGTAGCTAGTTTTAAAAATATCTCCAGAGGGCAACCCCCCCTTAGCATTGTATCACACCTTCAGCACGGGCTCGGCTCACCCTACCATCCCACCCACCATATTCCCAGTGTGTATGCGTGACATGTATATTCACATTCTCACTACTTGTTCCCGTGCCTTCACTGTGGTCTTTCTTCAGGGCGCTTCGTCCTCAAAAGACTTCTACAAGAAACACCACCGTTGGACGGAGGGGCTCATCTCTGCAGCGAAGGCAGTGGGCTGGGGCGCCAACGTCCTTGTGTGAGTACACATCTTGTTGGTCCCTCGAAAGATACAGCCAAATCACCCCTTTGGCATCCTCGCAAACCACCCATGGCAAATCCCCAATGCGGAGTACAGACGTTAGCCAAGTCTAACTGCTTTATTGACTTCTCCAGTCCGACTCCTTCACCTGTGAGAACAACGCAAATACCCACCCCAATTTGAAAACAGATAAAACATTCTGGGCTATTGTGTGTATTCAAATATTTCCTTCTACATACCAAACATTGCATGTAACACAAACTGCATGTGACTGAAATCACCCAAAATTAGACCACACGTTTGCCATGACCTGTGTGAATGTTGGGAATATGATTATGTGACTGCCTGTGTAATTACTGTTTTATAATTGCTACTGACCACAAGACAATGTTTTCTCCTTTAAGAAATGTAATAAACTATCTTGTATCTTGTACACTAACTCAACTGTACTGAGAGTGCTGACTGTGTGTGTGTGTGACATGACAGGGAGGCTGCAGACAAGGTAGTGACAGTATCTTGTACACTTACTCAACTGTACTGAGAGTGCTGACTGTGTGTGTGACATGACAGGGAGGCTGCAGACAAGGTAGTGACAGTATCTTGTACACTTACTCAACTGTACTGAGAGTGCTGACTGTGTGTGTGTGACATGACAGGGAGGCTGCAGACAAGGTAGTGACAGTATCTTGTACACTAACTCAACTGTACTGAGAGTGCTGACTGTGTGTGTGTGTGTGACATGACAGGGAGGCTGCAGACAAGGTAGTGACAGTATCTTGTACACTAACTCAACTGTAATGAGAGTGCTGACTGTGCGTGTGTGACATGACAAGGAGGCTGCAGACAAGGTAGTGACAGTATCTTGTACGCTAACTCAACTGTACTGAGAGTGCTGACTGTGCGTGTGTGACATGACAAGGAGGCTGCAGACAAGGTAGTGACAGTATCTTGTACACTAATTCAACTGTATTGAGAGTGCTGACTGTGCGTGTGTGACATGACAAGGAGGCTGCAGACAAGGTAGTGACAGTATCTTGTACACTAATTCAACTGTACTGAGAGTGCTGACTGTGTGTGTGTGACATGACAGGGAGGCTGCAGACAAGCTAGTGACAGTATCTTGTACACTAATTCAACAGTACTGAGAGTGCTGACTGTGTGTGTGTGTGACATGACAGGGAGGCTGCAGACAAGGTAGTGACAGTATCTTGTACACTAATTCAACTGTACTGAGAGTGCTGACTGTGTGTGTGTGACATGACAGGGAGGCTGCAGACAAGGTAGTGACAGTATCTTGTACACTAATTCAACTGTACTGAGAGTGCTGACTGTGTGTGTGTGACATGACAGGGAGGCTGCAGACAAGGTAGTGACAGTATCTTGTACACTAATTCAACTGTACTGAGAGTGCTGACTGTGTGTGTGTGTGACATGACAGGGAGGCGGCAGACAAGGTAGTGACAGTGTCTTGTACACTAATTCAACTGTACTGAGAGTGCTGACTGTGTGTGTGTGTGACATGACAGGGAGGCTGCAGACAAGGTAGTGACAGTATCTTGTACACTAACGCAACTGTACTGAGAGTGCTGACTGTGTGTGTGTGTGTGTGTGTGACATGACAAGGAGGCTGCAGACAAAGTAGTGACAGTATCTTGTACACTAACTCAACTGTACTGAGAGTGCTGACTGTGTGTGTGTGACATGACAAGGAGGCTGCAGACAAGGTAGTGACAGTATCTTGTACACTAACTCAACTGTACTGAGAGTGCTGACTGTGCGTGTGTGACATGACAGGGAGGCTGCAGACAAGGTAGTGACAGTATCTTGTACACTAACTCAATTGTACTGAGAGTGCTGACTGTGCGTGTGTGACATGACAGGGAGGCTGCAGACAAGGTAGTGACAGTATCTTGTACACTAACTCAACTGTACTGAGAGTGCTGACTGTGTGTGTGTGACATGACAGGGAGGCTGCAGACAAGGTAGTGACAGTATCTTGTACACTAACTCAACTGTACTGAGAGTGCTGACTGTGTGTGTGTGACATGACAGGGAGGCTGCAGACAAGGTAGTGACAGTATCTTGTACACTAACTCAACTGTACTGAGAGTGCTGACTGTGTGTGTGTGACATGACAGGGAGGCTGCAGACAAGGTAGTGACAGTATCTTGTACACTAACTCAACTGTACTGAGAGTGCTGACTGTGTGTGTGTGTGACATGACAGGGAGGCTGCAGACAAGGTAGTGACAGTATCTTGTACACTAACTCAACTGTACTGAGAGTGCTGACTGTGTGTGTGTGTGACATGACAGGGAGGCTGCAGACAAGGTAGTGACAGTATCTTGTACACTAACTCAACTGTACTGAGAGTGCTGACTGTGTGTGTGTGTGACATGACAGGGAGGCTGCAGACAAGGTAGTGACAGTATCTTGTACACTAACTCAACTGTACTGAGAGTGCTGACTGTGTGTGTGTGACATGACAGGGAGGCTGCAGACAAGGTAGTGACAGTATCTTGTACACTAATTCAACTGTACTGAGAGTGCTGACCGTGTGTGTGTGACATGACAGGGAGGCTGCAGACAAGGTAGTGACAGTATCTTGTACACTAACTCAACTGTCCTGAGAGTGCTGACTGTGTGTGTGTGACATGACAGGGAGGCTGCAGACAAGGTAGTGACAGTATCTTGTACACTAACTCAACTGTTCTGAGAGTGCTGACTGTGTGTGTGTGACTTGACAGGGAGGCTGCAGACAAGGTGGTGACAGTATCTTGTACACTAACTCAACTGTTCTGAGAGTGCTGACCGTGTGTGTGTGACATGACAAGGAGGCTGCAGACAAGGTAGTGACAGTATCTTGTACACTAACTCAACTGTACTGAGAGTGCTGACTGTGTGTGTGTGACATGACAGGGAGGCGGCAGACAAGGTAGTGACAGTGTCTTGTACACTAATTCAACTGTACTGAGAGTGCTGACTGTGTGTGTGTGACATGACAGGGAGGCTGCAGACAAGGTAGTGACAGTATCTTGTACACTAACGCAACTGTACTGAGAGTGCTGACTGTGTGTGTGTGTGTGTGTGTGTGACATGACAAGGAGGCTGCAGACAAAGTAGTGACAGTATCTTGTACACTAACTCAACTGTACTGAGAGTGCTGACTGTGTGTGTGTGACATGACAAGGAGGCTGCAGACAAGGTAGTGACAGTATCTTGTACACTAACTCAACTGTACTGAGAGTGCTGACTGTGCGTGTGTGACATGACAGGGAGGCTGCAGACAAGGTAGTGACAGTATCTTGTACACTAACTCAACTGTACTGAGAGTGCTGACTGTGTGTGTGTGACATGACAGGGAGGCTGCAGACAAGGTAGTGACAGTATCTTGTACACTAACTCAACTGTACTGAGAGTGCTGACTGTGTGTGTGTGACATGACAGGGAGGCTGCAGACAAGGTAGTGACAGTATCTTGTACACTAACTCAACTGTACTGAGAGTGCTGACTGTGTGTGTGTGACATGACAGGGAGGCTGCAGACAAGGTAGTGACAGTATCTTGTACACTAACTCAACTGTACTGAGAGTGCTGACTGTGTGTGTGTGACATGACAGGGAGGCTGCAGACAAGGTAGTGACAGTATCTTGTACACTAACTCAACTGTACTGAGAGTGCTGACTGTGTGTGTGTGTGACATGACAGGGAGGCTGCAGACAAGGTAGTGACAGTATCTTGTACACTAACTCAACTGTACTGAGAGTGCTGACTGTGTGTGTGTGTGACATGACAGGGAGGCTGCAGACAAGGTAGTGACAGTATCTTGTACACTAACTCAACTGTACTGAGAGTGCTGACTGTGTGTGTGTGTGACATGACAGGGAGGCTGCAGACAAGGTAGTGACAGTATCTTGTACACTAACTCAACTGTACTGAGAGTGCTGACTGTGTGTGTGTGTGACATGACAGGGAGGCTGCAGACAAGGTAGTGACAGTATCTTGTACACTAATTCAACTGTACTGAGAGTGCTGACCGTGTGTGTGTGTGACATGACAGGGAAGCTGCAGACAAGGTAGTGACAGTATCTTGTACACTAACTCAACTGTCCTGAGAGTGCTGACTGTGTGTGTGTGACATGACAGGGAGGCTGCAGACAAGGTAGTGACAGTATCTTGTACACTAACTCAACTGTTCTGAGAGTGCTGACTGTGTGTGTGTGACTTGACAGGGAGGCTGCAGACAAGGTGGTGACAGTATCTTGTACACTAACTCAACTGTTCTGAGAGTGCTGACCGTGTGTGTGTGACATGACAAGGAGGCTGCAGACAAGGTAGTGACAGTATCTTGTACACTAACTCAACTGTACTGAGAGTGCTGACTGTGTGTGTGTGACATGACAGGGAGGCTGCAGACAAGGCAGTGACAGTATCTTGTACACTAACTCAACTGTACTGAGAGTGCTGACCGTGTGTGTGTGTGACATGACAGGGAGGCTGCAGACAAGGTAGTGACAGTATCTTGTACACTAACTCAACTGTACTGAGAGTGCTGACTGTGTGTGTGTGACATGACAGGGAGGCTGCAGACAAGCTAGTGACAGTATCTTGTACACTAATTCAACTGTACTGAGAGTGCTGACTGTGTGTGTGTGACATGACAGGGAGGCTGCAGACAAGCTAGTGACAGTATCTTGTACACTAATTCAACTGTACTGAGAGTGCTGACTGTGCGCGTGTGACATGACATGGAGGCTGCAGACAAGGTAGTGACAGTATCTTGTACACTAACTCAACTGTACTGAGAGTGCTGACTGTGTGTGTGTGTGTGACATGACAAGGAGGCTGCAGACAAGGTAGTGACAGTATCTTGTACACTAACTCAACTGTACTGAGAGTGCTGACTGTGTGTGTGTGTGACATGACAAGGAGGCTGCAGACAAGGTAGTGACAGTATCTTGTACACTAACTCAACTGTACTGAGAGTGCTGACTGTGTGTGTGTGACATGACAGGGAGGCTGCAGACAAGGTAGTGACAGTATCTTGTACACTAACTCAACTGTACTGAGAGTGCTGACTGTGTGTGTGTGACATGACAGGGAGGCTGCAGACAAGGTAGTGACAGTATCTTGTACACTAATTCAACTGTACTGAGAGTGCTGACTGTGCGTGTGTGACATGACAAGGAGGCTGCAGACAAGGTAGTGACAGTATCTTGTACACTAACTCAACTGTACTGAGAGTGCTGACTGTGTGTGTGTGACATGACAGGGAGGCTGCAGACAAGGTAGTGACAGTATCTTGTACACTAACTCAACTGTACTGAGAGTGCTGACTGTGTGTGTGTGACATGACAGGGAGGCTGCAGACAAGGTAGTGACAGTATCTTGTACACTAACTCAACTGTACTGAGAGTGCTGACTGTGTGTGTGTGACATGACAGGGAGGCTGCAGACAAGGTAGTGACAGTATCTTGTACACTAACTCAACTGTACTGAGAGTGCTGACTGTGTGTGTGTGTGTGACATGACAGGGAGGCTGCAGACAAGGTAATGACAGTATCTTGTACACTAACTCAACTGTACTGAGAGTGCTGACTGTGTGTGTGTGACATGACAGGGAGGCTGCAGACAAGGTAGTGACAGTATCTTGTACACTAACTCAACTGTACTGAGAGTGCTGACTGTGTGTGTGACATGACAGGGAGGCTGCAGACAAGGTAGTGACAGTATCTTGTACACTAACTCAACTGTACTGAGAGTGCTGACTGTGTGTGTGTGACATGACAGGGAGGCTGCAGACAAGGTAGTGACAGTATCTTGTACACTAACTCAACTGTACTGAGAGTGCTGACTGTGTGTGTGTGTGACATGACAGGGAGGCTGCAGACAAGGTAGTGACAGTATCTTGTACACTAATTCAACTGTACTGAGAGTGCTGACCGTGTGTGTGTGACACGACAGGGAGGCTGCAGACAAGGTAGTGACAGTATCTTGTACACTAACTCAACTGTACTGAGAGTGCTGACTGTGTGTGTGTGACATGACAGGAGGCTGCAGACAAGGTAGTGACAGTATCTTGTACACTAACTCAACTGTACTGAGAGTGCTGACTGTGTGTGTGTGTGACATGACAGGGAGGCTGCAGACAAGGTAGTGACAGTATCTTGTACACTAACTCAACTGTACTGAGAGTGCTGACTGTGTGTGTGTGTGACATGACAAGGAGGCTGCAGACAAGGTAGTGACAGTATCTTGTACACTAACTCAACTGTACTGAGAGTGCTGACTGTGTGTGTGTGACATGACAGGGAGGCTGCAGACAAGGTAGTGACAGTATCTTGTACACTAACTCAACTGTACTGAGAGTGCTGACTGTGTGTGTGTGACATGACAAGGAGGCTGCAGACAAGGTAGTGACAGTATCTTGTACACTAACTCAACTGTACTGAGAGTGCTGACTGTGTGTGTGTGACATGACAGGGAGGCTGCAGACAAGGTAGTGACAGTATCTTGTACACTAACTCAACTGTACTGAGAGTGCTGACTGTGTGTGTGTGACATGACAGGGAGGCTGCAGACAAGGTAGTGACAGTATCTTGTACACTAACTCAACTGTACTGAGAGTGCTGACTGTGTGTGTGTGTGACATGACAGGGAGGCTGCAGACAAGGTAGTGACAGTATCTTGTACACTAACTCAACTGTACTGAGAGTGCTGACTGTGTGTGTGTGACATGACAGGGAGGCTGCAGACAAGGTAGTGACAGTATCTTGTACACTAACTCAACTGTACTGAGAGTGCTGACTGTGTGTGTGTGACATGACAGGGAGGCTGCAGACAAGGTAGTGACAGTATCTTGTACACTAACTCAACTGTACTGAGAGTGCTGACTGTGTGTGTGTGACATGACAGGGAGGCTGCAGACAAGGTGGTGACAGGCTCAGGTAAGTTTGAGGAGCTGGTCGTGTGCTCACAGGAAGTAGCCGCGAGCACCACGCAGCTCGTGGTGTCGTCCAAGGTCAAGGCCCCTCGAGGCAGCAAGAATCTTCCACAGCTCGCTGAAGCATCACGTAACGTTACCGCGGCAACGGGCAAAGTGGTCGCATCCGCGAAGAGCGCGGCACAAATGATTGAAGATCTCGGTATGTTTCACGCGATGGCGGCCGATTTGGTCACAAATGTTTTATTTCACCTCAGAATCCAGATTTGGCCACGTGTTCTTCTAGTTCAAGTAGCATGTTTGCTAATAATGCTATTGATACATTTGACGCCCTATTGCGTAAAAACATTTATGGTTTAAAAAAACGCATTTTTAACATAAATAATGACTTGATTAGGGTTATGTACAATTGCTTTGAAATAGTAAATGGCCCAATGTGGATTAGCTCGGCCAATTCGTTGTACACAGTAAATATGTAAGATAGTCATCATGTCTCGCATATAACTTTATTATTTATTTATTATTATATATATTTTTAAAGTCAGCAAGTTGTTTATATAACTTACTTTTCAAACCGTGTTTATTTACATGAATTAATTTCATATTTATTATACAATCACATCCTGTATATTGCTCATTATTTTATCTGTTTTACTACAATTTTATCTAACTTATAACCTTATTTATTTTTTATCTATGCATTTTTTTAACATATTATATATTTTATAGGCTACCTAGATGTGCTAATGTATGTACCAATTGTATATGGGTTTTTACCTGAAATAAATGTATTCGTATTCGTATAGTTCTGGTTGTTTCCAGCACTCAGCAGGGTTCAATTAACTGACTGGTCTGTGTCTATTGTGGTTACAACGTTATGGTCTTATGACATCTCATTGAACTAGTCCGCCTTTTTTCAGAACATTTACACCAAGCCGACCTTGGTTGTGGTCATTGGTCACATGACCCTATTACTTTGTCTTACATCTGCAGATTTGGACCAAAGTGCAGATTGTTAACTAGCAGCTATAACATATGTGGATTTTTTTGCAAACTGGGTTTACACGATTTTATATTCCTCACCGCACCTGTGCAATAATCTGTACCTTATAGACTCATTTGAACTGTTTAAGTCTAATTTAGAAACACCTTTTTAAAGTCTCATTTATAGTTTACTTGACCTGAATTAATTTTAACCATTATAGTTTATAAAAAAAAATTTTTTTTACTTAATTATTAACTTATTATTCTATTTTATTATTCATTGATTATTTTATCTATTTACTTACAGTAGTATATATATATATATTTTTTATTTTATTTCTCTTTTTAATATTCTCATTTAAGATATTGTCGTTACCTTGTAAGCTTAATTGGTATATTTTACCCAAGTTATATTTTATGCGCATCTGAACGAAAATATATTCTGGATATATGGTGCTTTATAAATTCAATTATTATTATTATTGCCTTACATTAGTTTGGACTGGGTTGCTACAATGATCAGTAGAGGGCAGCACTAGTGTGTTTGCATCAGTCATGAGGTCAGTATTGCTATGTTCTTGTCGTCTCTCACAGACACGATGGCGTTCTCGAAGTTGACCCTACACCAGGCTAAGCGCTACGAGATGGAGTCTCAAGTTCGTGTCCTTGAACTTCAGAGTGACCTTGAGAAAGAGAGGATAAAGTTATCGGAACTGCGGAAGATGCACTATCGACTGGCGGGAGAGAGCGAGGGCTGGGAACAGGAGGTGGGTGGAAGGGGTAGGTGGGGGGGGCTACGTGGGAGGCAGGGTGCTATATGGGAGGTGGGGGGCTATATGGGAGGTGGAGGAGCTACATGGGAGGCAGGGGGCTACATGGGAGGTGGGGGGCTATATGGGAGGTGGAGGAGCTACATGGGAGGCAGGGGGCTATGTGGGAGGTGGGGGGCTATGTGGGAGGTGGAGGAGCTACATGGGAGGCAGGGGGCTACGTGGGAGGTGGGGGGCTATGTGGGAGGTGGAGGAGCTACATGGGAGGCAGGGGGAGCTACATGGGAGGCAGGGGGCTACATGGGAGGCAGGGCGGAGCTACATGGGAGGCAGGGGGCTACATGGGAGGCAGGGGGGCCACATGGGAGGCCATGGGAGGACTACATGGGAGGCAGGGGGGCTACATGGGAGGCAGGGGGCTACATGGGAGGCAGGGGGGCTACATGCCTGAGGGAGGCGGGGGGCTACATGGGAGGTGGGGAGCTACATGGGAGGCAGGGGGCTACATGGGAGGCAGGGGGAGCTACATGGGAGGCAGGGGGAGCTACATGGGAGGCAGGGGGAGCTACATGGGAGGCAGGGGAGCTACATGGGAGGCGGGGGAGCTACATGGGAGGCAGGGGTAACATGGGAGGCAGGGGGCTACATGGGAGGTAGGGGCTACATGGGAGGCAGAGGAGCTACATGGGAGGCAGGGGGAGCAACATGGGAGGCAGGGGGAGCTACATGGGAGGCAGAGGAGCTACATGGGAGGCAGAGGAGCTAAATGGGAACTACATGGGAGGCAGGGGGAGCTACATGGGAGGCAGAGGAGCTACATGGGAACTACATGGGAGGAGCTACGTGGAAGGCAGGGGTATCTATATGGGAGATTGGGGGCTACATGGGAGGTGGGGGAGCTACATGGGATGGAGGAGGGAAGGAGGGAGAGGGGAAGAAGTGAAAAGTTGGGTGCTCAGAGTCTAAGGATTTAAAATGAAGCAGTGTGTTTCTAGTTTAATTGTTTATTAATTTAACAGAAGAATGACACTAGTTTTCTATTTTAATAGTATTGGTTTTTAATTGTGCTATTTGAAACTGTATTTTATATACTAAATACTATGTCTTAACTTAATGCATTGGATATGTTAGTATCGTTACTGTTATTTGGGTCAGTAAAACACTTTGATTGGTATTAACCATTTCAACATGATAGGCCGAATTTCTGTCTGCACTGTCTGCAATGTTTTTATTATGACAGGCCGAATCTTTGGCATTGACGATACATGCCATTCACATTGGATGTGCACACAATTATCCACTGTATGGAATGATGTAGTGTATTATCTCTAAGGCTCCTGCCTTAACACCGTAGTAGCGCGAATCATAAATGTTCACCCTGTTGAAATTTTTTGAGATTTGAGCAGCTTCTGTATAACTGACTGCAAAAATTGAGTAGCGGCGAATTATATTATTTTTAGATGTATATATATATATACCGGGTATATATATTTATGAACTAATACAGTCAATATGGTATCATATATGTTAGTCATATCGTTCTTTTTCAGGACATAGATTCACAGCAGAGTTGAGATGACCTTACAGTTGACCTCTGGACCAGGTCATAGCATATCTAGTGAACTCGGCCACAGCTAGCCGACCTTTGACTTTGTGGTGTCACTTTCGTCACTGGAACTGGGGCTCTTCTTAAGGGACTGTATTTGTCCTGGAAGCATCCCTGAGTGGTGTGACAAGACAAGACAAGACAAGACAAGACAAGACAAGACAAGACAAGACAAGACAAGACAAGACAAGACAAGACAAGACAAGACAAGACAAGAAATCTCCAGTTCAACACTTCCATTTCCTTCATGTTTGCATTGATGACATTTCTGCAGCATTTTTCACAAACTTGATTAATTTCCATTGGTTTATGCGTCATGCTACTTTTCCTCAGCTAAAGTTACATTTACTAAATATAGATCATGACGATATATAGGCATTTGCAGATATAAACTCTCTAAATTTTTCATATGTTGTATTAATACATTTATTCTTAATTTGCTCTGAATTACACATCGGCAGTTTATGTTTAACTTACAATTCCACGACAACAGAGACAGACATAAACATTTAATGAACATGTTAAGAAACGGGATTGATGAAGCATGTCTAGATCTCACAACAATGTTAGTTATCCCAAACTCATTACATGAAGAAAAAATATTTTACCAGATTTATGCCATTTATTGGATTGAAATGTTTCGTAGTGTGCAAACTAGAGGGTTTTAATTATGATTCTTGTTTGACAGTCCAGTACTTGAGGGCCGCCATCTTAGATTGGTCATGACTTGGTCCTGGTCTTGCCATAGCTGAAGTTACTTGCCAGAGACTCTGTTCACCTTTACGTCCATCATTGTTTGAACTACAGACCACAACCAGCAGCCATGTAGCACAGTACAGATGCCAGGCGTGACTTTCAAGTTTGCAGAAAACTCTACTTTCTGACAGATTTTATTTATGTATTATGTGCAGTCTGACGCATGTGTGGCCAGATTGAACACTGGTACCACTAATGTACGACAAGACGCAATGGTTTGGGCTATTATGGTGTGTTTCTCAAAATTAACAAAATGCCCAAATCGTGTATTCACAGGGGTGAAATTATCCATTTTCTTTTTTATTAGAAACAACAAATTTATATGTTTGAAAAATGTAGATTGGAACCGTTTTCTTAAAAACGTGTTTTAAGAGAATCTTTTGGATTGAGTGTTAAATGATTGTAAATGTGAATAGCTAACTTTGATATCAGTAATTTCAGAACGTGACAGTTGGTGGGGTGGGAACACATATATTTACGTGGATGACACTGGTCTTATTGTGAACCTGTCATATTATCCTGTCATATTGCTCATACGTTCATACCACAGAAACGTGCTTTGCGTGCTGAAGTGTGACCGGTCACAGTTATTGTGACTTTCTATGGTGGTGATATGACTTTTCTCTAGAGGTCAAATACAGCGACTAGACCCAGTGCGTGAGAAGTTGATACAAGTGTTGTTGTTATATTTATCTAATAATTACACGTTTTCTGCAGGAATTCGTAGGAACAGATAGATTATTTTACCAGGTTAGTACTGTATATTGATTTGATGTATACTGTAATATATAAACTCTAAGGGTGAATGCATTGTACCATATCTAGCCACATGCGTCGGGTTAACAGTAGATTGTAAGTCTTTCTTGCACGACCTCTACAATAAATACAATTTGTAGGTGGAATAGTAAACAAATCATACACCAAGCTCAGTTCTTTAATAATGGTCATGATATCATATGAGTGATGTAGTCTTTTTCTGTTCTGGTTTTTATTAAACATGAATTAATACTGACAATATGTTGAAATAATGTAGGTAAGAGCAGTGTTGTTTCCCCCAACCCTTGCATATATTTGGCTTCAGGATTGAGCATTGGAAGGCAGGTGTCTTGCCGTCTTGATTGTAATGTTGTGGTGTATCTAGCATAAATTGTTCGATCGTTTTCTCTACAATATATTAACAAACAGTTTTAAATATATTAACTATGGTGTGCTGTGCACATAAATGTATACACATAAAGCTAAAATATATTAGTATAAGTTGTAGATTACAATAAAACGTGAGCCATAACGCAGTCATAACATTGCCAGTGACAGAGACAAAGGGAGAATGTTCTAATATGCATGTAGCTGTTTAGATCGGTTAAATTATTGGTTAAACGGGCATTGCATTTAAATCCGGCCGTTGCATTCAATGGTTTGCTCCGTAACAGATGCAATCGAAATTCACTATCGCTAAAATTGCTTTAAAATATCGACTGGCTTCTTATTAACGTCACTTTGTTTCTGCGATATGTAATCTTCAAAATAAAGACTAGATTTGTATATGCATGATGGTGCTGCGATGTATAATCATATATATATATATATATATATATATATATATATATAGAACGGAATGGTGGAAGAGGGCATTATGAGAATGTATTTCAACCTCTCTGTTTTCTTACTCTAGACACCTTTGTTTTCTCACAACGTACTTACTAATATATATTAACGCGACTCTTGCAAGAAAAGGTCGTATTGTCGAGCCTTGCGCGGACCGCTGGAGTTCGACACAGTAACACGAATTCATGTTGGATTTATTATTTCTTTTCTCAAGGGAGATCGTGTCCAAATCATATCCGACATGTACGCGATTCCAACCGTCGTCAAGAGAAATAAATGACAGTAATATAAGATTTGTCAATGTTTCGTTGTGAAGTACTCATATGACTGGCGTTCCGTAAATTCCTAGCAAATGATATTTACCACAACAAAAACAAATCGTCGTTTTAGTTGCGCAACCACAATGTATGCACTTTAAATTACAACAGTCGTCGACTGGCTGATGTATATTACATGGACATTTTGCACAAACGTCACTATAACTCGGCTTGAAAATATCCATTAGATCAAAAGATTCCGATGGCGTGCATAAATTATACACCTTGTCAATCAAAAACAAGATAACACAACTTCACAACATTTGCTTAGGCCACAGTGTGAACGCCCGGGATAGTCGCAATCTTCATATCTGAAAGAATAGCCAACTTTTGTAAAAACAAAAAAAACAGCTTACACGCTCAACTGTTTGAATTTTAATCCCCGTACAACTTGCGTATTTTTTATTTTTGTTATTATTCTCGTTTTCTTGCACCTCTTAAGGTAAATGTTCCGAGGGAATATATGCGCCACGCAAGTTTATCATTATTAACAGTACAGGTACATTTTCAACTGGCCAATTCCTCTTCGCTGAAGGTTCGGTTTCCACGCCACTGACGGAGATCGAATCCATCGCCTCATCGCCTCGAGTAGATGGAGCAAGGAGCAACTCGTCAAGACAAGTTGGTTTACCTCACAGACTGTGTCTAAGTGACGCCACATTCCAGCGCTAATACATGGGTGTTTTGCTTTAGAGTTGTTTACAAGACAAGACGTGTCCATCTTCATGCAAGAAAATAAAGGGACAAGGAACATTTTACTGGGACACCTGGAATCGCATTGCCCATGTTGCGTACGCCCTACACGTCAGACCCAGAAACATCCGCCGTATAGGCCTACATACATATTTAGTTCGCTCGCACTGAACGGTCCTGACTAACTGCTGGGCATTTCGCCAATGGTTCAGTAATTTGCAGAACACCCACTTACGCATGGGAGCCTACGTCGGTGTGATAAGTGTCAGAAACATAGGGTCATTACGCTAATGTATGGCGTAAGGGTATGTGCATAAACACAACATGGGAACACATTAACATACTGTATTGCCTCGCACACATGCACGCACACACACGCACACATCCACAATTCGTGCGTAGAGGGAATGTTTTATTAGTTTCATAATGTTCACTCAAACAGTACCAACGCTAATTAATTGTTTAGACATAAATAATGATTCGTTGTTGATCTGTACTTTAATTAACATGTGGTGTCATACGCCCAATTTCACTAATCAGAATCGATTTAGCTTATCTAAAACGGGCCTTAACGTTATCGTCGCGCCCTGCGTAACGAAACCAGTTCCTTGAGAGCATATTTTCTTAGTGCAACGGTTCCCAAATGTTCACCGCATTATCGTCCTCTGCCTTTTCATTGCCCTACTCTTTCAGTGCGGCTTCCGTTGCCTTGGACCCGCTGATCTATATACATGGATATAGCCTAAAGTGTATATCCGCCATCTTGCTTTCAAAAAAACTTCAATAATAGAAGCCAGATGAGTGCAGTAATTACGTTTTCCTGCCAAATCCGTCCCACTGCTGACCTGCGCATGCGTCGTATTATCCGCGCACGCGTGGTCATGCAACATCTCACGACACCAAGATGTGTTGCACCAGACGAAGAATATTGTACAGGTGTGTGTAGCCCCCCTACTACAGCAGGCGCGACGAATATGGCAGCTTATGCGAAATTAGTCACATTCTCGCGAGAATCTCGCGAGTGGGACTAACTTTCGCAGTGAAACGGATTTGGTACGACAACGTGTTACATTTGGAATACCTACGTCAATTGACGACAATTCAAACTAATGCTACAAATACAGGAGAAATTGCAATTGTATCGTTGATGCCACGTGTACCTTGCTTGAAATAGTATGACGACACAATCGAAAACAACTGGAAAAGAAGAATCGTGGGAGAGAAGAGAGCGAGAAGAGAGCGGATACGAGAAGACTGGACGATCTGAGATTGGAGGTTGCAGTGAAAGAAAATGTTAAAAAGAAATTGGTCGGGCACGTGGAAAGAAAGGGAGATGAATTGGCAAAGAGATCAGATGCCGAGGAAATGGAGGGGAAAAGGAGGCGAGGAAGGCCGAGGATGCGATGGGAGGACTGCGTGAAGGGAGATCTGGAAAGAGTGGGAGGAGAATGGAGAACAACAGGAAAAGATAGAAGTTGGAGACTGTTGATAGAGGACATATTGAGGAAAGAAAAGATGAAGAAAAAGACGATGTAACCATGGCCAACCTCACCCCTGACGACAGGGATGCCAAGAGGACAATAACAATCATTATACGTAGCAATATGGCGGCCGTGGCCAAATAGATCTTTTGGCGTTTCGCTTCGTATCCAGGTATATAGCTCAGTGTTTGTCCCCTGTCCCTACCCGTAGTACTTCCTGTGCAAAGCCTCCTGCTCGGCTTCTTTATCCGCGAGGGCAGTCATGAAGCCAAACTCCATGTGCTGGACGATGAACTCGAATAACTGGTTCCAGGCGGATTGGACTTCCGCTTTGAACACGTGTTCCAAGGCCGAGTGCCACGAGTATAGGACGCCGTGGCTGAACATGCTGAACTGGTCTTCCAGAAGGTTCTACAGAAACAGTACGCCGCCATTACGTAACAAACGAACGCGCGCGTGCGACGTCTGCGCATGCGTCACAATTTAAATCGCATTTCTAAAGGCCCAGTCAGAGCTAGGGCTTCGTGTGTTATGTCCCGTTCTTAATCAAATAAAGATGTGCCAAATCTACACAACATGCACGCACGCACGCACGCATACACACGCGTAATATATGGTAAGTAAGTAAGTAAGTAAGTAAGTAAGTAAGTAAGTGAGACAGTTTGTTACCAAATAACATAAAAAGGCACAAATAACACGTACATTTTCCTACCCCCATCGTGCACCCAACATTATAAGAGTACACGCTATGCAAGGTGTAAATGTAGCAGCCCACGGACAACACATCGTATGACAATCGGACACGACGACCGAGGACGGACCTTGTAGTGTAGATGTCTGCGGCCGAGATTGACGAAGACAGGGGCGACGATCTCGTCCAGCGCGTCCATGTGGTCGACGGCCACCTCGATGGACTGGATGAAGCGAACGGCGTGCATCTGTGGACACACCATTGGTTCATTACTGTCACGTGACTGACGTATCTGGAATCTCGCAAATGGGGGCAACACTTGGCAGCCATTAGATATCCTCTTTAACTGTACAGGGGAAAGAGGGTGTAGAGAGAGTAACAAACCAATCAAAGGGTGTGATGCTTTCGAGATGCGATTCTGGTTCACTAATGCATCTCGCGTTCAATCGTTTGCCTGTCAACACACATGCATTCACGCACAAACGCATACATTTTATGTCATATGCACGCACACATTCACACACACAAAACTACTCCACAAACATGCATATATGCACAAACGCACGCGGACACATACGCACATATACACACCCACACGTACACACTCACACCACACACACACACACACACACACACACACACACACACACACACACACACACACACACACACACACACACACACACACACACACACACACACACACACACACACACACACCACACACACACACACACACACCACCCACCCACACACCACACACCACACACACACACGCCCACCCACACCCACCCACCATCCACCACCACACACACCCACACACCACACACGCACCACACACACACACACCACCCACACACCCACACACCCACCACACCACACACCACCACACACACCCCACACACACCACCCCCACCACACACACACACACACACACACACACACACACACACACACACACACACCACACACACACACAGACAGACAGACAGACAGACAGACAGACAGACAGACAGACCAGACAGACAGACAGACAGACAGACAGACAGACAGACAGACAGACAGACAGACAGACAGACAGACAGACAGACAGACAGACAGACAGACAGACAGACAGACAGACAGACAGACAGACAGACAGACAGACAGACAGACAGACAGACAGACAGACAGACAGACAGACAGACAGACAGACAGACAGACAGACAGACAGACAGACAGACAGACAGACAGACAGACAGACAGACAGACACGCCCACACACACTCAGTAATATTGGCGCACCATCATTTTCGGGTGTGACGTCACGTTCTCATTGGCGACATCCTGGAGGCGGAAGACGCCTTTGATGGCCGGACACACCTGGAAGATCCTCAGGTACATGTGAGTGCCAGCCTGCCTCTGGTGGGCGTTCACCCGCGGCCACGTCTCACGGACCAAGCGCTTCTGGTCCTCGGAGATCTTCACCGGCTCAGGCGGCTTTTTCACGTCCAGCCCCTTGCGTAGCCAGACTGGGGAGGGAAACACAAAGAGGGATAGTTCGGTTATCCCCAACCCGGTGTGATGGTCCCAGATTCGGCCTGTTCCAGATTCGGCTAAACGCATACCTCGCATGCGCGCGCAAGCGCAGTCCCGCTTTTATCTGCTCTGACGCTCTGACGTTGCGTTTGTGATATACGTCAGGCCCGGTCTGTGTGTCTGTGTGTCTGTGTGTCTGTGTGTCTGTGTGTCTGTGTGTCTGTGTGTCTGTGTGTCTGTGTGTCTGTGTGTCTGTGTGTCTGTGTGTCTGTGTGTCTGTGTGCCTGTGTGCCTGTGTGCCTGTGTGCCTGTGTGCCTGTGTGCCTGTGTGCCTGTGTGTCTGTGTGTCTGTGTTGTCTGTCTGTCTGTCTGTCTGTCTGTCTGTCTGTCTGTCTGTCTCTCACTCACTCACTCACTCACTCACTCCTCTCTCTCTCTCTCTCTCTCTCTCTCTCTCTCTCTCTCTCTCTCTCTCTCTCTCTCTCTCTCTCTCGCATCTCGCATCTCGCATCTCGCATCTCGCATCTCGCATCTCGTATCTCTCTCTCTCTCCCTCCCTCCCTCCCTCCCTCCCTCCCTCCCTCCCTCCCTCCCTCCCTCCCTCCCTCCCTCCCTCCCTCCCTCCCTCCCTCCCTCCCTCCCTCCCTCCCTCCCTCCCTCCCCCTCCCTCCCTCCCTCCCTCCCTCCCTCCCTCCCTCCCTCCCTCCTCTCTCTCCCTCCCTCCCTCCCTGCCTGCCTGCCTGCCTGCCTGACTCTACTCCCCGTCCCTCCCCTTTATGTACCTCTGCGCCTGTCAGTTTCTGTTTAGTGTAGGATCGACTTCTGCCAAATAAGTAATTCTTCCTTTCCTTGCCACATTTGATATACTCTTACATTCTGTTTTGTCCAGCGCGGCGATAAACCATTAAAATATATTTTTTGTTAGCCACATACAACGTTTCTTCACGTTGTCTCAGAACGACAAGAACGGACACTTACCGTCCAAGTGGAAGAGTTTCCAGGGTTCGACCTCTTCTTCCTCATCATCTCCCGAATCCTCTTTGACGTCACCTGCGTTTGACGCCTGTCTGTACGCCATCTTGGATCCTGTTGGCGTTCAAACAAGTGAATTATCCTGTTAAAGGAATACTCCAAAGAACAGTTTTCACTGAATTTACGTTTCAAACATATTATTCACACAGAAAATAGCAAAAACAATTTTTTTTATACAAATCTGGACATATTTTGTTGCATGTTGGACTTCTATTCAGTTCTCTTAGGCTTAGCTGCAGCTATGCCACCGAAGTCAAAAGCGGCCATTTTGCCTTTGGTGGATTGCACAAGCAGGCGTTTTGCACCCAGGAATCTACATCATAGAGGTGTCACGTACGTCACGAGTGTTACCTACGATTACGTCATGACGAGGCATTTATGTCACGGCGGATATTTTGCTACATATCTCGAAACTTTTATCTAGTGAAAACAGAATTTTTCTTATTGAAAATCTACTCCCTTTCTTTAACGAAAAGCCAGATTGAAATACAGCGCCACACTATTGACACTGTCGTAGGTTATATGGTAGTTGATTGTGGCACAAGAGCTGGAAAAATACTGGAATTTTTTTTGCAAAAGTACATAAATCAAGGGGCCATACATTATAAGAAAATATTCTTTGAAAGGTAGTCAGAAATAGACATCAATCCGGAGATGTTTTCGTGACGTAGAAGCGTGACGTCACGGCTGTTTATTGGATTAGTCACATGCAATGCTAATCTATCAACTAACGTCGAGAATTTGATAAATATTATGCCTTATGGTCGAAACTATGTTTTTATCCTGGACGAAATGGCGCTTGTACTGCGAAATGACCCAGATACGGACAGATGGTACATTTTCAATGTACTGTGTAAAATTAAAATGTTGCAATTTGGTGAAAGAATGTTTCAATTTATTGACCTAGTT
>JAODUO010000300.1:307500-327500 GCA_025642075.2 Ridgeia piscesae
ATATAATATATATATATAATAAATATATAAAATTATATTATATATATATATATATATATATATATATATATATATTCAATCTTAATTAATACCATGTATTGATATAATATAAAATAAAAGAGTACAATAAATATATAGATAAATAGTTTTTTTAATAATAATAACAATAATAAATAAATAAGTTTTAAATTAATATTAAGTAAATAATAACAAATTAAATTAATAATTCAAGTACAAACATCTGACATCACAGGTTAAACCGCCAGACGGCGTCAGAATGGTAAAGTATAAAAACACGAGGGCAGTTCTTTTAAAAGGTAACTCTAATCTAAGTACAATCATCCCTCCGATTGACAGTCACTTGTCAATTAAGGCCACCAAGTGAATATCCCAAATTACTGTTTTCTCAACAGTCAAATATACATACGTAATCCCACTGACACGGGCACCTCGGTATTCGGGTCACCGCTGCCCGGTCAGACATCAATAGCTAATGTACAGCGGATTTCGTTTTGCATATTTATCAGGTAATAAAAGATTATAGCTTTGTGAAAAATGACAAAAATACGCATTTGAAAATATCCTATATCTGGAATAATGTTTATTGTTACTACCAACAAGAATGGACGTTCATGTCTGATCATAAAGCTATGTGTTTGTTGTGCATTGTGTCAGGTTACAGAAATGATTGACAGTAGATTAGTTAGTACATGTCTGCCTGTAACACGCGACGTCTGTTTGACGTGATCGACGCGGCCCACAGGTACTTATTACGTCGAGATTCCGAGAATCTCGGTGATATCAAAGATACTCTTCATTACCTAATTAAATCCACGTAGCAACGGTGGCCAGTAGGACCTATCAAGCGCATCTTATTAACTATGCTATGTATGAAGATTGATATGACTTAAATTGATGTTGAGAAATGACGCGACAGGGTTTGATGGATGGATTAATAAGCAGTAACACACGATGATACCAGAGACACGCGCGTACGTAGTTCTAATAATGGAATGTAATATGTGTTAAAAAAGGGCACAAACAATCATAAAAAATGGTTCATAGAGCGAACCACTCGACAGTCTACAGACGATGTGTGGTACATGAATCAAAGAAGCCATTTCATTCACCATTTATCCTTTGTTGCAATTTTGGGTAAACAAAAATGCTGTCGCTTAGGCCTGCATAGTATGATGTGATTGATTGGTGCATTATTACATGGATACAAAGGAACTAGAAGTCCGATTGTACGCAACAGCAGAACGAATGCGCGCGCGCGCACACGCACGCACGCACGCAGAGAGAGTGCGAGAGAGAGAGAGAGAGAGAGAGAGAGAGAGAGAGAGAGAGAGAGAGAGAGAGAGAGAGAGAGAGAGAGAGAGAGAGAGAGAGAGAGAGAGAGAGAGAGAGAGAGAGAGAGAGGAGAGAGAGAGAGAGGAGAGAGAGAGAGTGAGAGAGAGAGAGAGAGAGAGAGAGAGAGAGAGCGAGAGAGAGAGAGGGAGAGAGAGAGAGAGAGAGAGAGAGAGAGAGAGAGAGAGAGAGAGAGAGAGAGAGAGAGAGAGAGAGGAGAGAGAGAGAGAGAGAGAGAGAGAGAGCAGAGAGAGAGAGAGAGACGAGAGAGAGAGAGAGAGAGAGAGAGAGAGAGAGAGAGAGAGAGAGAGAGAGAGAGAGACAGAGAGAGACAGAGACAGAGACAGAGACAGAGACAGAGACAGAGACAGAGACAGAGACAGAGACAGAGACAGAGACAGAGACAGAGACAGAGACAGAGACAGAGACAGAGACAGAGACAGAGACAGAGACAGAGACAGAGACAGAGACAGAGGACAGAGAGCAGAGAGCAGAGAGAGCAGAGAGAGCAGAGAGGCAGAGAGGCAGAGAGGCAGAGAGGCAGAGAGGCAGAGAGGCAGAGAGGACAGAGAGGACAGAGAGACAGAGAGACAGAGAGACAGAGAGACAGAGAGACAGAGAGACAGAGAGACAGAGAGACAGAGAGACAGAGAGAGAGAGAGAGAGAGAGAGAGGAGACTGAGACACCGAGAGGGGGAACTACAACCGACCAACCTTGAGTCTGGGCAGCTCCTTGATCTCCTCCGGCGACATGTTCTCCATGTGGAAGACCGCTTTGATCCCCGGACTCACTTGGAAGATGCGCAGGTACATGAGTGTACCACTCTCCGCCAGGTGGCCACTCATCAGCTTCCACGTGTCACGGATGACACGCTTCTGGTCGTCCGTGATCTTCACCGTGTCTATATCTGCCGGGCGATTCACCTCCAGTCCCTTGCGTAGCCACACTTGGAAGAGGGAACACAAAACAGGATTTACTCGACAGTCCCACAAAGACTGACATGAGAAAAGTGGCAGCTTTAGTTAAATGGAGGGTGGCAGCTTCTCCGTGCAGAATTGCCAGAGCTGTATTTTGTAACGCGAAGTTTGCTTTCTAGAACGTGGGAAAATTAAACACCAAACGGCATTGCGGTTAACTCTGCACGCCTCGGGGTTACTGGCAATCGTTTTTGTTTTGAACTGGGTGTTTTGTTCACTATTTGAACATTGTTCCGAGCTTAATAAGTAACTAGGCACAAACTGACAGGCAGTCAAACTTTCATCACCGCTGCGTCCACAACTTGGCTTCTCATCTCATCTCGTCACGCTCTCGCTCTCGCTCTCGCTCTCGCTCTCGCTCTCGCTCTCGCTCTCGCTCTCGCTCTCGCTCTCGCTCTCGCTCTCGCTCGCTCTCGCTCTCGCTCTCGCTCTCGCGCCCGCTCAGGACGCCGCGGCGCTTAAAATTGACCACTTGTTGCCGCTTCATTAAGACACTATACTGTCTGTCACCAAACGAAATGTCTACGACAACCTTGCTCCCCCGTGTCTTCTCACGTGTTTGTTTCAGTGCTACTCCTCATATATTTCCGAACCCGTTTCAGCGTTATTTCGGAGTTATTGGAGGACCAAGTCCCCTTGCCCCTGTTCCCGCATCGATAGTATAACCTCAACACTGTTAACTTGTGTAATCACGCTTACTACCAATGTCTCTTAGATGTTTATTGTGCCTCCTACAAAGTTACCAATGGCCAGCCCCGGCTAGCGGTATATATCACACGTCTGATGCGTGGATATGATTTTATTTTCCGTCCTTGCGAAATGTTATCTTTAAAATGCATAATACACAAAAACATTCATATGTGAAATTTAAGATTTCAAAATGCAAAAGTCCGCTACGTAACTACCTTGACCAACTGATAAGATTATCCCGATTGGTGTTGATAATATCTTTCAGTTTACAAACTAAGAAGCCGAATTTCTTTTTAAAGAGGAACATTGTACGATCCTGTGAGCACTTACTGTCCTTGTGGAAGAGCTTCCATGATTCCCCGTCCTTCACCACCCGGGGCTCCTTATCCTCCTCCTCGGGGTCCGGGGTGCGTTTAAACGGCATGCTGGGTCGTCCCGACGATCAGACAGTCAACAGTGTTCTCCTTTGTCTGATTCACCTGTGAATCACGTCCGAGTCATACATTTTTAACGTCGCATTGATTACGTGAGCGCGTGATGCAAGGACACGTACATCACGCAATCAATACATGTACTAGGTGGGGCTGCTTTGCACGCTCGCACGCACGCACGCACGCACGCACGCACGCCACGCACACCCACGCTTCGGAATATTTCCCTCGCTAACATATTTTGGGAATTTGAATACAGCTTATTGTTTTTTTTAGATTAACTAACATTATAGTTTTTATCTTAGTATGATTTCCAAGGGTTGTTTTGATGAAAAATCAGGGTGGCCGCGGCCATATTGGAATTTTAAATGCCAGTGGACAAAATGTTGCATGCCTTGTTAAAAATGTTATCGTATGCCTTAATAAACCTATATTAAATACAGACGTAACCAGTACTCCTTGGCCGCCCTATGCTCAATATTATTCTGATTAGTTGTCATTACACGCATATTATTCGCAAATCATAACTACTGGGGGGTTTGTAGATGTAATTAAATAGAAAGCCCATTGTATAGTAATTGTAGTTCATGTAATATCATATAACACTCAGGGTCTGGACGATCTAGTTCAATCGCGTTAGCACGTGTTGTCTCGCCCGAGTTCACGCGTGGTCGTTCTCATCAAAACAAGGCCAGTTGCCAAAAAATTATTACGGCAAAAAACCGCAGAACGTTTTCCTGGTTGGATAACGACTGTAATTTATGGCTCATTACAAACCACAAAGTGTATATCAAACACGCACAGTCATTGTAAGGCGACTTAATAAACACATGTAGATATTGGCGGTTGTTAATAGGACCAAATCGCACTACGCAGTTCATGTTGAGTCATGTAACACCTTACAACACCTTACATAATGTGTCCACTGTTAAGTCCTTTCTTTTTACACATGGTTTTCCAAACCCCCCAAACAGAGGACTATTAATTTTACTTTATGTTTAAAAAAAGATTCTGGAAAAAATGTACGTTTGCGTAGTTTTGCATAATTTCGGAAAACAATTGAACGTCAGTGTAATTACTCGGTTGTTCAAACAGTCCACACAAAACAATAATTGCTAATAAATAGAACGGAAACATGTAGATGTGATTTTATTTCAGCATATTGGCGTACGTTTTACGTAGATAGTCATTTGACGTTTGAGTGTAATATTTGAAAACGTGAACACCCGTTGAATTAAATAAACTGTATTTTCACAATGATACTCAGCAAGTGTTACACGTAAACAGAATATAACAGTTACTGGCAGACAACCAAGTGATCACAACTGTACCTACAATGACCCACCGCCTTCAATCCTAACTAATGCGTTAAAACTCCACATGGATTAAGACCTTTCGCCGCCACAGTAAAACATTGGGCAATATTTCTCAATAGACCGTTCCCTTTTGCTGAGATTATAGGTCTCAGTCTGACAATGCGTGCACAATGCCGAACATTCCGGAAGTGGCTTGCTATTGTATGAGAGGTTTGGGGGTCAACAAGACGTCTCGCGGTTTGGGATGTCGCAACATTCCGGTTTGTTTTCTCTGCTGTTACTATGCTGCTCGCAAACGTTGCTTTTACATTAGATCAAACTATGATCGACGGATCATGGATATGATCAAACGATGATCCACGGATCATGAATATATCACGGAGAGATCATGGACCGTCGTATGTCATATTTGTGCGCCTATTGTGAGAGACCTCACATTATACTGAGCAAACAATCGGGTTGTTATTTATGTTACGGTATAACCACCACGGATCGTAAACGGTCACGGACGGGTTGTGGCTGGATCATGTGTGAAGATTGGATGAATCATGACAGGATCATGGGATGGATCATTGACAAATCACACAAGGACCAGGCACCTATCTTGGAAGGATCATGATGCACCGTTTGTTGATCGTGAGTGTATCGTGTAAGGATCACAGTCGGGTAAAACAAGATGCGATTCCGGATTATTGACAGATCGTGGGCGGATCACAGGGGGTTCATACGTCCACTTCAAGTACAGCCACGGATTACATAAAGTCACGTGGGCCCGGAAGTCGTGGGCGTTCCACAAATCCACGTGAGAACATCAATAATGTATCAACATTTACGAGGCATTCCAATAAGTCATGACTACACGAGATCGGTATCTCAAATGAACATCGAATATTTCACCCAGCAAAATGTTTTTCACAGAAACATCGCCGTAGTACCTAAAGAACTATTGTGTTGTGGTTTTGCCACTTTCAGTTGTAAACAGTATTTTGTTGTGTCGCACAAATATTAGCATGCTGTTTGGAACTGATCAGGATATCGTTGAATAACACATTATTGATGTTAGATATAATGAAAAAAGATAACAGCGTATATATTTGTGTTTTTCGTTACATTGCTTTTTATAATATTGAATAACTATACGTTGCGGTTGCATAAAATGCACAATTCTGCATAATCAAAGATCAGCCTTAACACGAATAAATCATATTAATATGAGAGTTCTGCACCTGCTGAAAAACTTCGAAGTGTAGTTGAACGTTTTTTGCTGAGCGACTAATTAAACAATAAATTAACCTAAATGGTGTTTAAATACTCTAGCCGTGAGTTTGGCAAAGCTCAAAGCGATTCTTGAAACACTTCTGAACGTAGATCATTTTTGCAGGGAGAAATTGAGGGCTTTGAATAATGCGATATGCCGAAGAAAACATTAAAAATTGTTTCTAAAATGTTAAGATATACGTCATCACTGTATAACAAAAATTGCTGCTTGTGTGATAGTTAAAATTTCCGTGGGTTTATGAACATCACGATATAATCATTTATTTATGCAAAATCACTTAGTAGCACTAGATCGCTTCAATAAACTCTGATGATATTTAATTATTAAAAGAGAAACATTGATTCATTATTCTATATACCTGCTAATAAATAAATTAATAAATAATAACACAGAATATCTCAAAAGTTACATTCACGAAGTTAGTTTCTTAAATATTTGGTTTGTAGAAGTTGGACAATCAACTGAAAACATCACGGAATTGTAGGATCTAGAAGAACGTTTGAACTATATATAGAACATCGATTGTTGTTTTGCACCAACGCCGTCATGCGCAGAACAGATTGTCGCGCAAGCATCACGCAGTCACGCGTGAATGCCGACACGCAAGAAGCTGTGCGTGCTGTGACGTTAATGGAATCAAACACCTCACTCGCGAAGAATCACTTCAAAGGATCAAAGTAAAGTGAAATGACTGGACCTTAGGACATTACACGAAGTGAAACACAACCTGTTAGATGTTTCAGTGGACCAATATATCTAGGAAATGATGTTAGCATAAAGAATTTATTGTTTAAATCGTGTTGTGCTATTTATGGCATCTTCGGAAAAGTCTTTCTGGATATTTACGGACTACACCAAATAGAGTCACGGGCACAAAGAGCATGTCATAGATAAAGATATATAAATATACATATACTTTAGAAGTGAACCCGGCTTAAATACGACACTAATCCTGCAATCGGAGAATAAAATTCAAAGCTGTATGTGTAGATATTCCATCTGACAAACCCAGCAACGTGACGGCGACCCAAATCCGTTCGCAAACACACCAGCACAAAACAAGAAATATAGATATCGAGATTTTAATATGACAAAGACAATGTATAGATATATTTTACATGTACGCAGCAGATATACTGTACTTTATCTATTGAATTCATACGTAAGACATGCGTGTGAGAAGAACGATGCGATTGAAATAATACTCCACAGACGAGCCGCTACGCTCGACGTGTATCTGACGAAAGACCGGTTTGTTCGTCACGAAAATGTCAAATAATATCGACGAATGTCACGATGCTTACTGGGTAGTCGAATATACTCGTTCATGGGGACACGTTAGTTATAATAAACTCATTAAAATCCTACTTACGGCGATAATCTTCGTTGTTTGAAACTTGCGGGGATCACGAACAAGTCGGAAGACGCAGGAAACACGACTGTTCAAAGACGCGCGTTGACGTTAAATAGTTAACGACTTCGGCCGAAACAGTTGTTATCTTGCGTTCTGGACGCGTGATTGAGCTAAGCAAAGACGCAATTCCATTGTGCTGGTTAATTAGACGTTTTGCTCGAGTGTGTGGCCTTGTGCTTTGGCGCCGTGTTCAATTACAACAGACACCAAAGCGTGTAATGACCGAGATCGCTATCTTTATGAATCACGCTAATGTTAGTACAAGACTGTCCCGCAATTGTACCTTCGACTTGTAATGAGCGGCTTAATTGTGCTTCGGTCGCCAGCGTTTACTGTCAACACACTAACAACAACAAGGTTAATACGTGCACGCGAACACGCACGCAAAGCGCACGCATGCACAACGGGCAAACGGAAGTCGCCAACAGGAAACGTCAATACGTCTACGCGCACGCGTGTTCCTCCCTGGACATGAATAGGTTCTATTCACAGCGCCAACTGTGCGCTTGTAACCACAAGTCTGGAAGCAGGCACGAAATAAAGCCCGCAAGCATGTATGATTGATGACATAGGGAGCTATGGGGACTTGTTCTGGCACGCACAAGTCACTGTTCTGGCTTAATTGTTAAGATGAAAATAAAAATCTGACGCAACTGGCATAAACTGAGCAAGATCTTTCAGGAGATGTAATTCCAGGTTATCTCGTTTCAAGTTCCTGGCACCGACTTAGGTTTGCTCCACGGTCTCAAGTTTCTGGTACATTTTCATGCTCTCGATATTGTCACAGGATCATGGTATCTCTTTCAGTCCACGATACTGTCTCAGGATCATGATATCGCGTCATGTTCATGCGACTGCATACCCTGAAGCGGAGATATATTATATTATGATAATCGCTTCAAGTGGTCGTATAGGTAACATTTCAGAAATCCAATACATTAAAGTCCTTTTGTGATAACATTAACTGTATCCCTAATTTCCACGTAAGTTCCCAGGTTTCTCCTCCTCTTTATGTATATACGGGGGATTATACGCCATTGTTTACAACCGAGCAACTGTCCATATTTACAGTTGACCACTGGGCAGCTGCTCACTGGGCAACTGTATGAAGTAGCCAAACAGAGGAACGTACTTGACAGGAGTGCGGCGGCTACAAGAAGATTAACCTGTGACAAACGTAGATATCATGCAAGAACTTGCGAGGAGCGGCCTTCGTCCATGCCACGTGACACCACCAGGGGGGCGACCTGCAGACGTCAAGCTACAACAAGTCGAGGAGACGTCCGTTCAGAACGACAGGTCTCCAGCTGTACCTCGGTAACATAACTTTGTCTAGCTAATGAGATAACGTATCAATCACCATTAAGCATTCACCAGTTGGCGTGTCAGACATCTATATACGCCCCGGGTCTCTCTGATCTAGTCACAAGTGGGTATCATGTGCACCATCGACTTGTTCCTGGTAGCCCGACCGTGATACCAGGCGGCAATATATTACATTTGGGAAGATTTCTCAGAACATTATCAATATAAACAGCCACCGAGCGTGTCGCAGAACAAATTTGTTTATCGGGCTGCCGGCGATATGTATATAATTAAGTATCGTAATAATAGTATAGACGCTTGTCGTGGTATTGGAAATCATTAGCGAGGCCCATTGCTGACGGTCACGTAAACGTGACACGGTTAAACTGCTGTGTCTGTTGGAAGGACTATTTTAGATGATCACACCACCTCAAGTGTGTCGAAGCGGCCGTCCCAGGTGCCATGAGTAACCGGGTGTCGTGGTGTTGAGAACACGCGATCCTTAAGGTCATCTTGATTTCCTTGAGATGTCATAAACAACCGATTGTTAGGGTGTCGTGATAGGAAGGTTCGCTCCCTGGGGTAACGTGAACACTCAAAGTAAATAGCCAACCGTCAGTGTGACGTGAACATCTCACCCTCTGGGTGACGCAATAACTTGTGACGTGAACAACTGACCGTCGGGGTGACGTGAACAACTGACCGTCGGGGTGACGTAAACAACTGACCGTCGGGGTGACGTAAACAACTGACCGTCGGGGTGACGTAAACAACTGACCGTCGGGGTGACGTAAACAACTGACCGTCGGGGTGACGTAAACAACTGACCGTCGGGGTGACGTAAACAACTGACCGTCGTGGTGACGTAAACAACTGACCGTCGGGGTGACGTAAACAACTGACCGTCGGGGTGACGTAAACAACTGACCGTCGGGGTGACGTAAACAACTGACCGTCGGGTGACGTAACAACGACCGTCGGGGTGACGTAAAAACGACCGTCGGGGGACGTAAACAACGACCGTCGGGTGACGTAAACAACGACCTCGGGGTGACGTAAACAACCGACCGTCGGGTGACGTAAACAACCGACCGTCGGAGTGACGTGAACAACCGACCGTCGGGGTGACGTGAACAACCGACCGTCGGGGTGACGTAAACAACCGACCGTCGGGGTGACGTGAACAACCGACCGTCGGGGTGACGTGAACAACTGACCGTCGGGGTGACGTGAACAACTGACCGTCGGGGTGACGTGAACAACTGACCGTCGGGGTGACGTAACAACTGACCGTCGGGGTGACGTAAACAACTGACCGTCGGGGTGACGTAAACAACTGACCGTCGGGTGACGTGAACAACTGACCGTCGGGGTGACGTAACAACTGACCGTCGGGGTGACGTAACAACTGACCGTCGGGGTGGAAACCCGGGGGAACAACTGACCGTCGGGGTGACTAAACAACTGACCGTCGGGGTGACGTGAACAACTGACCGTCGGGGTGACGTGAACAACTGACCGTCGGGGTGACGTAAACAACTGACCGTCGGGGTGACGTGAACAACTGACCGTCGGGGTGACGTAACAACTGACCGTCGGGGTGACGTAAACAACTGACCGTCGGGGTGACGTAAACAACTGACCGTCGGGGTGACGTGAACAACTGACCGTCGGGGTGACGTGAACAACGACCGTCGGGGTGAGTGAACAACCGACCGTCGGGGTGACGTGAACAACTGACCGTCGGGGTGAGTGAACAACGACCGTCGGGGTGACGTAACAACTGACCGTCGGGGTGACGTGAACAACTGACCGTCGGGGTGACGTGAACAACTGACCGTCGGGGTGACGTAAAACTGACCGTAGTGAAAACTGACCGTCGGGGTGAGTGAACAACTGACCGTCGGGGTGAGTGAACAACGACCGTCGGGGTGACGTGAACAACTGACCGTCGGGGTGACGTGAACAACTGACCGTCGGGGTGACGTGAACAACTGACCGTCGGGTGACGTGAACAACTGACCGTCGGGGTGACGTGAACAACTGACCTCGGGTGACGTAACAACTGACCGTCGGGGTGACGTGAACAACTGACCGTCGTGGTGACGTGAACAACTGACCGTCGGGGTGACGTAAACAACTGACCGTCGGGGTGACGTGAACAACTGACCGTCGGGGTGACGTAAACAACTGACCGTCGGGGTGACGTGAACAACTGACCGTCGGGGTGACGTAAACAACTGACCGTCGGGGTGACGTGAACAACTGACCGTCGGGGTGACGTAAACAACTGACCGTCGGGGTGACGTAAATAACTGACCGTCGGGGTGACGTGAATAACTGACCGTCGGGGTGACGTAAACAACTGACCGTCGGGGTGACGTAAACAACTGACCGTCGGGGTGACGTAAACAACTGACCGTCGGGTGACGTGAACAACTGACCGTCGGGGTGACGTAACAACTGACCGTCGGGGTGACGTAACAACTGACCGTCGGGGTGACGTGAACAACGACCGTCGGGTGAGTGAACAACTGACCGTCGGGGTGACGTAACAACTGACCGTCGGGGTGACGTAACAACTGACCGTCGGGGTGACGTGAACAACTGACCGTCGGGGTGACGTAAACAACTGACCGTCGGGGTGACGTAACAACTGACCGTCGGGGTGACGTAACAACTGACCGTCGGGGTGACGTGAACAACTGACCGTCGGGGTGACGTAACAACTGACCGTCGGGGTGACGTAACAACTGACCGTCGGGGTGACGTAACAACTGACCGTCGGGGTGACGTAACAACTGACCGTCGGGGTGACGTAACAACTGACCGTCGGGGTGACGTAACAACTGACCGTCGGGGTGACGTAACAACTGACCGTCGGGGTGACGTGAACAACTGACCGTCGGGGTGACGTAAACAACTGACCGTCGGGGTGACGTAAAACTGACCGTCGGGGTGAGTGAACAACTGACCGTCGGGGTGAGTAACAACTGACCGTCGGGGTGACGTAAACAACTGACCGTCGGGGTGAGTGAACAACTGACCGTCGGGGTGACGTGAACAACTGACCGTCGGGGTGACGTGAACAACTGACCGTCGGGGTGACGTGAACAACTGACCGTCGGGGTGATCGTGAACAACTGACCGTCGGGGTGAGTGAACAACTGACCGTCGGGGTGACGTAAACAACTGACCGTCGGGGTGACGTGAACAACTGACCGTCGGGGTGACGTAACAACTGACCGTCGGGGTGACGTAAACAACTGACCGTCGGGGTGACGTGAACAACTGACCGTCGGGTGA
This sequence comes from Ridgeia piscesae, assembly GCA_025642075.2. Taxonomy (NCBI): domain Eukaryota; kingdom Metazoa; phylum Annelida; class Polychaeta; order Sabellida; family Siboglinidae; genus Ridgeia; species Ridgeia piscesae. The sequence goes on from JAODUO010000300.1 coordinate 319,570, forward strand.
CGTAACAACTGACCGTCGGGGTGACGTAAACAACTGACCGTCGGGGTGACGTAAACAACTGACCGTCGGGGTGACGTAACAACTGACCGTCGGGGTGACGTAACAACTGACCGTCGGGGTGACGTAAACAACTGACCGTCGGGGTGACGTAACAACTGACCGTCGTGGTGACGTAACAACTGACCGTCGGGGTGACGTAAACAACTGACCGTCGGGTGACGTGAACAACTGACCGTCGGGGTGACGTAAACAACTGACCGTCGGGGTGACGTAAACAACTGACCGTCGGGGTGACGTAAACAACTGACCGTCGGGGTGACGTAACAACTGACCGTCGGGGTGACGTAAACAACTGACCGTCGGGGTGACGTAAACAACTGACCGTCGGGGTGACGTAAACAACTGACCGTCGGGGTGACGTAAAACTGACCGTCGGGGTGACGTGAACAACTGACCGTCGGGGTGACGTAAACAACTGACCGTCGGGGTGACGTAAACAACTGACCGTCGGGGTGACGTAAACAACTGACCGTCGGGGTGACGTAAACAACTGACCGTCGGGGTGACGTAACAACTGACCGTCGGGGTGACGAACAACCGTCGGTGACTACAACTGACCGTCGGGTGACTACAACTGACCGTCGGGTGACGTAAACAACTGACCGTCGGTGACGTAACAACTGACGTGGTGACGTAACAACTGACCGTCGGGTGACGTAACAACTGACCGTCGGTGACGTAAAACTGACCGTCGGGGTGACGTAAAACTGACCGTCGGGTGACTAAAACTGACCGTCGGGGTGACGTACAACTGACCGTCGGGTGACGTACAACTGACCGTCGGTGACGTAACAACGACCGTGGTGACGTAACAACGACCGTCGGGTGACGTACAACCCGTCGGTGACGTACAACTGACCGTCGGTGACGTACAACTGACCGTCGGTGACGTACAACGACCGTCGGGGTGACGTACAACTGACCGTCGGTGACAACTGACCGTCGGTGACGTACAACTGACCGTCGGTGACGTAACAACTGACCGTCGGTGACGTACACTGACCGTCGGTGACGTACACTGACCGTCGGTGACTAAACTGACCGTCGGTGAACAACTGACCGTCGGTGACGTAAACTGACCGTCGGTGACGAAAACTGACCGTCGGTGACTAAACTGACCGTCGTCGTAAAACGACCGTCGGGGTGACGTAACAACTGACCGTCGGTGACGTAACAACTGACCGTCGGGTGACGACAACGACCGCGGTACGTAACACGACCGTCGGGGTGACGTAAAAACTGACCGTCGGTGACGTAAGACCGTCGGGTGAGAAAACTGACCGACGTAACAACGACCGTCGGTGATACAACGACCGTCGGGGTGACGTGAACAACTGACCGTCGGGGTGACGTAAACAACTGACCGTCGGGGTGACGTAAACAACTGACCGTCGGGGTGACGTAAACAACTGACCGTCGGGGTGACGTGAACAACTGACCGTCGGGGTGACGTGAACAACTGACCGTCGGGGTGACGTAAACAACTGACCGTCGGGGTGACGTGAACAACTGACCGTCGGGGTGACGTAAACAACTGACCGTCGGGGTGACGTAAACAACTGACCGTCGGGGTGACGTAACAACTGACCGTCGGGGTGACGTAAACAACTGACCGTCGGGGTGACGTAACAACTGACCGTCGGGGTGACGTAAACAACTGACCGTCGGGGTGACGTGAACAACTGACCGTCGGGGTGACGTAAACAACTGACCGTCGGGGTGACGTGAACAACTGACCGTCGGGGTGACGTAAACAACTGACCGTCGGGGTGACGTGAACAACTGACCGTCGGGGTGACGTAAACAACTGACCGTCGGGGTGACGTGAACAACTGACCGTCGGGGTGACGTAAACAACTGACCGTCGGGGTGACGTAAACAACTGACCGTCGGGGTGACGTGAACAACTGACCGTCGGGGTGACGTGAACAACTGACCGTCGGGGTGACGTGAACAACTGACCGTCGGGGTGACGTGAACAACTGACCGTCGGGGTGACGTGAACAACTGACCGTCGGGGTGACGTAAACAACTGACCGTCGGGGTGACGTGAACAACTGACCGTCGGGGTGACGTGAACAACTGACCGTCGGGGTGACGTGAACAACTGACCGTCGGGGTGACGTGAACAACTGACCGTCGGGGTGACGTGAACAACTGACCGTCGGGGTGACGTGAACAACTGACCGTCGGGGTGACGTGAACAACTGACCGTCGGGGTGACGTGAACAACTGACCGTCGGGGTGACGTGAACAACTGACCGTCGGGGTGACGTGAACAACTGACCGTCGGGGTGACGTGAACAACTGACCGTCGGGGTGACGTAAACAACTGACCGTCGGGGTGACGTAAACAACTGACCGTCGTGGTGACGTGAACAACTGACCGTCGGGGTGACGTGAACAACTGACCGTCGGGGTGACGTAAACAACTGACCGTCGTGGTGACGTAAACAACTGACCGTCGGGGTGACGTAAACAACTGACCGTCGGGGTGACGTAAACAACTGACCGTCGGGGTGACGTAAACAACTGACCGTCGGGTGACGTGAACAACTGACCGTCGGGGTGACGTGAACAACTGACCGTCGTGGTGACGTGAACAACTGACCGTCGTGGTGACGTAACAACTGACCGTCGGGGTGACGTAAACAACTGACCGTCGGGGTGACGTAAACAACTGACCGTCGGGGTGACGTAAACAACTGACCGTCGGGGTGACGTGAACAACTGACCGTCGGGGTGACGTGAACAACTGACCGTCGGGGTGACGTGAACAACTGACCGTCGGGGTGACGTGAACAACTGACCGTCGGGGTGACGTGAACAACTGACCGTCGGGGTGACGTGAACAACTGACCGTCGGGGTGACGTGAACAACTGACCGTCGGGGTGACGTGAACAACTGACCGTCGGGGTGACGTAAACAACTGACCGTCAGGGGTGACGTGAACAACTGACCGTCGGGGTGACGTAAACAACTGACCGTCGGGGTGACGTAAACAACTGACCGTCGGGGTGACGTGAACAACTGACCGTCGGGGTGACGTAAACAACTGACCGTCGGGGTGACGTAAACAACTGACCGTCGGGGTGACGTAAACAACTGACCGTCGGGGTGACGTAAACAACTGACCGTCGGGGTGACGTGAACAACTGACCGTCGGGGTGACGTGAACAACTGACCGTCGGGGTGACGTAAACAACCGACCGTCGGGGTGACGTAAACAACTGACCGTCAGGGTGACGTGAACAACTGACCGTCGTGGTGACGTGAACACACGAACGCTGAAGTAACGTGAACACCCAAATAACTTCGGGTGACATGGACACTCCACCTATATCCTATATAGTGACCTGAAGTGAACACCCGACCTTTTAGACTATGAATTCCCGATCCTTCGGTTGGAGTACAGACGGAGCAAGGTGAACACCAGACCTTCGAGGTAAACTGAACACCGAACACCGAGAGAGCAACGAATACCCGGCCGTCAAGGGAAGTGAATTCCATCCCCCATACTTACGTGAACACCGGACCCCAAGAGTAATGCGATCACCTAACTATCACGGAATCGTGGATACAATGCGAAATACATGTGACGTAAATAACTGAGCAACTTCCTTATCTCTGTGTCATCTATATGTTGTCAGTGTTCTAAACCTCCCGTCTGACGCATTACGCACAACATCGAATGGCCAGTAACTGGCTACAAATCTGCGAACGTGACGCGGACCTTGAATTATTCCAGATTCACTCATCTCCATTAGAGCCACTACTTAACCAGCTCGTCAACAATAGAGAGTAACAAACGCTACGTACCTATTAAACACGTCGTTTGTTTTTTACAAGGGAAGCTCGCATACGAATGCACCTTTTTGTCTCTGGTTCACCCTGTGTACGTGTCTGTGAATGTCGCATGAAAATCACCTGAGTAGTGTGCGACAATGTTTTAGCGACTTACCGGAGCCAGATCAACGACATATTTGCATTGTGAAGATCGCATTACAAGACACTGTGTATAGTACCACGGCGGCGAACTAGTACGTTTTACGTTCTACAGCATACACACAAATTGCGCGAGTATTTACTTGCACTTATTATATAATACATATGATAATGTAATACAAGCATGGAGGCCATATCGCAAGAAGGATATTGATATGCTAGAAAGAGTACAAAGTAGAGCAACCAAAATGATACCAAAACTCAGGAATATTAGTTATGAAATGCGTCTAAAAGAATGTGGCTTAACAACACTAGAAACCAGAAGATTGAGAGGAGATCAGATTGAGGTGTTTAAAATATTGAATGGATATGAAAATATTGACAGAAATATTTTTTCCACAGTCAAGGAAGAGAGAAGGACTAGAGGACATGGAGTTACATTAGCAAAGAAGCAGTGTAGACTTGATATTAGAAAATTTTCATTTTCACAAAGAACAGTAAACGAATGGAACAGATTATCAGCTGATTGTGTAGGTGCTAGCAGTGTTAATATATTTAAAAATAAAATCGACATATACCTAAGAAGGGCGGGGTATACTTAGATAGATAGGTTGGACTCTCGATAAGCCAAATGGCTTCCTAGTCCACCTGCCATCTAGAGTTGAATCTCTAGGTGGCAATCTTGTAAAATCTTGTAAAAAATATATGCTCGCAAAAATTACAACTCCATTGCGATGAAAAAATAACAGCGTAGAATCAATGCACCACTGCGTGAGGGGTCTAAGCCGACTAAATACACTAGTCACCAACAGATCGTGTGACACACAAAGTCAGCTTATGGATGAACGGAGCGTCTTATAACAGACACCAGAGTAATATGATTAAACAGCACACGTTAGTTAGACATAATATTGTTTAAATTGTGTTACCAATGTTTACCTTGTTCTGTTGTAAATATGACTCTCCACGCAACGTGGTTCGTTTTCGTACGAATGCGTAGATTTGATCTCGGTGATCAACTCAGCTTCGAGGTGCGAACGAAGTTGAAGTTAACATCGATTAATCGATTAAATCTGCGGACCGACACAAAACCTTATTCTGCTCTGCCATTGTTGGATTAATTTATCTAACATTCACGTAGAAGAACAAACTGGTAATAGCATTATTATTTATTAACCGTGAAGTGATAGACTCCATTAAACGGCACTTGATTTCAGTTGGTTGAATTGCATTCAGCGATGGTACTCCGCCCAACAAGTCATCGATATTGCAAGTGGAAATATGTTATAGTATCAGCGTATTTGGTGATAATGGTGGTGGTGGTGGGGGTGGTGGTGGTGGTGGTGGTGGTGGTGGTGGTGGTGGTGGTGGTGGTGGTGGTGTGTGTGGTGGTGGTGGTGGTGGTGGTGGTGGTGGTGGTTGGTGGTGGTGGTGGTGGTGTGGTGGTTGTGGTGGTTGGTGGTGGTGGTGGTGGTGGTGGTGGTGGTGGGTGGTGGTGGTGGTGGTGGTGGCGTTTGGTAAATGGTTGGGTATGTAAAAGTTGTGGATTATGTCTAGATATATGATAATCAAATACAGTGAACATCGTGTAGACACTGTTGACAGTGTCGCGGTTAAGTTTAGCATCTCGTTTTCTTCATTTAGCGGAAAATGCACTTTTACACACACAACAACTATACACACCATACGTCCGTTCTCATACTCGTAATCTCTCCCTCATTCTCATTCCCCAAAAAACTCATGGTTTTCCTCCTCTTCTCTTCTTCCCCTCCCCCTCCCTTCCCCTCCCCTCCCCATCCCATTCTCCCTCCCCTCCCCCACTCCCTATTTATCATCAGCAAAAGACACACAGTTACCCGACAACATAGCGTTGCTTTTGGTTTTAACATTTTGTTAGTACCGTAGGCTTTGGTGCTACATTAAAGTTGCAAAACATATACAAATGCGATAAATTCCAATAGTACCATTCACGACACGGTACGTTAATGCTGAGCTATTCCTTGCTAAACTATTTGTGATTAAACAAGCAGTCCACGCGTTGTATTCCACGTTTTGTCATTTGATATACTAACTAATTAATATACTAACAAACTAACCATTTGTTTCATACTGGACCAATTAACGGTTCTATCAAGATTACGCACTAGTGTAGACTAGATTCCAGTTGCTGAGTAAAATTGAGTTCGTAGTAAACTATTTTTGGTAAACACATTTTGTTTATCTCGTTGCCATAAATAGTCAATCATCATGACGCTGATATCAGAAAGAACAATGCGTTGTATCTTCTCATTTACCCATATAAACACCGTGGTCACGTCGACGTCATGAATGTCTGTCTTTGAAATAAATGTCCAACACAAAACCCTTAGTCATAAGTCCTCGATCTACGCAGGTACATCTCGTTGATTCCCTTCTTGTCAACGCAACAATGAAACACCAACTAACAATGTATGCGATGTGTTGTCTCGTCTTTGTCGAGCGGCCGACCATATTGCTGTTTCCGTTTTGTCAGCAATAACTATAATAACAAGATTAAAGGGAATGTTTTGCCGTGAGATTATTGTCTGCGTGTGGCTTGTCAATGGGGATTAGTTGGGACAAGGAGCGGCTGTGTCACCTTCGATGTTATCGTCGGCTCGACACCGCGTCAGGTCAACGAACGGCCAGGTTCAGACGGAGACACACGTCTGGACACGGCATGGGGCAGTGACCACGTGGGCACTCACGCGTATAGGCGTGCTAGTGGGAGTGTGGGGGAGGATAGGAATGTGGAGGTGTGTGTGAAAGAGAGAGAGAGAGAGGAGAGAGAGAGAGAGAGAGAGAGAGAGAGAGAGAGAGAGAGAGAGAGAGAGAGAGAGAGAGAGAGAGAGAGACTGGAAGACACTGAGACACAGAGCCACAGAGACACAGACACAGAGACACAGAGACACTGAGACACAGAGACACTGAGACACTGAGACACGACACAGAGATAAAGAGACACAGAGACACAGAGACACAGAGACACAGAGACCCAGAGACACAGAGACACAGAGACACAGAGACACAGAGACACAGAGACACAGAGACACAGAGACACAGAGACACAGAGACACAGAGACACGGAGACACAGAGACACAGAGACACAGAGACACAGAGACACAGAGACACAGAGACACAGAGACACAGAGACACAGAGACACAGAGACACAGAGACACAGACACACAGACACACAGACACACAGACACACAGACACACAGAGACACACACACACAGACACACAGACACACAGACACACAGACACACAGACACACAGACACACAGACACACGACACACAGACACACAGACACAGACACAGAGACACAGAGACACACAGACACACAGACACAGAGACACACAGACACACAGACACACAGACACACAGACACACAGACACACAGACACACAGACACACAGAACAGACACAGAACCAGACACGGAGACAGGGCATGATTGGAAGGGGTAACTTTGGGGGAGGGGCGGATGATTGGAAGGGGTAGGGAGGCTATTTTGGGGAGGGGCGGGTGATTGGAATGGGTAGCTTTGGGGGAGGGGCGGGTGATTGGAATGGGTAGCTATTGGGGAGGGGCAGGTGATTGGAAGGGGTAGCTTTGGGGGAGGGGCGGATGGTTGGAAGGAGGCACGTCATTGGAAGATTGCGGACAGTCGGAGGTGGAAACAATTCAGATGGCTTAGCCATTTGGGAAAGGGAGCATATTGGGGTTATGGGAGCCAATTGGGGGTTTGGAGGCAATTATAGGATGGAAGCAGGTTGGTTGGGTGTAGACTGTTTAGAGGCGGGACGTTTGGGAAGGGAAAGACATTGACTGGAGAAAAATAGGGTAACAACGCGGACTTATCAGTTCGACTTTTATTCGTAATAAAACCGTTCGATTAATAAGAA
>JAODUO010000300.1:330000-370000 GCA_025642075.2 Ridgeia piscesae
AACACGACGGCAAGTTCAAGTGGAACCAGTTAGCTTCAGCTCAGAGGCGTGCGTGCGTCTTTCACGGTCCTTCTGAGACTTACCACGTTCCCTACATACCACGTGACTTGTGTATGACGTAACTCACCTTGAGGTCGGGGAAGTGGATGTGATGTTTGCCGAGGTTGATGAAGACGGGCGCCACTTTGGTCGTCAGACTGTCGATGTTCTGCCAAGACAAACACAACGTCAGTCGACATAAGTCCATACTGTTACTATCCCTGTCACTGGTACATACGCATGCACGCACGCACGCGCGCCCGCGCCACGCACACACACACCCCGTACGCACGCACACACACACACACATACACACACACACACGCGCGCGCACACACACACACACACACACACACACACACACACACACACACACACACACACACACACACACACCTGCATACATACGTACGTGTTTATTTATACCAACGTGGATATTTGGATGCGTGTAAAAGTACATGCGAAGATAAATACAATATGCGTTCATATGTGCAACCACGTAAACAGACACATGTGCACACGTAGTTACACGCGTAGCACACACGCTTACACGCACGCACGTAAACACGCACATGCGCACACCACACACACACACACACACACACACACACACACACACACACACACACACACACACACACACAAACAGATACACGGGTACCTGCGTGTATACATGCGTACATGCGCATACACGCGTAAATACGCGGATACACGTACGCTCACGCGCATATTCGTACAGACGTTTGTAGACGCACAAACACGTGCACGCACGCATGCACACACGCACTGACTGAACTACCCAACGCACGGACAACCGCCCGCACAAATAAACACCTGACGCCATTAATATGATGAAACATGCATTAAAGGATTACTTAATTAATCATGTGTACACTAAAAGTGCCAGAGTTAATCAATCGAAACAATTATCGAATTTGTGACGCAATGCAGGTTTGTCCACACTTTTATGGAATAATTCTATTTGTCACAAAGCAACACCGCGAGGCGACTAGGTGCACAAGAAAATGTCAGTTGCACAAGGTACCACGGTATTCTGCGCGACACGACGCCACTGGGCAGGGTTAATTCCAAGATCATGGGAGTTGTCAATAGTTGGTTTCCTGAGACGTAATTCACAAATATCTTTTATTACTAATATCCATTCCACTACCATGCCTCCTCGCTAATCCGGTCTTCATTTTATTATCATGTGTCTTCGTTATTTTCAAGTAACCTTTTTATTACTATAAAGTGTCCACTCAGGCTCCACTGCGAACATTAAATGTCCTCTGTATTGTTACTACCCTGTAGCCTTTCTTATTTATCTACTCCGTGTCAATTGGTTTTAATAAAGAAAACAGAAGGACAAGAAGACGCTGAATAATAATAAGAAGATAGTAATAAGACAGTGGCAGTGGCAGTGGCAGTGGCAGTGGCAGTGGCAGTGGCAGTGGCAGTGGCAGTGGCAGTGGCAGTAGCAGTAGCAGTAGCAGTAGCAGTAGCAGTTGCAGTAGCAGTAGCAGTAAAGGTCGCACATGAAGAAAACTAAGAATTCAAGAAGAAGAAGAAAATGTAAGGAAGAAGAAGACAACTATGACACGATGATCAATCATTGATTCCTCCCGCCCACATGAACCGGAAGTGTTCGGAGTGCCATGCGCGCGACCACGGGAAGTGTACTCAGTGACATGCGCACTCACCGTAATGGCGTCGTCGAGCGCCTGCATGAATGCGAGGGCGTGGTACTTGAGCCTCGGGTTATTGGCGACGTCTTCTGGGTCGGCCCCGGGAGTCGTGTAGTTGAACACGTCACGCACCGTCGGACTCAACTCGAAGATGCGCAGGAAGATCTTCGTGCCGCTCTCGGCCATGTGTACACTCATCAGCTGCCACGTCTGGATGAGGATGTCCTGGAGGCAGAAACGACACGCTACAGTAGTCGATGTGCGACTTACGTCAGAGCTGTGCCACGTGGCAACCGGAAGTGAGATAACAATCAATCATTATTGAAACATCAGCTTCCTCGTCACTGGCGATTCGGCTCACAAAAACACACACACACGCACGCACGCCCGCACGCGCCGCACGCACGCACGCTCACACACACACACCACACACCACACACACACACACACACACACACACCACACACCACCACACACACACCACACACACACCACACACACACACACACACACACACACACACACACACACACACACACACACACACACACACACACACACACACACACACACACACACACACACACACACACACACACACACACACACACACACACACACACACACACACACACACACACACACACACACACACACACACACACACACACACACACACACACACACACACACACACACACACACACACACACACACACACACACACACACACACACACACACACACACACACACACACACACACACACACACACACACACACACACACACACACACACACACACACACACACACACACACGACAATTCAATACAATTTAAACCGATTTATGACGATTTAAGTTAACTATCTTTTACAACATATTACAAATGTGTGACCCGTTTTTACAACAGTGACTTTACAAAACATGATAAGTATTTTTATGATTGTACACACCAAAACACTGTCGTCGTTCAGTGCAAAAACCCTATATAACAAGCCACAGAAGGAAGTCATTGAGCCAAAGAAACCCCAACATTTGTTTAATCAGCGTTTGTAGCACGAGGTTGTGTGGTATTTGTCGAAAGTCTATAATGTATAATGAATGACCGGTGGTTGACGGTGATGTCAGTTTGACATTTCTACACTATGTGCCTTCGATAAAAGCAGGATGTTGACATTTATGTCAAGTCGACCTTGTATGAATGGTACGCGCTCGTACGGTCCCCAGTACAATGTTGACAAACTCCGCTCTCAGACGTTCGGCTGACGTAGCCGTGACGTGCGCGTACACGTTAGACGTAACAACCACGTGGCGGCTTCTGTGTTATGACGTCGTGTAGTAACACGCAAGAGGGACATGTTTGGCGTGCTCGGGTCATGTGTGAAAAGTACGGCGCTTAATGGTTTAAACAAAACAAACAACAGTCAGGTTTGTGATATCAATTACAGTCTGACTAAACACATTCATTGACCTGTATAAACGGCGCCGCTGTGCTTCTCGCCTTGTTTGTAGTTCGGTTAATTTGTTTAATTAAGACATTTGCTGTCAGACTCGATTGTAAGGACAAGCAGAACTCATTGTCAAATGCAATAAAACAATTATGTTCACTGGCGCCTTAAAAGCGATGTCCATAATTAAATACTGTATTGGTATCGCGTGCGGGTACTTTTACAGCATTCACAGAGATTAGTATATTGTCCACGAATACCGTAAAGTGTATACACGCTATACTGATAGAATGTTTCATTATGGGGATCGCTTTTAAGGCGCCGTTTAATACATTTGCAATGATAGGAGACGGTAACTGGTTTGTTTACTGTATAATGTAGATAATCATAATTTGATTGTGTGACTGTTCTTAGAATATGAACGCAATGCCATGATATAATGATATATAAAATAATTAATTCGTCACGCGATTGGTAGTGATTCATTGCGGTCGGTTGTTACGTGTAGCTTTAGAAATATGCGGGTGTATATGCGTGTGTGCCTGTTTATGCGAGTGTGGGTGTTCATATGAATGTGCGTATGGATAATTGGGTATGTGTACACGCGCCTGCGTGCATGCAAGAACGAAGACAGAGAGAAAGTTAGAGAGGGAGAAACAGAGAGAAAGAACAAAAAGACACTGAGAGAGAGAGAGAGAGAGAGAGAGAGAGAGAGAGAGAGAGAGAGAGAGAGAGAGAGAGAGAGAGAGAGAGAGAGAGAGAGAGAGAGAGAGAGAGAGAGAGAGAGAGAGAGAGAGAGAGAGAGAGAGAGAGAGAGAGAGAGAGAGAGAGAGAGAGAGAGAGAGAGAGAGAGAGAGAGAGAGAGAGAGAGAGAGAGAGAGAGAGAGAGAGAGAGAGAGAGAGAGAGAGAGAGAGAGAGAGAGAGAGAGAGAGAGAGAGAGAGAGAGAGAGAGAGAGAGAGAGAGAGAGAGAGAGAGAGAGAGAGAGAGAGAGAGAGAGAGAGAGAGAGAGAAAAAGAGAGAGAGAGAGAGAGAGAGAGAGAGAGAGAGAGAGAGAGAGAGAGAGAGAGAGAGAGAGAGAGAGAGAGAGAGAGAGAGAGAGAGAGAGAGAGATGAAGAAAGAGGGGGGGGAAAAGAGAGAGAGAGAGAGGGGCGGACAGAGATAGAAACAGCGACAGAGACAGTTTGAGTTAATATGAGAGAGACACAAAGAGTGGGGGAAGAACGGAGTGAGGCACGGAGAGATAGAGGGACGAAAGATGGGACGGAAGGAGGGAAGAAGTGGTGGAGCGAGGGAGCGAGGGAGCGAGGGAGCGAGGGAGCGAGGGACGGAGGGAGGGTGGGAGTGAGTGAGTGAGTGAGTGAGCAAGGAAGCAAGGGAAGTAGGGAGCGAGGGACGAGGGATATGGTAGGAAAGAGACAATGTGTGTTTACGTGCATGCGCACGTGCGTACCGGGAGAAGGACAGCGTCCGTACATGTGCTTGTGTTCGTGCGCGCCCAAACTTGGACTAACGCATGGGTTACGTAGGTGAGTGTGTGGTGTTGGTGTAGGGGTATGTACGGCGTGTTTGTGTATACATGCGCGTGTGCGCCGATATATACATTTCCATTAAAGGGCGCCCTAATACAGAAGTGGTCAGTCAACTGTTACAAGTGATAGTTACAACACGTGCACACACTGACCGCTTGCTCACCACTTGTGGCACCGTGACACACATAAGTGTCATCAAATTAAAAAACGACTGTACGACTGTCCAAATGTATGCCTGTGACTACTGTAATAACAGTGCATCGCGGGGCCCTGTATTTCTGTTCGAGAACCTACTGAAATACCTGAGAGAACGCAATTTACCTTATGTTGTGACGAGATCCTGATTGTGTCTATGGCGTCCGGCCGTCTCATTTCAAAACCTCCCCGGTCAATCCATTCTGGAACGAACGATGCAACGTTCTGTCAGCTTGTAATTATACGCTATAGCGAAATAACTAATTATTACACCCGGTAATGTTATTGTTGTAAATTGTTTCTAATCAGTCGTAACTGTTTTTTCTCTCTCTTGCTATCTCTTGCTATCTCTTGCTATCTCTTGCTATCTCTCTCTTCTCCCTCTCTCTCTCTCTCTCTCTCTCTCTCTCTCTCTCTCTCTCTCTCTCTCTCTCTCTCTCTCTCTCTCTCTCTCCCTCTCTCTCTCTCTCTCTCTCTCTCTCTCTCCCTCTCTCTCTCTCCCTCTCTCTCCCTCTCTCTTTCTCTCTCTCTCTTCTCTCTCTCTCTCTCTCCCTCTCTCTCTCTCTCTCTCTCTCTCTCTCTCTCTCTCTCTCTCTCTCTCTTTTTACTTATCAAACATATAATCACTGGAATATATATATATATATATATATATATATATATATATATATATATATATATATATATATATATATATATATATTCCAGTGTACTATTATTTCGCTCTATATCGTCTCCGTCCTCAATGATTCATGTGTACCCTATTATTACCCAAAAGCTTCGCAGAGTTTTAAATACCGTTTCTATTCTCACGTGACGTCACCATTATCTGTTCTCTGTTCACAGAAGTGTCTCAAGTATCTACTCTGTTATCTGTTCTCTGTTCACAGAAGTGTCTCAAGTATCTACTCTATTATCAACACTTCTATTTACATGGTCTGGTTTCTTCTATAGTCCCTAATATCGTTTTCATTCCCAAGTCGTCAGTTTCTCATCAAGTGTCATTATTATTCCCCAAGTGTACTCGCTACTCCAACATCTACATTCTATTACCAAATCTCCTTAATACGCGGCTACTTAAGTATTTCTCTTTCTCGAGCCTTCTTTCTGTGTCCGTACAAAGGCTGTATTGTCGCTCGCCTATGTGCACACGTTTCTTTTCAGCTGACTTTCGTGGGATTCGTTGAATTTGCACGTGGTTTTGTGCACCGTTAGTTTTTCACGGTGTTTATATAAATTGCTTAAATGAGTCAGCAATTTAGTGCAAGTAATACACATACTCTAAGATGATTAAACGTTAATAGTGCCAACATGGTATTAATTCATTAGATAATAATCGTGTTTAGGTTGTTTAGAGAAGAACCGTGCACGTGACCGAAGAAGCGTTGCCCTGACATATCAATAACAATACATATTCATTTACTGTAATCTACGCAGGAGTTGCCACTAACACCGATACAAAATATGTAGTCAATGTAGATATAAAATTACAGTATACAACAGTTTCAAGCAACGTCCTAGAACTGTTGTTGTCAATCTCGCATCAAAAGTGTTACACATGTCGTCGCTAACATTGTCACAGTATGTATATCATCAACATCTATCATGTGTTACATTAACACAACAGTTCCCTTAACACTGTCACAACATCTATCATCAACATCTGTCATACGTGTTGACACAAGAACAACTGTTTTAAGATTGTGCCAACATCTGTCATCAACATCTATCACATACGTGCTGGCACAAAATTGCATTGAAACTGTCACAACTTCTGTCATTTGTGCTGACACAATACTTGCGTTGACACTGTCACGACATCTGCCATACGTGCTGACACAAAAATTGCGTTAACACTGTCACAACATATGTCATACGTGCTGACACAAACGTTGCGTTGACACTGTCACAACATCTGTAATATGTGCTGACACAATACTTGCGTTGACACTGTCACGACATCTGCCATACGTGCTGACACAAAAATTGCGTTAACACAGTCACAACATATGTCATACGTGCTGACACAAACGTTGCGTTGACACTGTCACAACATCTGTCATATGTGCTGACACAAACATTGCTCTACCACCTTCACAAAGTCACCACCAACACCACTGAGACAATTGTCAACTTATCATCGTCAACAAGTCACTGACAAACGTTGAACCGTCACACGACATCTCACGACGTGAACTCACGTTGTCCCTCGAACAACTTCGGCTCTGGCTTCGCTTCCTCGACGACAACCACCTCTTCCGGCTTCTTCTTCTTCTGTCCCACCTTCGTGATGTAGTTCTCCCTCGGCTGCCTCGGCTTGGGCGGGGCACGGACCTTGCTGGCCGACATGGTCTGTAACACGAGATAAAGCGTCTCAGCGGACCATCTCGACCTGATTGGACCATCTGATTTGAACGTATGAGTGGATCAGCTAAAAGGATAGTCTAATTGTCATTGGACCGTCTGCGTAGACCATTTGAATTGACTTGATCGTCTGAAGGGACCGTTTGAGTCGGCTGTTTGAGTAGACAAGTTTGAGCGGACCATCTGAAGGACTGTTTGGATGGACCATCGCATTGGACCTTATTGAGTGGACCGTCTGAGTGGATGGTGAGAATGGTCCGTCTGGATGACCGTCTGGTTGGAAGGTCTATGTGAGCACAATCTAACTCAGTGGACCGTATGAGCAGTCCGTCTGCGAGACCATCACAACGGACCATCACATGTTTGCAACTTTTTAAGTAAACAACTCGAGGCGCTTGAACACAGAACTGTCAGAGCCTGGTAAGCATACTTACAGTCCGTGGTTGACTTATTATAGAGGAATTGACTTACATATCCCCGTTTCACTCGGACTCCATTTGGTAAGTCATTTGTCTTCCTCGCCGGTACTACATGTTAGACTGGGACCCTGATAAACGGGGGGCCCTTATAGACAGGAGACCCTTATAGACGGGGGACCCTATTTAGATAAATGCACGAGATATAAGGCACGAGATAACACTACAACTACAAGAAAGACTCATTCCTCTTTACGTTATCTAGACTAGTCATGTAGAAGACGCTCCTTACCTGAATTGGAACGATACTGCGAGACACTTGTCACACTTGTACGTACAAATTAATTTAAGCTAATGCCGTTAATCCTACGCTCGCTTCTACGACTGACCTGATAGCGAACACAACCAATAATGTTACGGTCGATGCGTCCGGGTCGAAATGCAAATAATTAAAGTGGCTGTCTTGTGTGCGCGGATAAAGCGCCTTGTCACCGTGTTGTTGCTGTTGATTGGCTTGGAGCGGCAACACAAGTTTACATCATACGTTTGACGTACGCTCCTCGCGTCTGATTGGCAAAAAGGCGGGATGTCGGCGCGCGCTGGCGAATGAAAAACGTCGGCGCGAGATTGCGCGAGACGCGTTTGAAGCAGACATCAAAGCGACGACGATGTCGTTGAATGCTGACGCCGTCTGCGTTGAGGCGTCGAGTCGCAGACAATACTCGGTTTTCGAACGTCGGTAGCACGCATATACTGACAGTTCCTTTACACGAACAGTCCCTTCGCATGAGCAAACCGGCGATAAGGAGATCAAAGACCGAAGAGACAAGTTGCCTGGTTTCGTTCAAACAAACCACGGTCATCGCTAATTGCTGTTGTCGAATTAATCGTCTGCTAAACGTGGGTGTACCCGAAGAGAACACGTCTTGACAGCGCGTATTGAGAGGATATAATTACAATGCTAATGAAAACGACCGACAATGTTGTCGTGCCAAGAATCTCTGAGTTCGGTGAACGTGATGCCGAAATATTTTATAATTGGACCCTTCGGTGTATCAAATTCTGTCAAGTCTGAGCCTATGTCGACCAGTGTGGCGGGAGACGGGGTATGCGTGAGCCTAGGCGCTGTGGTGGGGTGGATGGGCAGGACAGGAAGAGGGGAAGGAAGGGGAGAGGGTGGGCGGGTGGTCGGGATACGTATATGAGTTAAGATGTTACGTGTGTGAATTTATAGAAAACTCGTGTGAGTCAAATATAAAATACAGTTATTTCTAAAATGTACAGTAGAACGATATTACACAGATTTATTTGGGAAAGCATTTGTGCCTGTTCTTTTGGATTATGCAATTTGTAAACACATCGATAACAAATTCGATGTATTATTTGATATTGTAGGATTACTATTTAGTGTATCCAAAATATAGTTGACATTCTGATGTGCTTAAGTTAGTAATATTACACTACTTGTGCCGTAAACTATTAAGATGGCGTCTGCACGGTCTTGTACAACTCGTACTAGAACGTCTATATAGTTATTTATGCATTTATTGATCATATTTAAATATTATAAGTTGGCGCATTAGAGTTGGCTTTATTAGTTGGCTTTATAGATGCCTGATTTATTTATTATTTATTATGCTAGCACTGACAATGTGGCGTCCTTGGAAGGTATAAGCTACTGATCGTGTTTACGACGACACGTGAAGGTGACCGATCTGTCAGATTACAGTCTAATAGACACCAGATGATCCACCGTTTATTGGATTTTGCTCCAACTCTGTAATTGACGCACAAAGAAACACATACTTATAAACAGTTACACTCGCTCGCTTAACCACAAATAGCGGTCTACCTATTATTGCGGTTACAAGGCGGTGTTTTGATGCGCTCACATACGGTACCTTTCCGCACTTGTGTATGTGTGTGTCTCAGGTGTCGTCGTTTCTCTGTTAAGTCGCGCGATTATATCGGAATTTCGTGATAGAACACACGTACACGTGTGTGTTAATAGCTGACAGTGCTATTGAGTGGTTGTTTTCTAATGATGTTATAATTTTTCGTAGTAATATTGCTAGTAGTGGTGGTGGTGGTGGTGGTGGTGGTGGTGGTTGGTGGTGGTGGTGGTGGTGGTGGTGGTGGTGGTGGTGGTGGTAGTAGTAGTAGTAGTAGTAGTTGTTGTAGTAGTAGTAGTAGTAGTAGTAGTAGTAATAGTAGTAGTTGTAGTAGTAGTAGTAGTAGTAGTAGTAGTAGTAGTAGTAGTAGTAGTAGTAGTAGTAGTAGTAGTAGTAGTAGTAGTAGTAGTAGTAGTGTAGTAGTAGTAGTAGTAGTAGTAGTAGTAGTTGTTGTAGTAGTTGTAGTATTAGTAGGCCTAGTAATAGTAGTAGTAGTAGTAGTAGTAGTAGTAGTAATAGTAGTAGTAATAGTAGTAGTAGTAGTAGTAGTAGTAGTAGTAGTAGTAGTAGTAGTAGTAGTAGTAGTAGTAGTAGTAGTAGTAGTAGTAGTAGTAGTAGTAGTTGCAATTGCACAGTCAGTGTTTTCCATCTGTATTTATCTCCCACATCACATGTCAAGGAAATAAGGATGCCCAAGTCTTTATACTGTCTTCCCGGGACTTTCTCTGGTTCCTTATTAAGTCTCCAACTCGAGTCTCCGTCTGTGTCTATTACCTCTGTCGTTCCCTGGAGGATTGTCAGAGAGTTGTGTCCGCAAAATGACAGCAATTATGTATAAGGTGTTTATCAAATAATGAACAAATCTACCTAGTATAGGTTGGGAGGAATCTTTTAGTTGCGTCTGACCATGACGGCCGACATCGAGAAATCTGGCAACGTGCCAGAATCGGAGATGCTTGTGAGGTCTGAGCCCCCAATATTTAAGCTGGTTCGATTACCTCCCAGATACGATCAAGGGTGCATTTTGGGGTTGCAACCGGAGGTTATGTGAAAATGTGAAGGTGGATTTGGGAAATCCCGAAGGCTCTTTGAGAGCGTGATGGTTGGTTTTGGGAGACTCGAGTGGGTGAAATGGGAGGTTTTTAGAGCATGACTGGGTGATTTTGGGGGGAGCTTCGAGGGTGGGTTTGGAGACTTAATAAGGAACCAGTTTGAGAATTGTCGCCAGACTCGGGGGCGGTGCAGGTGAAGGTGTCTGGTGGACCTCAGTCACGGTGAACGTCATCGTGGAAACGATTCAACAGCACCCGCTGTCCACGTTGTCTGAAGTCAAGATCTGACAGCGGAGGAGTGCTAAAGCTCGACCTCACCTTGACCTCACATTGACTCACTGAGTATTTGTACCGGCGCCATTAAATTATCATTAACGAACTTGGCTTTTTGCGTTCCTTTGCTATCCACAACGATAGAAGTGAATGCTACTTTTTATAGTAAACTACGCGTAATGAAGTATTGACAAACACGCGATGCATTCTGGTATGTACACGTGTCCAAACCAACAGGCGTGTGAAATGTGGTGCTAAGTCAACAGGCTGTCTGTCACAAACAAATCTTTAACAATGCATCTGATTGAGCAATTGGTCGATGGTTTGAACGATAAATCTAATCAAGCTTAACAGTGCCATCTAGAATGAATGCTGGTGTTTTAATTACTGTCAGTGACATATGATATATGAGTTTTCAAACCAGCAGATGTTTTAAATTCAAAGATATACGAGTTATTACATTTCGAAAAATAAACAAGTATTACTGCTAAAAACGCCAGCATGTCAAAAGGCGGCAAATCCTTAGCAAAGCATCTGATTGGATGTGATTGATTGGTTCTGTAAATGAGACTAAGTTAAACCAGTTATGTAGCGCGATACAGGCGAATGGTAGCTTTTTTTATGTAAACTATGTGTAACAGACATGTGGTGTTGAATTCTGACATGCATGTGTTACAGCTTGTAGTCGTGTGAAATGTGGTGTTGATTAACGAGATTAACTGGTTGCATTTTAGAGGGGAAAAACGAAGCAAAACAGGTCTGTCGAACTTTAGTCGATAGCACTTAATCATTCGTAACAAATCTGATTAACCCATTAACTGACTGATTGATGCGGGAGATAGGAGCAGGTTCAGTACTGTCACTTAGAGCGCTACAAGTGACTGCTAGTTTTTAAATTACTGATAAAAACGTGTTGAAAACTGATATATGTACAGGCACGTGTCCAAGCAAGTACTCGTGTGAAATATTACCTATAGCGTTAATTAACTATAGACATTCGAGTTGTTGCGTTAAAAAAGTCAAAGAGAAATATGTTTGTTTGCAGCAGATAACATGCGGAATCAACAACAATTGATTGATGCTTCAAATCTGATAAAGTTCAATACCCATATGTAATACACGTATCAGCAGGATTGTACTGTAGTTTGCCTCACTTTGGAGTACATTGTATAACTAGGTACGGTCTTGTGGTTGTGATAAGTTGTCGCACAATGGTGGGTGTAGATAAATATTAAATACATAACTGTAAAAACATTACCGTCCGTATATATATATATATATATATATATATATATATATATATATATATATATATATATTTTATATATGATTATTTGTTATTGTGTGTTTGTGTGTTCGTGTGTTCGTGTGTTCGTGTGTTCGTGTGTTCGTGTGTTCGTGTGTTCGTGTGTTCGTGTGTTCGTGTGTTCGTGTGTTCGTGTTTCGTGGTTCGTGTGTTCGTGTGTTCGTGTGTTCGTGTGTTCGTGTGTTCGTGTGTTCGTGTGTTCGTGTGTTCGTGTGTTCGTGTGTTCGTGTGTTCGTGTGTTCGTGTGTTCGTGTGTTCGTGTGTTCGTGTGTTCGTGTGTTCGTGTGTTCGTGTGTTCGTGTGTTCGTGTGTTCGTGTGTTCGTGTGTTCGTGTGTTCGTGTGTTCGTGTGTTCGTGTGTTCGTGTGTTCGTGTGTTCGTGTGTTCGTGTGTTCGTGTGTTCGTGTGTTCGTGTGTTCGTGTGTTCGTGTGTGCGTGTGTGCGTGTGTGCGCGTGCGTCAGTAGTAGTATGTAGACGGTATGTCAATGTTTTCTCCCAGGCTGTTCGCAACTCAGAAACAAAAGTCTCAGCGAATAATATGCAACTTATTGGAAGACGAACAATGCCTTCATTTTTCCGAAACCGGCCGTTGGTGAAGCGTTCTCATACGTTTTAGGGTTTGCAACGTGCGTATGTTAAACATCAACCGCCGATCGATTGGGTAGATTTGATGTAACCCGCGTTGAGTGAGAATGAATATGAATTTTTCATACCCAGTCTTTGGGTCATTCCGTACGTCACATTGACGTAATCAATTACTCTCGTATATTTCTCGATTGTTCCGAGGTCAGAGGGCAGCAGTTACGTGGACACGCCGCCTACGTAATTAGCGATAACGCGAGAGAAAAAAGATTTACGTCATAGCAAATGGCCTACACCTGGTAACCAATTCGGTAGCCAGCGTTTGCGTCTGTATGGCGCCATCTTGGCCAGTGATACAGATTGCTATTGCCTTCCAGTGTAACGGTAGAAAGAGTGTTCATGTTTCTCCGGCAAAATGTATGTTCTAATTCGATTATACTTCAAATGTTCCACATCTGAAAATTATAATGTTTTTAGGTTATTTTATATCGAATATTACATTTTAGTTTGAGAAATATTATCACAAATAATCATCTTAACGCATCCATGTATTACGTGTAAATGGCATAGACCCATCAAAGTTAAATTTCAAAAATTTCACCTGCCGAAAAGGCCAAATAAGCACTGCCAATTGCCAATGTGGAAATACACAATGTCAAGGAAACGTTCTTTCTCTGTAGCTGCGCCAACAATCTAGAATCAACTACCTACTACAATTAAATCTTCTGAAACAATGGTCACCTTTCGTAATACAAACTCAAGACAAAATTGTTTGAAATTGCTTGTCCACCATAATTTTTGGCCGCTTCAGTGCTCCAATGAACACTTTTACCTGTCCCTGTTTATGATTACGCCAAATGATTTTGTTTGTTGCGCCTCTGAGCTTGAATTGTCAAGTATATAGGCGCAATAAAAGTGTCACAATTATCACTGTTACATTTCAGCTTATCGCAGTTAATATAAACGTACTTGTTAAACTATTAACTTGGCGTCTGTGAACGACGAAGCAATGCCGCAAGATATGATACTTCGTGATGTTCCCCTTACCTGATTGTTCGTCAATGACACCCTGTAATTGTCTCCTGTAATTGTCGCGTATCCTGCGACAGTGCTCAAGCAAATGTGGCAGGTAATTGCCGAGTATCTTCTCCACCTGACGTGTCGATCTCTACTGGTGATCGATTCTGGTGGCGAGCTAGTCGCCGGTCTATAAACACATGAATTAGCAACGAGCGAACAAAGCCTATGTCCTCTGCGAACTTGTTATCGCTCAATTTAATCCGTAATTGACAGACGATTTCCGTGGAAGTGTAGAAATGATTTATGATTCATGCTCGACGCGCTTCGCGTGCGTTGCACAATGCACTGGGCAGCGAGAGACCAGCACCGATTGAATCCCGACCGTGCCTGCTTGTCTGTCAGTCTATGACTTTACAGGTCGCAACATTTCATGTGACTTGCACATTTTGTAAAGCCAATTAACGGCAATAGGAGTAGCCGCCATTGGAGGTACACAATCGTGTGTTCAGGCGAAGGTCACTGACTTTGACACTGTTTAATCGGGCGGATCAAGCGCCGTGGATCAAGTAGGTTCTCTGTGTATGACGGCATAGCGCTAAATTCGCAGTAAAGTCACTTTTCAAGGTTGATCGGCGTTTCCACTTAAGTCGTCATGAACTTTGACGAGACAATTAAGAGACGCGCTAATATAGGACATGTTGGTTTGACATAAGAAATAAGAAACAAGAAACAAGACGCAGTTATATCTTTTTAATAACACAAAACAATCTGAATATCGCCCGAACCCTTCAATTCTACCTCATTATGTTGTAGGGACCGCATTGAAATTCACCAATCTAATACTGCTCTTGGAAACTGTTTCAGCATTGAGGCTATACTATGGCAATATAATATATATATATATATATATATATATATATATATATATATATATATATATATATATATACATATAATATATATCATATACATATACATATACATATATATATAATATATATATATATATATATATATATATAATATAATATAATATAATATAATATAATATAATATATATATAATATAAATATATAATATAATATAATATAATATATAATATATATATATACATACATACATACATACATGCATGCATGCATGCATGCATGCATGCATGCATGCATGCATACATACATGCATGTATGTATGTATGTATGTATGTATGTATGTATGTATTATATATATATTATATATTATATTATATTATATTATATATATATTATATATATTAATATTATATTATATATATATATATATATATATATATATATATGTATATGTATATTATATTATATTATATATATATATATATATATATATATATATATATATTATACATTACAATGGCATAGACCCATCAAAGTTAAATTTCAAAAATTCACCTGCCGAAAAGGCCAAATAAGCACTGCCAATTGCCAATGTGGAAATACACAATGTCAAGGAAACGTTCTTTCTCTGTAGCTGCGCCAACAATCTAGAATCAACTACCTACTACAATTAAATCTTCTGAAACAATGGTCACCTTTCGTAATACAAACTCAAGACAAAATTGTTTGAAATTGCTTGTCCACCATAATTTTTGGCCGCTTCAGTGCTCCAATGAACACTTTTACCTGTCATGAATGAACAATGAACACTTTTACCTGCATGCATGCATGCATGCATGCATGCATGCATGCATGCATACATACATACATACATACATATACACACACACTCACGCACGCACACACGCACGCACACACACATACACATACACATACACATACACATACACATACACATACACACACACACACACACACACACACACACACACACATACATATATATATATATATATATATATATATATATATATATATATATATATCAGAGATGGAGCGAGTACAATACAAATGTACTCGAGTACGAGTACGATTACTTTGAACATGCATGAGTACGAGTACGAGTACGAGTACTCAGAAAACAAATGTACTCGAGTACGAGTACGATTACTTTACAATATACTCGAGTACGAGTACGATTACTTTAGAATGTAAGCATGATTACTTTCGTGATTACTTTAATGAATGTCCTGTTTCTAACATAAAGGCGACTTTCATGGAATCCCTAGGTGTCATTCTTGTTCTGTTGTTGTGTCACTAATGTTCTAACTGATTACTGCTATCCACTATCCAGGTGTTATTATTATTAATAATTAGACGCCTTTCTCAGGTATTGGATGAATCATTTAATGCTGGATTAATAATTTAATTTATGGTTTCTGAGGCATTTTTAAATTTCAAATACACATGATCAAATACATTACAATAACGACACTTCAAAACATATTCAAAAGAGTAGTATATCTGATGGGTCCAGACATGGGGTCAAATACATTTGTGTTTGAAAGTATTTAAATACTTTTTTAAAGTATTTGTATTTGATGTTTAGGAATTAAAAGTATTTGTTTTTAAATACTTTCCTAAAGTATTTGACTTGTTGAAATATTTTTGAAATACATTGTCAGTATCAACATTTCTTTTTCACTGCCAAACTGATTACCTTAATGCACTGCAACTTCACCCAACAGTGCTAATTACTGATGAAGACACTTAACAGCAGGCTTCACCTGGCCCTGCAGTGACCACAACTTGTGTTTGCTCAGAGCCAGAGGATGGACCTAACAGTGACCATAGGTCAATATCCCCTTTTGTTCTTTAGTCAGGCTTCAATTTGGCACCAGGTTATTCTGGTTTCCTAGCTGACTTTGAAGTTGAGCCTTCTTCACAACATGGTAGCAATGATTAACAGTGTCTCTTCTGAGGGCAACATAAACGTTATATTATTATGGACCTCCTGGCTTAACATACAAACAATATATTTTGGCCTTTACCTCTTTCAGTCAGTTGTCACTGTGATGCAGTTAGCAATAACAATACTCCCTAGCACTGGTCTGCCTGTTATCATATGAGCAAAACACTAATTATGCCTATAAACTAGATGTCTCAATATGTGTTGCTTTTCTTTTACCTACATACTAGTACATAGTAATACAAAATGAAAAGTATTTGAAAAATATGAACAAGTATTTGAAATACTTTTCAATGTATTCCTATTTAAATACATTTATATTTAAAAAGTATTTGTAATCCCTCAAGAATATTTGTATTTAAATACATTTCAATGTATTGGACCCCCATGTCTGGATGGGACAAACACAGAATTGTTGTGGATTTAGACAGGTTTACAGTTTGCACTTAATTAAACATAATAGACAGGGATTTAGCAGCTAACCGCCCAGACCCAGTCAGGATTCTGGATGTTGGAAATATGACCAGTTATTCACACCATACTGACAGAGCAAACAGTACAGGTGGGGCTGTGGCCTGGCTTCTAAAATTACAAAGCAAGATGTTAAGGGATGCTTATCTCCTGCAGTGCTTCCCAGGGACTCTCACAATATAACTTGTACTTTGTACTAAGCAGGAGGGTGAGGAGATGTTGCTTCTCTGGGAAGAGAAGGTATTAATTAGGGAAATCTGACTGAATATTTATTTAACTGAAATGCTCAACAGTAATAGAAAATGAATACCTTGATTATTATTACATTTATTAAATTACTTCTAATATTGCCATTTTTATCTGTCTAATATATTTGCTTGCAACTGTTCATATGAAAAAAATGTAATCGTGAGAAGTAATCGTGAGTACGATTACTTTGGTAATGTACTCGAGTACGAGTACGATTACTTTCCTTCGTACTCGAGTACGAGTACGAGTACTCAAAAAGTACTCGTACTCGAGTACGAGTACAAGTACACGAGTACGATTACTCCATCTCTGATATATATATATATATATATATATATATATATATATATATATATATATATATATATATATAACTAATCACCGCCGATATAATTATGCGGGGAGTAAGCTTACACCTAGTGCCTCCAGCACAATATAAATTTGTTGGCATTTCAGTGCATATTCGAATCCATCGTAGCAAAAACACATCAGTCAGAACAGATAAGAAGATTTGAATCTGACCGATTATCATATTACGAAGAACCACGAAAACCTGAACGAAATTCTAGCCGCGGGTCTCAGTCCAAGAATCAGCAAAACGCTTTATTCACAGCTTTATTTAGATTTCGTCAGTTTAATTGGTTATGTTTTAGTTTTGTTTGTTAGCTTTGCGCACTTACGTGAAAGTCGTCATTTTTATGAGGTTATCGTATTGGAAAACGAAGAATGTTCGCTTTACAGTAAAAAGTTGATGGTATCAGTACTTCGGGACTGAATTAATATTGGAGGAGCATGAGGGGATACGAGCGGGGGTGCCGCT
This sequence comes from Ridgeia piscesae, assembly GCA_025642075.2. Classification (NCBI taxonomy): domain Eukaryota; kingdom Metazoa; phylum Annelida; class Polychaeta; order Sabellida; family Siboglinidae; genus Ridgeia; species Ridgeia piscesae. The sequence goes on from JAODUO010000300.1 coordinate 348,186, forward strand.
GTTTAATATTTTCGCCGATGGTTTTCAGAGCTGTTCAAGTTGATCGTAAGCCTCACTTTACACCACGTGTATATGACAAAATTGCCACAACTTATGTACTCCACAGATATTGGTAATAAACTATAGAGGAAACAGTGCAGAACAACACTTGTGCATTATCAGTAGCAAACTGAAACAAACCTACCGAGAGCTACACCCAACGCACGCGCAGAATCGTCAGCGGGAACGAACAACATGTATCTGTCGATAACAAGACACGACAGTAAGTCGCTATTGATAGACGTGAGCTGCTCTAATCCCGGTTATTTCTCCTCGAACAAGCGTCAACAAAAGCACCGCACGTATGTCCATAAATATTGATGGCTGCACAAAGGTAAGATATTGCCATGTTCTTGCGCCGCGTGTATGGCTTATAATAAGTGTCAATCCCGTAATTAAAATTGATCGATGTTACGCGGTGAGCCTTTTCACCTTACGCAGTCAAGTCGTGTTTAATCTGTTGGCTCTGTCAGTGTCTGCGATCGATTAACGAGATCCGTCTTGTGTGATTCGACTGTATGAAGTTGTCCTGCGCTAGTTGTGTCTTACAAAATCAGTTATCTCAGGCGGAATAATCATTATTGGTCAATTGCCGGGAAAATCATCGGTAAATTGGCAAGCTCTGTGTGCCTAAATGTCTTTGGTAAGGTGAGGTTTTAAATGTTCGACGTGCGATTATGGATTCGTGTAATAGTAACGTCATGTTTCAGTGTTATGGCGTTTTCCTCACAATCCAACGTAGACCCGTGTCTATAGCACTGAGAGATTTTAATAAGTTGCTGATCTGTCAAAATAAATCTGCTCGAACCAATTGTCAAATCATTGTTTTATTGTTATTATGATTGTTAATCAGCCACACACAGAACGTTCCATGGCCTTAGTTACCATCCGCACATATATTGTACCGATATAATCCTAATAAATTAGTTATCGTATTCGTTATAACTATTACTCGTTATTCACCACGTGTTCTATTTTAATGTTAATGTTTTACAAAATTATTACAATTATTAATCATAGTATAGTTATTTATTTATTAGTAGTATTTATGCATAAGTATTGTGCTAGAATGATTGTGATTAACATTATGTCATTTTAATGACGAACTGCTGATATATCTATATTCAATTACTTCATAATTTTGACATTCCACATTATTCAATACTTATTTATATTTTATTCTTATTGCTACTAGTATTGTAAGTAATATAGTTATATATTTGATATATTATTACTGCTATTGTAATTCTACCGTGTTGTGTGTTACAGTGTGTTGTGAAGCGTCACGAACAACACGAGATGTACTTAGACATCAAACCTGCAGACTGCTCGTGGCATTGTATCACCGTGCCACTTGAATCTGAACAGTGGCTTTGGTGAACCTAAGCGGCAGAGAAACTATCACTGGACCATGAACACACGTGTTAATTATTCAACACCGTCGACCCCTCAGCACTCGGCCAGATAGACCGCGGTTTCCTGGGTCCACTGCGTGTGTTAGACCAATGACACATTTTAAATAACGTTGAATTCGTTGAAATACAGTTCAAATATAACTGCGTGGCCATTTACAATTCCCTCCTTATTTATCGAGCACACGCAGTTATATATTTTATATTTACATTCTGCAATAACATTGAGTAACGATTTAAACTGAAGTAAACACGTGCCAGATTACTGATAATTGTGTTGTCGAAATCCCTTTGGTGAGTTCTCATACAGTGCAATCAGTATCCTTTCTTCAGATTTGCTCAAAGCGCTTTACACCTTACTCCCCAGCGCACACGTCTGCTCCTGAATCGTGTGCCAAACTACAAACATGTAAATTAAGCATTCCTCTGCGTTTTGCATGGCATTGTGCAAGGCTGTTGATTCCAAACCTAACTTCCAAATTCGTATGTGACCCCTCCGTACATGTTGCATGCCGCCCTTCACCACTGCCAGCTGGCATCCGGCGGTTAGTTTGGCCACCCATTTGTTTCCAATATTTATTGATTAATACAACGCATTACAACGGAGTAAAGAATGCACCTTTAAATGTGTACCTCTTAGAAACACGTGTTGACCATTTTCTCGTCCTACATGTAGTAGCGCAGTGGCTCATGGGTAGAGCATCGAACTCTCGACTAGAACCCGGGTTTTAATACTGTACGTGCTGCCGTGTTAAACCTTGGGTAAGTGTTTTCACTGTACGTTGCTCTAGTTCCCTCAGATGTATGAGTGAGTAACTGCTATACGTAGTGGTGGATATATGTGTACGAGGAGTATTCGCGAATTAATTGCCGCGTGGCTGAATAGTCCCCAGAGAGAATCCGAGATGGTGTTTGACTGAACAGGTCTTTCAGGGAGTAAAGTGTAAAAGCGCTTTGAGCAATCCTGAAGATGGGACACTGCGCTATGTAAGAACTTTTTTACACGTAGTCTCGGCAATTAATCCAGTGAAGTCGTTACATCTCCCCTGCTGTTTTACCTCTAGATTGAATGTCCTATACCCACGTCGCCTTTATAATCACGTACGTCACCTCTACTTATATATAGGAGCGAGGGTGGGGAGGATTACAGGGAGAGACAGAGAGAGGGGGGGATGGAAGGATCGAGGGATTGAGGGATAGAGGGAGAGAGGGAGAGAGGGAGAGAGGGAGAGAGGGAGAGAGGGAGAGAGGGAGAGAGGGAGAGAGGGAGAGAGGGAGAGAGGGAGAGAGAGAGGGAGAGAGAGAGAGAGAGAGAGAGAGAGAGAGAAAGAGAGACAGATGTGTGTGTGTGTGTGTGTGTGCGTGCGTGCGTGCGTGCGTGCGTGCGTGCGTGCGTGCGTGCGTGCGTGCGTGTGTGTGTGCGCGCGCGTGTGAATGTTCTACAGTTCATGCGCCTTGTGGGAAAATATCTTGGAAACTAGTGTTCAGCTAAGTTCTAAATGGCTGGCATTTCTACCACACATTTTCTTGCGCCCATTCAACCCCCCCAGAAAATCAGTTCATTTTAAAGTCCACTTTGAAGTCATCTGCCGTCGTCAACACCACCACCGGCTAAACGTTTGGTTAGATTGCATGTGCTAAGCCCACAGTGTGTTTGAATGCGGATATGCATCTATCGCGAGTTTATACTCTGCTGGAGCCAGGACTGCCTAAGCGGGATGCACGTGAACCTATTACACCAAGCCTACATTTATTACGCATCAGGTCGTGACACCTGGTGGAGTTATCAAAACCAAATACTACGGATTTTTTTTCAGAATGCAACACTATTTGGTGTTATTGTCACATTATGCTATGTAGCAGTTGTGAATAGTATGCAACGGTTGTGAATGGTGCTATTTTGCCCAAAGTGCGTTATAAATTGTAGCTCACTGACGGCTGCGCATACGCGAATGTTTGCCATCTTGGAATGAAATTCAAACAGATTATACTGCTTCGGCGCTTTGTGACTATGTTTCAAAACAAATTTACAATGATATCACAAAAAATATCACATTTTCCTAAATCGAAGGATCGACTCATTCAAATTATAAAGAATCATAAACAAGAATGGCATTTTATAAACGAGCCTGTCGTATTATATTTGCACTGGGCGCACGTTTACGGTAACACCAACATCACTTCCGGCTCAAAAATGGCGCCGTGATCGAGGTTGGGTTAAAACTTGTTTTGTTTTATTTTGTTTGTTTGGACGGTCTCTGTGTCGACTGAGATTACTGAACGGTGTGCATGTATATCATATCTTATACATGTCACAGATTATGTGATCGTGGGAACAAAGTAGCAAATGTAATGTCGTTCGCATACGGTTGTTAGTGACGCTTTCTGTAAATCAACAGCGGCCCAATTTATTCAGACAGGTGCGTTTGATGTTATTGGCGTAAACTTGCGCGTGTTAATTGCACTTGTCAATCTAGACACACCTCGATATGTTTTAAGTCCATCATGCCTGTTCCGGCAGTTAGAGAGGGCTGTCGAAGCCAGTGTACTGTGGCAGAAGTAAGATCCGATCTGAGAGGATGTTCCAGTTCCTCTGCATAAACACATCAAAAGCTGAAAGCTTGTTCAGGTTCCATTTTGTGCACATACACCTGTCAACAGTTAGTGTCTGCTTTCGGCCTGCTTAATTATATAGTGCATCTATTTTATAATAATTTAACAAAGTTTTTAAGGATTCATGTACTGTTGATATTGTTATAGTATGTACATAACATAACCACATCAGTAGCAACATATGGTGCATGTTTTTCAATGAAATAATGGTCGCTAATATAAATTATTAATTATGTAATTAAATGGCTACAAACGTATGGTATGGGGTCAGTAACCTAGTGAAAGGCCTACAATTATGTAAATTCCTAGGGTCAAACAGCGTAAAAAAACAGCTTATCAGTGTGTAGTGAAAAACAAAATGTTATCTTTCTACATTAGGAATTATTGGTAAATTTCAAAGAGGAACTCGTGTGAATGCTAGTATGTTTATTTTCATTATGCTCTTTTATATCGCAAGTCCATGAACTTTATCGTTACAACCAGCAAATATATATATTTTTAATTTCAACAATACCTTATTCTGTCTCATCTTTGTATTAAATCTCATTTCTTTGGTCTTCTTTTTCTTGGAGAGAGATTTGTTCAACAACAACATAATATACAATATAAAAATAGCTGTAAAACATACTTCTGAAGCTGAAAAGGGCAAGAAGTATGCTACATATAACACCTGCCCAAAATGAAACTAAACCCATTAGCACTCAGCCGATTTAAATGTGACGCCAGTGCCTCCTCAAATATTTGACCTAGATGTTTACAAATATTGCTTGTGCCATTTTCTTTACTTTAGCACCTTTATTGTTCAATTCTCACAATTGTTGTATGTTGTAGATAATAAAAGCACCTACGCAGAGGTGTCAAAACTGTTGTTGTAACTTTAAAATATGTTGACAATTTTTTGATTGACACTAAGACATTTTGAAAATTTATGTAAACAAACACTTTGTTGTGGTGTAACTTATTTATGCTTGGCTTTTTACTGCTACAAGTTTGGTTTATTTAAAAGAACATTAAATTATCTACACACTGGTATATCATTTGTTATAATATGTTACACATTTTAGCAGTATATGTGGCCAACCTCCTGGCTAGAGGACATTTTTGAATCTCCAAAAACTATTGCTGTGAAATTTTCGAAAACGCTGTAAATATTTTTGAGAACAGAAGTATCCAAATACCAAAATAGCCACAATTTAATGTTATATGTCTAGATAGGTGTGGCATTTATTGCATCTCGTAATCACTAGATGGAATCACATAAACCGAATTCAAACGCTGTGCTGTATTCGCTGACCAGCTATGGCCGACCTGAGGAGATTCGGGGTGACCGTCAATGCCCGACTTGAGTGCTAATGGGTTAACTGGACATGTCAGTGGTACTGTTCTACCTCTGTTTCAAACTCATGAAATGACACTTTGTACTTCGGTCCAGTTGATCTCGTAACCGATGGTATAAGGCCAATAAGTGGACAGTTGCTGGGCAGTTCGCTAATAACTGGGTCTTTGATGCCAGATACAAGGTGTAGCCATGTAGTTCCCAGAATCAAGACTGACCCGGCCAGAAAGTGGACGTGTTTTGGTGCAATTAAAACAATTGTGCTGAGACTGGTGTACTTGGCACTCCCAGTGGACATTCCATTAATTTCTTGTAACAGAAGGACTAGTGTCCAGTGTTATGCAAGTAAATGCACACGCATGACAGCACTTATGTGCACACAAACACGCATACCAGCACGTGTGTAGAGTGATGAGTCAGATATTTTGTCACAAGCATATGGCCACAGACACACACACATACGCAAACACAAAGATGGTCCCACATGTATTTGCACAACACAGAGCCGTACATGAAAGCATGTGCTAACATACACATGCACATAAACAAACCAAGCTACGTACATGCACAAACATACATACACACACCCACACCCACCCACACACACAACATGCCAGATAACACATTTTCAAAATCATCAATTACAATACGATTATTACAAACAATATAAAATCACATTTTATGAACAATTTTCCATATATGTTTGTGTAATTTTCTTGCAGCTATATTTGTTTTTGTTGATTTCAGTGAGCCATGGCTGAGGGAACTCTGGGCACTGGGATCATCATCCTGGCCGTGCTATGGTCAGTGGCCCTGTTACTTGCGGTCACTCTGTCCCGCTTGGATGGAGCCATCTCGTACGCCGGAATCGGGGCCGTGATTGTCGTCCTCATCATCACCCTGATTCTGTGGTTTATTCCCCGAGGTCCTGACCCAAACTACAAGGACTATGTGGTCTATGACTCGATGTACATAGGCCGGACTGCCCTCATCTCGTTCTGTGGTGTCATGTTACTGGTCGCACTCGTCATGTTCGCTATGACACACTTGTTTGAGCCGCAGCTTGCGACGTCGTTTCTCACCAAAGCGGCTGGACGCTACGTTGATTAGCCACCAACTTGAGTTGGTGAAAAACTGGACATGAGCAGGTAATCCAAAATGCTGAGATGTGGCACAAGGTAGACAGTCAGAGAATGGTTTATCCTGTGGATAATTCAGCTGATGCACTGACTTCTGACCTTAATAGCAAAAGTGTGTCACCTGAGAAGTCTGCAGTTGAATTGACTCCATGATTGTCATTCGTAATAACATTGACACTTGTCACCACAGTTGACAAGAATGCAGACATGGATTCTTCTCCGAAGCCTTTTTAGCTTCATGTTATCCAGTTAAGAAATTATATTTTAATCGTATATACTAAAAATTACTATTTCATTATATATAATATAATTATATATAATATAGTTACACATATATATGCATACAAAACTTGAATGCTTTATATACATCATTTACACTTGATATACTGTGACATATTCAGACATATTCATGAGGTAACTATGAATATGTATGAGGTATTTGTGTGATTTTGTAGACCTATTTATCATGAACTATTTATTTTAGACACAAACCTATTTACCATACTTTTTAGAATTCATACTTGAGTTCTGAATCTGAACCGTAAATAATAGTTATGGTTTGTCTTACATTTATGGTATAGCTGCTTGTTGAAAATTTCTTGCAAGCTTAACCTTCTGCATTGCAGCTGCACGTGAATAATGGCTGTGCTGTAAACATGGTGAAAATTATGAGTTGTCTGTAAATTGAATTGTTAAATCTTTAAACATCAAGAAACATTAATTAACTTATTGGCAAGTCTCTTTATCAGTTGTGATGTATATTCTTACTGCATTGTTTTCAGATGTACTGTAATCAATACTTCATTTAACTAATTTAAAGTTATACATACAATTAAAGTCGGCGATACTTTTAATGTGTTCATATTTTTGACAGTGACAATAAACTTCCTGGTATTTAAATGTCTGCTGTTGTTTTTATTGTAAAACTGGACTGTGACATATAAAAGGTTTTCTGTATTTTTCATCCAAATCCAGCTGTTCTTGTTTAACGTGTCTATGTATTCTGTCCCACAGCACTTATCACTCAGTAAGAGACATGTAATTTAATAAAATATAGTTATGCACCTCATAACTCTAGTTTCAATTATAAATAAATGTGGTAATAAATAAGATCACAATAATTGATTGTGACATTTAAGTCTGATAAGTTCTGACTTAAATAGTAATGCTACAGAAATCAATTAATTTTTTATTACAAAGATCATTATCAAATAAACCATTTATAAAAATGTAAAGACAAAGCTGACATATTGTCTGAAAAGAAAAACACACTCTTGTATTTGCACATTTATTTCATATGTATAATTTCAAGTAGTTTTTTTTAACATTCATTACACTAATAATACAATAAAAATTATGTACTTAAATATAAATCATGCTGAACCAACTACTGGTGTAGACATAATCACGTGGTGCCATCTTGTGGGCAGTGTGTGCACTACCAGTTGCAAGTCAACATAAAGGTAGACACTTAGACATGGTGAACGTGATACATTTTCAGTAATAATTAATTCTGAATTAAACAAAACTTTGCTTTTAATTCTTATAACCTAATACTGAATGCAATAACTTACATTTAGCAAACTAGTTTTAAAAAGTTCTTAAGCGCAATACATCTTCATTAGAACTGCTCAGAGCTCTAAGTCTTCATGTTCTCCTACGTAGACGTAATCAATCAAACACCATGTCGTTTGACTGGGAACCTTTCGGCCATGCAACAATTACTACAAAAAGACCATTTGTGCACAAACATCCAGCATTGCCCAATATCTATAGCCGGTACTCCTAGAGCTGAATGAACTAGAGCAATGAAGTGAACAAACCATCCCAAGGTTAGAAATGGCAGCAAAAGGATTCAAATTAATTTGTCAATTGAAATCTGATACTTTGACTACTAAACTACAATGTTCCATTTAGATACCATCTTCACACAAAAGTTAATATACTAGGACATTAGTACCTAGTGTCCAAACTATACAGTCAAATATGACGTATGAATACATTGGACTATAATTGACAAGCAAGCCTCATAATGACATAAATGAAGCTCGGTAGCATATGTTAAAATGAACAATTAATCAATAATAGTACATTCACTTTTCTGGAGTGCTGAAACATTATGAACACCCTGTGTCATGTTTCTGTAAACACAACTTCATCTCTGGTTGATGAACCCACACGCAAATGTTTCTGGTCTTAGACAAATCAGATAGGAAAGCCAGAAACCTACATTCCATAAGAAACAGATACAAACAGACCACTGCATGTGAAGTTTTGTATCACACCAATTTATACTGTAGTAATTATTGCTCTATACAACTTCCAGAATATGTGGAATAGTTTTGTGTTTATATATCTATGGTCACAAGTTGACAAAACGCTTGGAGACGTCTACAGTACAATCTACTGGGGGCAAATAGAATGACTTCCTTTAAACAACAACCATAATGACAATGTAAAGAACATTTATATATTACACACATGCTTGTCTTGACTTTGCCATAACCATTTTATGAGAGATGTTTCTGAATGCGGTATAATTACTAAATTCTAAGAAAATGTCAAGATTACAGACAGACATATGATACCCACATTCACCGATATCATATAACATTTTAGTTTACACTGACATTCTTGACGCCTATGACTTCTTGTATTCTATTCTCTCCACCTTCACCTCATCTCCCACCAACTGATACACGTAGGCTACGACTGTCGACTGCTGGATGTCGAGCAGGACAAACGACGGAATGATCTTGCTGCAAAAATAAACACTGGAGCATTAACAAGAAGTGCTGCTTTTGTTTTTTTACGGTAAAATCATGTTATACAATATAAATAAATATTTCTTATTATTTGTTGATTGATAGATTGACTGTTGATTGACAAGACAAGTTGATTGACATGTTTGTTGATTGATAGATTGGTGACTGACAGATTGATGATTGACAGTTTGTTTGTTGCCTGACTGGTTAGTTGTTGATTACGAGTGTGGATGTCGATTGACACGCTGGAGGCTGTTGTTGACCAAGAGGCCGGTTGTTCGCCAAGAGGGTGGTTGTTCGCCAAGAGGCCGGTTGTTCGCCAAGAGGCCGGTTGTTCACCAAGAGGGTGGTTGTTTACCAAGAGGGTGGTTGTTCACCAAGAGGCCGGTTGTTCACCAAGAGGGTGGTTGTTCACCGAGAGGGTGGTTGTTCGCCAAGAGGCCGGTTGTTCGCCAAGAGGCCGGTTGTTCGCCAAGAGGCCGGTTGTTCGCCAAGAGGCCGGTTGTTCACCAAGAGGGTGGTTGTTCACCAAGAGGGTGGTTGTTCACCAAGAGGCCGGTTGTTCACCAAGAGGGTGGTTGTTCGCCAAGAGGGTGGTTGTTCGCCAAGAGGGTGGTTGTTCGCCAAGAGGCCGGTTGTTCGCCAAGAGGGTGGTTGTTCACCAAGAGGCCGGTTGTTCACCAAGAGGCCGGTTGTTCACCAAGAGGGTGGTTGTTCACCAAGAGGCCGGTTGTTCACCAAGAGGGTGGTTGTTCACCAAGAGGGTGGTTGTTCACCAAGAGGGTGGTTGTTCACCAAGAGGCTGGTTGTTCGCCAAGAGGCCGGTTGTTCACCAAGAGGGTGGTTGTTCACCAAGAGGGTGGTTGTTCACCAAGAGGGTGGTTGTTCACCAAGAGGGTGGTTGTTCACCAAGAGGCCGGTTGTTCACCAAGAGGGTGGTTGTTCACCAAGAGGCCGGTTGTTCACCAAGAGGGTGGTTGTTCACCAAGAGGGTGGTTGTTCACCAAGAGGGTGGTTGTTCACCAAGAGGCCGGTTGTTCACCAAGAGTGGTTGTTCACCAAGAGGGTGGTTGTTCACCAAGAGGGTGGTTGTTCACCAAGAGGCCGGTTGTTCACCAAGAGGGTGGTTGTTCACCAAGAGGGTGGTTGTTCACCAAGAGGCTGGTTGTTCACCAAGAGGCCGGTTGTTCACCAAGAGGCCGGTTGTTCGCCAAGAGGCCGGTTGTTCACCAAGAGGGTGGTTGTTCACCAAGAGGGTGGTTGTTCACCAAGAGGGTGGTTGTTCACCAAGAGGGTGGTTGTTCACCAAGAGGGTGGTTGTTCACCAAGAGGGTGGTTGTTCACCAAGAGGGTGGTTGTTCACCAAGAGGGTGGTTGTTCACCAAGAGGGTGGTTGTTCACCAAGAGGTGGTTGTTCACCAAGAGGGTGGTTGTTCACCAAGAGGGTGGTTGTTCACCAAGAGGCTGGTTGTTCACCAAGAGGGCGGTTGTTCACCAAGAGGGTGGTTGTTCACCAAGAGGGTGGTTGTTCACCAAGAGGCTGGTTGTTCCCAAGAGGCCGGTTGTTCACCAAGAGGCCGGTTGTTCGCCAAGAGGCCGGTTGTTCACCAAGAGGTGGTTGTTCACCAAGAGGGTGGTTGTTCACCAAGAGGCCGGTTGTTCACCAAGAGGCCGGTTGTTCACCAAGAGGCCGGTTGTTCACCAAGAGGGTGGTTGTTCACCAAGAGGCGGTTGTTCACCAAGAGGCCGGTTGTTCACCAAGAGGCCGGTTGTTCACCAAGAGGCCGGTTGTTCACCAAGAGGGTGGTTGTTCACCAAGAGGGTGGTTGTTCACCAAGAGGCCGGTTGTTCACCAAGAGGTGGTTGTTCACCAAGAGGGTGGTTGTTCACCAAGAGGGTGGTTGTTCCCAAGAGGCCGGTTGTTCGCCAAGAGGCCGGTTGTTCACCAAGAGGGTGGTTGTTCGCCAAGAGGCCGGTTGTTCACCAAGAGGCCGGTTGTTCGCCAAGAGGGTGGTTGTTCACCAAGAGGGTGGTTGTTCACCAAGAGGGGTTGTTCCCAAGAGGTGGTTGTTCACCAAGAGGGTGGTTGTTCACCAAGAGGTGGTTGTTCACCAAGAGCGGTGGTGTTCACCAAGAGGGCGGTTGTTCACCAAGAGGCCGGTTGTTCACCAAGAGGCCGGTTGTTCACCAAGAGGCCGGTTGTTCACCAAGAGGGTGGTTGTTCACCAAGAGGCCGGTTGTTCACCAAGAGGCCAGTTGTTCACCAAGAGGGTGGTTGTTCACCAAGAGGCCGGTTGTTCGCCAAGACACCGGTTGTTCACCAAGAGGGTGGTTGTTCGCCAAGAGGCCGGTTGTTCACCAAGAGGCCGGTTGTTCGCCAAGAGGCCGGTTGTTCACCAAGAGGGTGGTTGTTCACCAAGAGGCCGGTTGTTCACCGAGAGGCCGGTTGTTCACCAAGAGGCCGGTTGTTGACTGATCGACAATTTTATTTTCACTCTGTGACATATTTATTTTTATTAATTTTCAATGGCCAAGTCATTCACATATCATTTACGTCAATCATATATTTGATGATACACGTACAAAGGATACAAGTTAGAAAGGATGACAATACTTACAGATAAATAAAATAAATAAATACATAAAATGCAAAGAAGTAAAATAAAGTACAGTTATAATTATAACATACCCGGAACATGAAACAAACAAGAATAACGTACATTTAAAAAATGGAGCTTAGCACTCAAATATTTGTGGAGGGTCCTTTTCAAGGTACCAGGTAGGGACAGAATGGATGTTTTGTATTTCAAAATAGCGTTAGAGACCTGTCCATCCGTCATTTGGACGGGTAGAAATATGGGTGGACGGGTGAAAAAAAAGAAGGAGCAGTCTTAAATAAATCATGGATATTGACATCCATGTGTCCACCAAAACATGTTTATTCCATAATTTCAAACTGGATATGCTGAAACTGCATTGATAGTAGACAGTTCTGGTTTTGGGTAGTTTTGACCGAGTGACATTTCTTGAATTCATTGCTAATTGACAGGTTGGTTGTTTCTGGCTGGTTGGTGACTGGCAAGATACTTTTTGATTGCGTTTGCTTTTTGACTGACATTCGCAGTGATGTCAATTTCTTTTGACATATGGGCTATTGTTTGATAGGCTGGATGTTGAATTTTTGATTGACAGGTGTATTGTTAATTGACAGGTCACAGATGATTGACAGCTAGCCAGTGCCCACCTGTTGAGGGCGTTGTAGGCGCCAGTCGCTGAGCCAGGGTTGATGTAGAACTTGTTCTCGTGTTCAAACGCCTCAAACTTGTGGGTGTGGCCAGTGATGAGGATGTCAACGTCCAGCTGCCGTTGCAGCATTGCCAGACTCTCTGTGTCACCCCATGGCACCACCTGGTGGCCGTGACACAAACCAATGCGGAACTGGCCGACCGTGACAACCTTCTGCTCCGGGTAGTTGAGGTTCTGGGGAAAGATCAAGAATTTGTTCATTATGATACAGCTGTATAGTTGTAATTGTTATTCAAATATAAATTTTATTTGAGTCTTGTTGTTTTGTCACGATGACATTACGTGTATAAGTATTAATTATGGTCTAGACTCAGGACCGGGGCCAACCTCGTTCAATAAATTCCAAGATATTTCAATAAAATTTCATCAGTTCAATGTTTCTTCCTGTTCCAAGTAAAATCTTTAAAATAAAGATGGAAAATGAAGCAAATTAAAATTTAAGTTTAGTTTCCAATCGATTTCAAATCTCGATTAATTGTGGCTAACTTTTTCATTGCAAATTTTTTTGAAATGCAACACAACATGCAGAGCAGACTCAGGGCTCAAATACATTGAAATGTATTTAAATATAAATATTCTTGAGGGATTCAAATACAAATACTTTTAAAAGCAAAAGTATTTAAATACAAATACACTGAAATGTATTTCAAACTTTTTAATTTTCAGGGTATATTACTATGTAGGTAAAAGAAAAAATCATATATCAAGACATCTAGTTCATGGGTATAATTAGTGTTTTGCTCATAAGACGACAGGCAAACCAGTGCTAGGGAGTATTGTTATTACTAACTACATCACAGTGACAACTGACTCAGAAACCACAGACGTAAAGGCCAAAATATATTGTTTGTTAAGTTAAGCCAGGAGGCCTATAATAAAATGCCTATGTAAGAGTATGTTGCCCTCGGAAGACATTATGTTAATGACTGCTAGGATCTTGTGAGGAAGTGTGACAGCTCAACTTCAAAGTCTGCCAGGAAACCAGAATAGCCTGGTGCCACCTTAGAGCCCAACTAATGAACAAAGGGGATATTGACCTATATGGCCTATATTGTCAGGTTCTAATCCATGCTCTGGCTCTGAGCAAACAAAAGTTGTGCTCACTGCTAGTGCCCTAGCACTGCTGCCAAGTGTCTTCTTCAATAATTAACACAGTTCAGTGAAAGACACAGCAGAGTTTAATAGGTATTTTAAAGCTTTAAAACAATTGGTTTGGTGATTTGTAGTGAAGAATGTAATTGTTTGGCAGACATCACATGTGATTGTGAAACAGAAATGTTGATACTGACAATGTATTTGAAACAGTATTTGATGAAAGTATTTGAAAATGTCAAATACCTTAGGAAAGTATTTAAATACAAATACTTTAAATTCCTAAACATCAAAAATAAATACAATTACAAATACTTTAAAAAAAGTATTGAAATACTGTCTGATTCAGAGGATACAATTTAAACATTAGTTTATTAGACTTAGAGTACAATTTTGTGAAAACAGCATGCACTTTATTGTTACACATACACAATTAGACTCAACTTAGGTTATTAATAAACATAGCACTGCCTTGTTATGTATTACACTCACCTCATCAAAATCACCTTTAACAATGTGAACATCGCTAGCCAGAGTCTTGAGGTAATCAAATGACTCCTTTGAGCAGAGGTTGCCTGTGCATAGGATGTGTTGGATTTTGCCGGGAACCAGCAATTTCTTGAACTTTGGCGGCACGGTGTTACACCGATGTGGTATGTGTAGGTCTCCAAGTACTAACACCAACTGAAATGTACACACAAATAAGTTTCATAATTCCTATGTCTTAATGGCAGTGTGTCTCCTGTTTTTAGATTTATTTGTTATCATGCTGTTGTGGCCCAACATGTTTTAACGAAGCAGAACCAACTTTGGAATTCAATCATTCAATGCTTATGATAATCGCAGTGCTGTCATTCAAATTGCTGCATTGTCATTCAAATTTCTGAAGAGCAAGCTCAGAAAATTCCCACAAAAATCATTACCCAATAAGGCGGAACTACAAATGTTAATACTACGCAGTCAATATGCCTTTCACTGTTCACACTGAAGGTCCTTCAGAGGATAAACAACTGATTTGTCACGAAGCATAGCATTTCACCAACCAAAACTGGTTCATTAAAACATATTTAGGCTGTTGGTGTGATACGACATATTTCATATATATTATTGTATAAAATAATTGGTACAATATTGTACAATAAAAACAGAAGGGTCACATTCCCTTTAATCTGATGTAACAATAACCAGCCTATTGCTACATCTATATTGTTATGACAACTGGGCACTACTTAATTTTGCTAATTTAATCATTCAACATCATCTCATGCATATCTATGTTTTAAATTAACAAAATTAAGTATTAAATGTTTGCAAAGATACAGTTATAACAGCAAAACTTAAATTCATTCAACATCATCTCATACATCTTAGCAGACTTGTGGTCGAAAAGACGGTGCGGTCGGCACAAATCAGAGCGCTAAAAATGCCTATTTGGGTCTCAAAATGCAATATTTGTAAAACATAAATATACCTGGGAATGCTGATTGATTTTAGGTTAGGATTAGATTTAGTGTGAGCTGTGAGGTATCCAATTTAGGCAAATATACAGCTATAATGGCACACTTACAGTTGGTCTGAATTCTACACAAGTGTTTCATATACTTATCATAATATTACAAATTATACAACGAAGTCCAAAATTATGATCGAACAAAATACTAATAATTTAATGTGATGAAAAACACAAACATGAAATCTGAATGAGAAATCTGCATGGCCAGATATTTCCTTGAGAGACTTACGATATAAGTAATCAACATACCATCCAACATTAGTAACCAGTACACAGTTACGGGATGCAAACAATGTATTAGTGTTAATTATTATCTATAATCGTGAAGTTGCTGTTTTATCGCCCAAATCTAGCTAATTTGTTTGTCAAATTCATTCACATTACCATTCAAAATCACTATCACACGCCGATAACAACATATACACTCTACAAGCACAGCAGTAAACCACTGCCTGCTATTAAAGACTCTTAGATATACGTAAAAAGAACAAGTCTTATCACTTACCATTTTGACAGCAGGCGTCGACAACTCCCTCAAAATTGTGATTATTGTAACGAGAATTTCTATTGGCTATTGATCGGCGGCGGCCCACACTAAAAGGCGGACCATTGACGGGCGGACTACGTGGACCGGGTATACACGTCACATATGCAAGGAAGCTACTGATCGTTGCAATATCCATCTTTACAAGCTTTGTTGTTATTTGCTGGGTGTATTGTTCATGTTTGCCGAAATAGCTGATCTCACGTACCGCGCGCTGAGCATCCCGATACCAGACTCCTTTTATGGACCTACGGTATTTAATTATGACGTCACATGTCCGAACTATAACGCAGCGTCATTTTAAAAATTACTTTGATACCGCGCAGACATTATTCATTAGTTGTTAGACCATACCGTAATATTCTAATTTCTTTGTAGCTAGACAGATTATTAGACAAACAAGAAGCATTATAATCACTTCTTGGTACAATGGCTCTGCTGTATGTAAGTACAAATTAGTTAATCAGTTAAGTCTTAACTTAAGGCCTGGGCTTTTACGCGGACAAATAGTTAGCAGACTAATTTGCCAACTCGGTTTTGGCTAACTAGTTGTCTGTGCAATCAGCGGTTTACACGATTTTTCATTTAGTCAAAGGTGTCGGTCAAGTTGGGATTGGTCTAAATTATTGCAATTGTGGTCGGAGTTGCGCCTGATTAGCCAATCATCGCGCCAGAAAGTGATGACATATTGATAGATCAACAGTGGATCTATATAATGCAAACATTTAGTACACCATTTTCGTCCACTTCGATTTAGTATTTGATCGAAATAACGAACATAATCACATTTTGTGGAACAAGCACTAAGTCAAGAATACACACTTGTTACATTACACGACGCTTAATAGAAGACTGCGTCATCCTTAGCATAAAAGGCGATGTTTTTCTGGTAGAATTATTTACGTGTTGTAATAATTATCGACCTATCTCGACCCAGACCAAGGGCCAAGCTACCGCCAAGTCCCGAGGTTAGGCCCAATAAGCCATCGTCTGCTCACTGGGGTTATAAAAGTCTCTGACTCTGAGCGTGAAATTGTTCTCAAGCTTGATCATGACACTTCTTAATGTTGAGTATGCTCGTCTAGAGCTTGTCCACGCCGCACTCAGAAACAAAGTCAAAGATGGCCCTCTCGTGTAGACATCTCCAAATAACCAATCTCGCTGTGAAATGTATGCGTAGTTAGGTGGGCTGGTAAGTTGGTGAACGTTGCACTGTTTCATTTCAGAAGATATGCAGACGCTTGTTGGTCCTGGTGGTTCTAGTGATGGTGATGTCCGAATATCTTCCTGTTCGTGAGTAGACCCCATTCTATGGAACCTAAATGTTGTTTTAATACTGTATTTCTACAAAGCACCGATTCTATGTAAAATATTCCTATGTAGTAACACTGCTTATGGCCTTCTATGTAACATATTCCTATGTAGTAACACTACTTATGGCCTTCTATGTAAAATATTCCTATGTAGTAACACTGCTTATGGCCTTCTATGTAAAATATTCCTATGTAGTAACACTGCTTATGGCCTTCTACGAAAATATTCATATGTAGTAACATTGCTTATGGCCTTCTATGTAAAATATTCATGTGTAGTAACACTGCTTATGGCCTTTTATGTAACATATTATTATGTAATAACACTGCTTATGGCCTTCTATGTAAAATATTCCTATGGGTAACACTTATGGCCTTCTATGTAAAATATTCCTATGTAGTAACACTGCTTATATTATGGCCTTCTATGCAATGGTTCAGTAGCATAAATCATTCAAATTAAACAATTATTGATATGTTTGAAATTGAATGTATTTGTTTGTCTGCGTGCATGTATACGTGCTTGCGTGCGTGCGTGCGTGCGCGTGCGTGTGTGTGGTGTGTGTGTGTGTGTGTGTGTGTGTGTGTGTGTGTGTGTGTGTGTGTGTGTGTGTGTGTTGTGTTGTGTGTGTGTGTGTGTGCGTGCGTGCGTGAGTGCGTGCGCATGTGCTTCTGTACGTGTATGTGTGTGCGAGTGTGCATATGTGTATGTATGCGTATGCACCAACATGCTAGTATGTCTCGGCGAATGAACTAAACACTTCAAATGCAAGAAGTCTAACAGTGCACGGTCGTTTTTATTTCAAACCGACGGCACCTAATAACAAACAGAAGCGAAACCCGGAAGACAAGTGAACGGTCAGTAGTTATTAGAGGCAACTCAAGGCATTATATGTAACAAATATTGTGATTCAGTTTTATAATGATACTCTTAGATGCTCACATCAATAATCGCGATGTTATAAATGTTTTATATTGATGGCCTACCAAATATGTCATGGGTCCAATACAATATTTGTAGTTTGAACGATAAATCGCCTAAGAAATAACACTATTGTGAAAGAAACATAGGAAAGATAAGACTTGGAAAGAAAACACTGGGTAACAGAACACAAAAGGTTGTCACAGTCGCCATATTCGTAATTGTTTATACTGAGATTAGCAGGTTAAGTCAAGTGTCATTGTTTCATTTCAGGAAAAGATGACAGTAAATCACTACAAAACCTGATACAATCCACACCTTACGCTATGTGAGTATACCATACGTACTGTTTGATTGAAAGTATTGCACATATCTTATTTTTATCAATATGGCATTCCTACCTTTAAATGTATTCAGTTTAAAAGTTATCTAGCCTAATTTTGGCAATGTTTTTGTATATACACACACGCACGCACGAACGCACGAACGCACGCACGCACGCACGCACGCACGCACGCACCACACACACACACACAAACATATGTACTGATGTGTGTGTATGTATGTGTGTGCGCGCGTATGTGTGCGTGTGTGTTGCGTGCATGCGTGTCAGTGTACGTGTGTTCATCCCAATATCATAGAATAAGTCCAGAACGGGATACACGGAGAAGTTAACATCACCGAATAATCATACTACTCGACTGACATTTCACCTGGTTTATCTTGCAGACATGAACAGTGCTTCGACTGTATGGGGTATTATCCTGCACACATATACATCAGCTGCCTACGTTCTCAGCCACCACAGTCACAGTATGCGAGGAAGAACTGCGCAAACCGAAATATGTGAGTATCGTTATTGTTTATTTGCAGAATTAGATATACGTGAAATAATTAATATCGATAAATTACTGTGTTCGCCAGCCACATTGTCAAAGATCGTATCTAATTTGTTCTCCTCCTGGGAAATTAGAGAGACGTCTTGTGTATATATAACGTATTGATTATTACAGTCGATATCCGCTTTGGTGTCACCTAGATATTACCGACCTAGCAGTTATGATAACCCTAGCATAGTGACGACCGTATTTTGCTAACAAGGCCATCTCGCTATTCAGGTAATTTTTGCCGTATCTCGAAGATGAATCTCTTAGTATGGTAATACTAGGTACCCATTTAAAAGAAAATAGATCTATACGACTTGTTGAAGGCCATCATCCCGCATGCACATACACGGGAATTCAAACACATGTGCACACACAAATGTACACGTACACTCACGTACATATGCATTCACACGTGCATTTGCGTGTGTGTATGTGTATGAAAACAGCACTTTGGAGCTCCATATGTTTCTGAACAGAAGAAATGTTACGGTCATCACGTTACTCCATTCTCTTATATCTGTGTCGGACAAATGGCACAATTTATGTGAAACTACACAAAAATGAACACCTTTGGGGAAAACATCGTGTCCTGTAGACGTTCTTAACTGATATAAATGCGCTAGATGGCGCGCACGTTCTCCCCACTTGAAGAGTCCTAAACGAAACATTATAACAAACGATAACGCGACAATAGCAAACATATATATATATGGTATTCAACAGAAAGTTTACCTTTCCATCTAATATTAAGCATAAGAACACAACTTTCACTAGTTGCTCGGCAAAAACAAATCTACGAAATTACACAGCCAATGAGTTCCGCTTGGATGAAACCAGCAAACGTAGAGTAGCTCATTTATATTGACTGAAATAACTTAAATAATGTAACTATGTTATATAACTTGTTAACATGTATGCTTATTACAAACACTTGTAACAGAAAAATGGATAAATGTCAACTTAAAAAATAGAACAGTTCATTGACCCAGTTAATGTCATTGCTCTACCAAACGGGAAACAGTCCAAATTATAGGTCTATTCACGTACACATGTCACCGGAAGACACACACAAACAGCACACATCACTGTGCATAATCCAGCAAGTTCACTCCCGTCTTCAGCAGTTCAGTGTTCATTTCATCCGGGTGCGAGTGTACAGCTTTCTTCTAGAAAACAGTTTCTATATTGGCCACAGTAAATGGGAGTTCCGTGTCTTTACTTCCACTACTCGGAGTCACCCATCCGGACTGGGGAATACCGTCGTGCCTCTAGCCAATGGCCAATTCCCTCGAGCGATATCGTCATCTGCAACCAGCACGTGATCGCCAACCACAGCGTCACGATCGTTTTGATTACACTTGCTTCTTTCTTGTAGTGCGGGAAGATAGTCCCTCAGCCACCGCTTCCAGAAGTGGTTAGCTATAATTTGTACTTGTCTCCGCCTCTTCCGGTGATACTGGTCTGTCTCAACGAATACTCCACGAGGCAGAGACACCGCTCTTCGTTCCTCGTAGGAAGTGATTTGGCGTTAACACTTCGTCATCACTCGGGTCGTTGCTTCTCTTTTGGCGCAAAGGCGACTATTGAGGACTTCCTCCACCCCAAGTGCCAGAGAATCCCAAACTGGAGGAGTTCTCGTTTGATCTATTCGTGGTTCCACTGGCTTCCCTCAAGTCATGCTCTTCTGCGACGAAGTTTGTTTTATTGTCGGACCAAATGTAACTTGGTTCTCCTCTGCGACCTCAAAACAGATAACTCTGTCGTTCAGGCAGGTGAATAATGCTTGTTCTGAAGGAAGGACTGGACAGTTTGGCCCCTCAGCAGGATTGTCTTTTCCCGGGACGTGTCTCCACTGTTCTGGCTTTGGGGAATCCCTTATCTCCGTCACCCTGTTTGCCACACACGTCTTGAATCACCGTGTCTCGTCCCGTATGTATTGCAGAGTTATTCTGGAGACCATCCCTTGTTGCGGCTACGACTGCTGCCTGGAGTACCAATCTATGCACAGTAACAAATGGGGACGGTGCAGTACGACGAAGGAGCATCCGATTTGACCATCTTGATCTACCTTTCGCTAAAACGAACACCGTTCCATATGCTATCTCCGACGCGTCCGCAAAATGATGGAAGTTCAACGTAAGCGGGTCCTTCTAGGCTGAAGTAGCATCTATGAATCCGAATTCCTCCCAAGTCACTTAGATTTGCCTCCATTGCTCCCATGTTTCGAGCAGCTCTCCAGTGAACTCATCGTCCCATGACAGTTTCAACTTGCAGCTCATCTGAAGAACTCTTATAGCTACAAGTGTTACTGGTCCAACCAGTCCAAACGGTGCGTAGAGGGAACTTACACATGAGAGACATCCTCTACGCGTATTTGCATCGACCATGCTAGTGACTGTAATCCCCAGTGTGTCGCTTTTAATGACCCATCTCACACCTAGAACTCGTTCAGTTGGCAAATGTTCAAGGTCGAGGTTCTTGCAGTCGGCTGCCCTTTCAGGTTCAGGTAAAGCAGCCAACACCTTCTTCGAGTTTAATCGAAACTTTGTCAACCTAAGTCCTGCTTGCGGCAACATCCTTCCCAGCTGGCGGCATAACTCGATGGCTTGCTCTTAGTTCGATGGCTTGCTCTTAGTTCGATGGCTTCCTCTTGGTTCGATGGCTTCCTCTTAGTTCGATGGCTTCCTCTTAACTCGATGGCTTCCTCTTAGTTCGATGGCTTCCTCTTAGTTCGATGGCTTCCTCTTAGTTCGATGGCTTCCTCTTAGTTCGATGGCTTCCTCTTAGTTCGATGGCTTCCTCTTAGTTCGATGGCTTCCTCTTAGTTCGATGGCTTCCTCTTAGTTCGATGGCTTGCTCTTAGTTCGATGGCTTCCTCTTAGTTCGATGGCTTCCTCTTAGTTCGATGGCTTCCTCTTAGTTCGATGGCTTGCT